>JAYKKT010000060.1:6900000-7440000 GCA_036023115.1 Brasenia schreberi
GTAGTGAACATACCCGCAGGGCGGGGCAGGGTGTATGAAGTGGATTATAGGCTGGGGCGAGTGCAAGTTGGATCCATCAAGACCCGTAGGGCAGGGCGGGGAGGGGCATATGAAGTGGATCCTAGATTGGGGCGGGTGTGAGTGGAGTGAAAACCCATCCCACCCTGCCCCGTTTCCATCCCTAATGACAAGTTGTATAGTAAACACCAAATAATACATTTGTAGCATTATTAAAAAAATAGGAGATCTAAAAGTCGTGTACAAACAAACTATTTAAAGTCGAACAAATTCAGTTACAAACAATAAACACGAATAGACTCCGTTAATAGGTTTCTATAGGGCATCGTCATGGACAACATTTGATTAGAGAAATAACGGAGTCTATTCGTGTTTTCATAGGAAATACAGTCATACAACTATTTCTACGTTAGCATTAAATGGAAATTAAGAGTGCAAGTCAGTCATCGTCATGGAAATACAGTCATACAAAAATCTGTGCATTCATTTTGGATGACTTCATAGGAAATTAAGAGTGTTTCTAATAAACTGTATTTCATGTCGTAAAATCTTCAAATCATCTTTTAGATACTAGTTAAGTACTTGACAAGAACAATGAACATGAAAAAATAATTCACCTTAAATAGGTCGACATATCCTTTGTAACTCAACAATAGTGCAAGTACTTTCAACAACATTATTAAGTGAAATTGAAAAAATCTTAAAAGATAACCTTTCTTCAAAAATTTATTTTAACACATAACAAATATTTTGTAGAGTGTGGGACTTAGCAAAACAACAAAGCATAAGAAAGCATTGTTGAGTTAACCAACTCTCATCTTCCTAGTGAATAGTAACACCCATGTATATATACAACTTCTAATTATTAGTCTATATATTAGCATACAATCACACACTATACTCAAATAAACTGAAAAATATAGCTAATTATTTTATATATATAATTTATGAATGTATAATCGATCGTCTAGAAGAAGGTGTTGCTAAAGGATTAATGACTGACACTTGCTATGAAGTTAACTGTAAAAAAAATTGTCATGATAGTAAACATAGATTGTCCAAATCGACTGCCAAAGAATATGACACCCACATATTCTTTTATATAAAGTTGTCGGCCCGACAACCAACACCGGTTGTCTGGCAGATAAGGGGTCAATTAGACTGACTACCTGATTTACCCGTAGACAATACGTGGGTGACAAGTGGTACTTGTGTAATTTTGGAAAATATTTTCTCATTGATTTTGTGTTTAGGGTCAAAACCAAAAGGTATAGGTGGCTTGGAATTCGAATTAGAACTGAATCCACTAGTTTTTATATCAGTTCAGGGTCAGTTATCAACTATTTGGTGGTTGGTTTGGTTCTGATTTGAGCCATCGAACCGGTTTCAAATCAACCATGTCTGCTTACTGGGTTTAAGAATTTATTAGACAAATGACTTGGTATATAGTAGCATACTTAATTGCTCGCAAATAAAAAATTTAAAAATAAGAAGTGTTCATATGAATAAAATACACCCTTAAAAAAGTATCAAATACTTTTGCTTTTGCTTTTGAAATGAAATTTTAATCATTAATCGTCAAAGGTTAATGATCAAGACCTCTTATTTGCTAGCACCTGATTTCCCACGTGGGTTTTCTCTCTCTCTCTCTCTCTCTATATATATATATATAATTGACCAAATTTTCTCCCTCGTCAAAGCATCGATTCGTCAACGAAGGAACGATTCATCTTCTCTTCTAAAAGCGAGCGAGAGGAACCGAATCCAATTCTGTCCAAGCGACATCGACAGTCTTCAAACGAAAGCCCATTGGATGAAGCAATCGAGAACCTTACTCCCCCTCTGCCCTTTAAATGCCCTCATGCTTGAATTGAATTTCTGAAACCAATTCCATACTTTACACCACGAAACGATCTCTCTGAAATGCCACCCCCGTCTTGGTTCTTCCTCTTCCTTTGCCTATCATGCATCTTTCTCTCAATCATTCATGGCGACGATGGTTTTGGGGTTTCTCGAGAGGTTTTCATATTGGAAGGTGGCCCCCCAGATGTTACTTGGGTCGTTCAGATTTCTGATTTGCATTTGAGTCGTTACCATCCTGAACGAGTTGAAGATTTGAAGAGGTTGTTGGCTCCTGCCTTGAAAACCATTCGTCCCTCACTTGTTCTAATCACAGGGGACCTCACAGGTAATTGGTTCTTCTCATTCATGTCCGTTAATTCAAGAGATTAGCGGGTCAATTCTCGCCCATGGTCATTTGATTTCTGAATAGTGATTATTAGATTATTGGTTGACATTGTTGGTGCTCGTTCTTGTGTGAATTTGCAAGGTTTTTTTTATCAATTTTTGGTGTGTACGGATAGTATCTATACCGATATATCAGCCATTTGGGCTCCAAGGCGTAAGTACAACAAATCCCTTCGTGAACTTAGCTTCTTTCATGCTCAAGCACTGATGACTTTGGTTATATAAATCATCATCTAACAAAACAGTTTAGTAGCCTCTCTTCTGAGTCATATCTTGTGAATGGATTTCCTGAATTCGTAAGTCTGTTTTAACATAAAGGTTTATACAATTTCTAGGGTATCAAATTTGCTTTGATAATCAAGTGTCTAACATATTTGTTTATCCGCACTGTTGGGCAAGTAGATTTTGTTTTATCTTTCTACTTTTTCCTTTTAGCCTGAGGCTCAAGCATTCAACTTTTGCAGTGTCTTGCGAGCTCATCTGAGTCATATCTTTGTTCATCTGATACTTAAAATCGCGTTCCAGTGACAAGTTAGGTCGAACACTCTGCCAGTCATGTTCATTCATGGTGAAATATATCCCATAGCAGTTTACCTAGCTCCAACATATGATAGTCAGGATCTCATGACATCTCAGATTTGATGATTCGAATTGTCTAGTATTATGATTTTTCCCTATTCATGTAAACGAGACTCTACCCGCGACTAGTATGGGAAAAGGCTTAGTTGTTGTTGTTGTTGTTGTTGTTGTTGTATGTAAACCAGACTCTACGCATGCAGTGCCTCATAACAAGCTAAGAGCACTCTCACGCTTGTAAAAAATCAGGGATTGGTTCTCATGACAATCTTCTCTGGTTTGATGTCATATCTGCCTAGGGAAATGAGCAACTTAGACTTTTAAGCAAGAACAAATATAATTCCTTTTTAAGAACGAGTAAGAATTTGCTCCAACAAAGTTTAGGAAATTCAATGGTAAACATTTTAAAAGAGGGAGAGGGGGTCTTTAAAGTGTTGGAAGGGCAAAATAGATCAGGATTTTTCTTTCTAGAGTTAAATGCTAATATGATGAAATTTAGTGCTACAGGAACTTATGTTGCAGACCTCATTTAGTGTGGGAAAAGGCTTGGTTTTGGTTAGGAAGTGTGAAATTTGTTTAGCTTTAATCTGATATTGTTCTTCACTTTTTGACCGCACAGATGCTAAAAGCATAGATAGGACTACCACGAGGCAAGACTTGTCTGAATGGCTTCAGTATAAGCATGCCATGGAAACTATTGCTCGAGAGAGTGGCATGAACATGAGAACTTTGATTGACATAAGAGGCAACCATGACAAGTATGGAGTTCCTCATGTTGGACATGAATTGGATTTCTTCTCGAATTACAGTGTAAGCTCACAATTTAACAGGCTCAGCACTGTGCAAAGCATCGCTCTTGTGGTAATTCACCTTCTTATTCTCTATCTATTATTTTGTATTCTTCAATACTCTGACAACTTAAAAATTATATCTGCTTTAACTGTAAATTTTGAATCCTCTAGAAGTATATGGGCATACAAAAGGGATTGTTCTCACATGTACAAGCATGTACAGAAAGTCCTTCTGACAATTGTACTATGAACAAATGCATTATTTTCTTAGATCTTTTTGAAGTTCTGTATGAAAATATGTGGTTCGAAGAAGTGTTCTCTTAATAATTCCATAGATTAGTTGCTGCAAATCTTAAGAAGTTATGTACTTGTTCTCAAATTTGTCCAGTCAATGGTGGTCAAATTGATTTTCTTTTTCAGTAATGGGAGATGTAGTTGATCTGTCTTTAACAATTTCTCCAGGGAACAGACTGGAATTATGTCTTTTTGGGCCTGGACGATTCACTTGAAGTCGGCCTCCGTTGCCCTTCAAATTTATTTGGACATACAACTGACCAAAGGCTTGAAGCTGTGAGCTCTGAACTTGAATACTGGCGTTCTCATCTTGATGGACTGGTGACAAAGATTGTTTTTGGCCATTTCCCAATGTCATTTGTAGCCTCTTCAGAAACAGGAGAGCGTTATGAAAGTATATTTGCGCGACACTCGGTTTTTGCTTATATATGTGGTCATTTGCATGCTAAATTTAGTAAGCAACTGTGGAGGCACCACCTGATTGATTCTACAGATGGAGCAGGACAACGCAGTAAAGCTGACTTCTGGGAGTGGGAGCTTGGAGATTGGAAGGAGTCGAAATTGTTTAGGATTCTAGCGATAGACAAAGGCCATGTATCTTTCACAGATATCTCTCTTTCGCATCCCCCATATTATAATGGCGAAGGATTTGGGACCACAATTCTGATTACCTATCCCCTTGACTCAAGAAGTATGAATAGAATGAGCTCTGAGCATTTGGTAGCCAGAGATGATGTCAGTGCTCTTGTTTTCTCTGTCAAGCCAATCATGCGTGTCACTGCAAAAATATTTGATTCCTTCTGTGCCTCTGAGTTGGTGGAGGAAGTACTATTGCATTCGAGGGATAACTCATCATGCTTGTATCGAGCACAGCTGAATGTGAGCAAGTACTTGCACATGCCTCCAACTCGTTTCTGGCTTCAGGTGTCAGCAGTGGATATTTATGGAAATGAAACTGCAAGCGGATTGAGACCATTCTCAATGGCTGGTGAACTCACACCCCTGGAGACGACTTGGCTAGAGTATTTGGTTTTACATGTAAGATGGGAGAGATTGTACAAAGTGGTCTTATGGGTCAACATTTTCTTCCTTTTCATGATGCTTTTCTTACCTAAAGTACTCAATATTTTCATGGAGAAGAACATGTCATACCAGAAATGGGCCACATCAGTGTCTATTTCATCACCCATTGCCCGAAGAAGGGCTATCTTTTTGTCTCTATGGTTCTTAATAGAGGGTTCACAAAACAGAAAGATCTGGTGCTCAATGGCCCTTTATCTTTTATACTTGCTGGTGTTCCCATGGTTTTGGGGGCATGCTGAATCAGAGTATAGCAAAATTTCCTCCATGTCCATGCACGGATGGACAATTAAATTTCCTGAAGTACAAGCAGGAAAATACATTGTGGGAGATCCTGATGTAATGGCTATTACCTTGCCATTCATGTATTTCATAGTGGCTCCTTTGTTTGTTATTATATATTTCATGTTTACAGAAAGATCACTATCGTACTTACATTCTGAAGGCAAATCAAGGTGCTCCCTCAATCCAAAGTCCGTAAGGCCAAAAGAAGCAGCAGACAAGTTTCGGGATCACAATGACTATGATAAAATTTTGAAGGCCAATCAGAGCATTAAGCAATCATCGTGCAAAATTTGCAGTGGTTGGACAAGAACTGGTCTTTTGTTGGCAAGCATGGCGCTCCTATATATACATTTCCGGGTATGTTGTAATTGACTGTTCCGACCATTGCTCTTTGTGTCTGGTTCAACATTCTGCCATTGTTATGAGGTTCAGCTATTGCACATAGACATTTCTACCAGGGTTCCACGCATGTCTTGGACACCCTGACACTGGCACCTGTGTTCTCATGCCTGACTTAACACTGTTCTAATTGTTTTTAGTGCTATTTCACTGACACTTCATGATACTGCCAATTATTATTTGATTAATGAGCTATCTTATAAAAGTATCTTTTCTATAGTTTGATGACATATTATCATGTACTGCATATTATATTTATATACTCATGTTCTCGCGTCCATGATCTTTGTAACGTACTGTATCCGGAAGTGGCACCTGCACCAACCTATGCACTCAGCACTCAAATCCGTGTGAAATAGGGATCAAGCTTTCCTAACAGTTTATTTTTCTGCAGCAATGTTCCTATGTTGCTCATTCCTATGGGGTTATCGCAGCTATTCTTTCACCTGGTCTCTTGTGGTGGCCAACGTTGCTGTTGGGTTGTGCAATTTATTCATCTAGGTCTGTATCTAAATCATGTAAGTCAGAGCCATCTTGTGCGCAATGACAGTGCTCTTTTGCCAATTGCTGCAAAGGTGCTGATGTAAAAGAAATGAGCAGTTAGAACATGAATACAGCTATCGCACCTTATATATTGTAGCAAATGTTTATAAAATGTTATCTGCTCCTGGCACCCCAAAAAAACTGGTGTTGTGATTTATCTGGTGGCACCTACAACAGTCGTGCATCGGCACAACTATGATTGTAAATTTCAGAGAATAAAACACGCATATGCTTCATCTTCAGTTTCTGTGATTCCATTTTCAAAATTTTCTCGTTACCCCTTATTGGTAAATTATCCCACTAAAGGGAATTGTACGATAAGAAATGACATAAAAAGACTAATAACTCTAATTCTAAAATCCAAAAATGTGTTTTTCTTTTACTCAGTCCTTTTGGTAAGGCATCAATAAGGAACTATTTGAATAGGGTTGGATTTTCAATTCCAATTTAGCAGTATACCAATGAACGAAACTATTAGCTATTTCAATTTAGTCGAAATGCAAGAATCAAGGAATTTTTTCTACGGATTCTAATACATTAATATAAAATAACCCATCCCATAATAAAACTAATAATAATAAATCGATTAAGCATTCCATTCCATAAGAAAAATGGGGTAAGGATAACTATCCAGTTTGTGTGCATACGGTGTTGACAACATCAGATTATAGGTTGAGGATGCAATGTGATGATTCATCAATTTGTAATTGATCCATAGCTCATGGGACATGACTGTCTAATCCTTCAAGTAATCAAGAATTGTTGAGTTTGAGATCATAATCTTAGGAGCTTTTTGACCGTGCAAATTTGTGTGTTGTCAGAGTAAAGTTCTGTTATGCTAAGTCCTGAATGCAAGTTTCTTCATCTACACGAACATGAAATCACCTTAAGAAAATGGATATGTAGCTGCAGCAGAAAGTGTTCTTATAACAAGACTGACTCTGCCTAATAGCGGCCGTCAGGGCTTTGATTGCCGCTTTTGGTCCAGTGCCAGATGATACCAGTGGCAATCATGGTTGGCACCTGTATATAACAAAGACTTGTCATGGCTGCTACTGGCTGCCACTGTGCCTATGAATGGTGTCAATCCCCGCAGACCTGCCTCCAATTAATTGTCTCCATAACTCATTTCTGCTGTAAGGTCATGTATGCAAATGCTTGTAGGTTACCATGTTCTATTAAGCAATCGTATTCAACAATTTATATCATAATCAATAATGTGGGCAAAAGCTCGATATCATTGCGTCAAAAGCAGCTATATTCATTCAGGTTAGATGAGTTAAATGGCAACTCCAGCCAATCTTAGCTCGGTTTTATTTTGGCTTGTTTTTCTGCCCTAACCAGGAACTTGGAGGAGAGGCACAATCTCATTCATCAGTGGGCAGTGAACCAAAACGGCAACCAGGTTAGATCTCAGTGAGCCTATCGAATCAGCCGGCCCAAGCCAGACCTGTTCATGACTCATCTTTTAAACTTTTGTTCGGTTTGTAGCTTCAGTTGTTTGCTCAGATAAGATAGATGCATCCATCTCACTTCGACGTAACTTGTCATCTAGATGAGCCGAATGCAAGTTTATGACCCAGCTCAATAAACTTAAATTTTAAAAAAAATATCGTATACTTTTGTTTGAAAACAATGAAATCCCTTCTCAAATCAAAACTTAGTTTTTTCAATGACAATGCACGTGTGTGTGTTGCAACTTGATCAAACAATTAACCCGTATCCTCATCCAACTAAGAAGGATAGTTTTGGATCTTCCAAGGATTAGCACTTTCCCCAACCACTGAATATGTATGCTACTCAACCACATAAGCCTAAACAAGACGAGTTAACTGCTAAGTAAGGATAAGCCAGAGGTTCCTTAAGCTCGTCTCACCAGCTATCGGTGCGACAATTTCATGTTTATGAAAATCATGCTTATCTTGTGCTGTTCCGTGTTCGTGTCAAATGTAGGTCAACCCAGTGAGAAGTTGGGGTTTCCAATACTGGCTCGGGTAAGAACCACCGATCGTGGGGCACCATTATTTTGTTCTCATGTTAATTTGGGCAGACTTTAATAGCGACTCCTTTCGGGTTAAATTTCCGTTGCTTTGGTGTTGTGCCTTTCCTGCAAGCCATTGATACTCAACAAGCCAAGGTGGGCTTGTCCTGAGCCTGAATGAACCGAAAATGACAGCCTCGTCTCATTTTAAAGTCTAAAAAACTGAACTTTAATTTTGGTGCTCATAGTTTCAATCTCCGTTATGCATCAAATGTGCAACTCACGTACAACTATAATTCTATAAACCCAATTTGAGTTAAAAACATTGGCATCAAGAGAAGGTGTACTATCCTAATTGAACCAAAAAGCTTTCCACAAAAATGAAGCACCTTCTCTGTAATGTCGCTATCCTGCATCAGACGAAAACCTAAGCTTCAACAACACTTGCAATCAAACACGAAATTATAATTCCTACAAACCATAATTACAAGGTCATATAGGTCTGAGCCTGCAGATCTAGTTCTGGTATAAAGCGCCTACCACCAGGAACCATTTGACCAACGCCAAACCGAATCAAGACTAAGGTAGTAACCGCCCCAAGTTTGGCATTTGCATGCTCGTAGTTTAAATGCAAAGGAAAGCAAAACCGGACCAAGGCATAACCCTAGGAAAGCCTTCTCTTTACACTTCTAGAAGCTACCAAAGCGCCTTATATCCCTACCTTTCGCGTCGGCGGGCGCCCGAGAGAGAGAGAGAGAGAGGAATGGCGAAACGCTTAGTCCCGTTGTTGAACAGAGTGCTCGTGGAGAAGATCGTCCCTCCATCGAAGACCAACTTCGGCATCCTTCTTCCTGAGAAGACTACGAAGGTACTCTGTGTATGTCTGTGTGTGTAAGTGTCTCTCTCTCATACGATTTTCTGGTTGTGCATCGACGTTTTAGTTGAACTCCGGAAAAGTGGTCGCCGTGGGGGCGGGAGCGCGTGACAGAGATGGGAAACTCATCCCTGTATCGGTCAAGGAAGGGGACACCGTTCTTTTGCCCGATTATGGTGGTACCGAAGTTAAACTCGGAGACAAAGAGTGAGTCGTTCTTCTGTCATCACTTCCTTAATCTTTCTCTCTTTTACTGGTGCAACTCTTCTAATAATGATTATGTGTAATGCGTTTGGGGCGAAAATGAATTTGCAGGTACCATCTGTACAGAGACGATGATATATTGGGTACACTCCACGAATGAGGATGCTGGTAGCGTTCGATGTACTGTTGGGAACTTTATAGAGTTTTGGGTCTCCCTCAATGTGGTCAGAAGAGAGTCTTTTATCTGTAGCTATGCTTCATATGAGATGTAACGAGACTTTTGGAAGGAAGGAAAAGTAATTTGGTGCGTTGTGTTCCTTTTCTATCTGTGTCTGTTGGCGTGGCATTTGCAGTATATTTGTTTGGTTAAGGATTATTTCCTATGCATATTTTTTGTTTTCCATATACTATTCTTCTATTTTATATATTTTTAGTATACTTTCTTTGATACATCTCAAAAATCATGATTTTCTCCGGCGTGTAAACTTTTCCAGCAGACATTCCATAGATTGCAGCCTAGCAGCAAAGGAGTGTCCACGTTTGAAACATCTGTTTTCTGTTCAGGAACCAAATTGTCCATATTGTCTGCTGAATCTTCATTCTTTAGTCTCCTCCTCCAACCATAAACTTCTACATATAAAGATTAAAGATGTGAACTTCACATAATGCAAGAAGAAAACTCAAACGTTGAAATTGCACGAACTGTGCCCTCCAATATATCAACTTCTCATGTTGTTTGTGAGTGATAAACGACAGCCATGGAAATCTCACTTATGGTTCTGGAACGGAGTAAGAACCTTTAACTCACTTGTTTGGATTGCCATCTGAGAGAAAGAGGCAATGGAATTAGTTGTGATTGAGAGATTGAATGGCGTTTTAGGTTGCAAACTGAAGCAATGCCTCTAATACAGCCGCTCGGGTTGGCAACGCTGGGATGGCTCCTCTCTCTGTTACAGTTAGCGCTCCGCATATATTGGCAAATCTTACAGCATCTCTTAACCTGTCTTCATCCTGGAAAAACATGGTTTGACCCAATTATCAGAAAGGGAGGGTAAGATGAGTACCAGCCCCGAGATGCCAATCTTATATTGGAAAGTGATCAGTTGATACTGATCAAACAATATCTCACTGGGTACCTCCAGAATGCTGCTTATGTTTCAAATTCAAGTGAGGGAGAAGCTACTATTCAACTTACTAATCACGATCTTTTGACGGTGACTAATCTAAATGTGTATGCGTTTCTCACACTCCATACTGCTTAAGATTCACTCAGCAATGAACACTCGATGTGTTAAAATAACAGAAGTATGCACGACGAAACTACTTGCAAGGGAAAAGCGTAACACCGAACCATGAACCGACTTCCAGTCGTTACGAGCACCATATCAACATTAAAAGAAGAAAACCATAGCCATCCTGTTCGGGATCAATATGGGAAAGACGCGAGAAATTCATGGAGGATTTTCAAAACATAAAGGGGGAGTGTAAGTACCTGGAGTAAGGAAAGATCAGCAGCCAACTGTGACAAAATTCCTGCAACGAATGCATTACCAGCACCAGTGGTATCTGCAGTATCCCATATGCTGAGGATTCCTTCTCTTGCACTCTCTGCTGATAGCCACAGCGGAAGTCTCAGATTCGGATCATAGGAAAGAAGAACATTGGCATCTTTTGCTGCTTTTGCAGCTGCTAGATGGGCAGATCTGCATTGCTCTGAAATAAGGCTAATTAAACAATAGTGAAAAATCTGTGCCTGCAATGGATAGAGTCAAATTATTTCTGAAATCAACATTAGCATTCATGGTGAGTGCGAAATATGAATGCTTTATTGTTCCAAAATAACCAATCAACATACCGCTCTAATGATCTCAAAGTCGAGTTCCGACTCTTGAAGCAGCATATCAGCACTAGGATTACGGTAAAACATGAACTCACGCTTACCATTTTCCTTCAGCGTGACAAATGCCAAGGCAGTTCGAGCACCAGGATCGAAACGCATACCTTGGTTACTAACATTGTTTGCCTTCAAAATATCAGCAAGCATATAGCCAAACTCGTCTTCCCCCACCTGATTCATGGTTTTTTTAAAGGGACATCAGACTTATCGTTTATCAAGATGAAGTTAAAATTGTTAGAAATTACAATGTGAGAGCTACATTACAAAAGCATTTAAGGCAGATTTTTAATGCACTGAAATGATGTAAATTAACCAAAAGAACACATACAATGGCTTTCTTCAAAAAGTGGGGCAGCTCAATATCAGAGAGAGAGAGAGAGAGAGACGGAGTTCAGTCAATATCTTGTCAACAGCTTCCCTTGGTGAGTGTAGGAGCAAGTTATAAAGATCAAAGGGGAAAACAACCAAGCAAAATGGAGATGGTCCGTGCTCTCCCATTGGGAACTCGAAACTGATTCCAACGCTAAGTGGGGGTTCGCTACATGGAAACTTAATCGCCACTGAGTTCCATCTTTGGACGTATTAGCATCTAACTCCAGTGATAATGCTTTATCTTTTCCTTCCAAACACTTTAGAGACCTTTCTCTCCGTTGTTCACCATATAGTTTCCCAATGACAAAAGAGTGGTTGGAGAAAATGGGTTTTGCAAAGTCTAGTAACCAAACAAGTCATTATGCCATCTAAGTAGTAGAAACAACAACAACAACAACAACAAAGCCTTTTCCCATACTAGATGGGGTCGGTTGCATGGATTCTTTGTTTCCACATAGCCCTATCATGTGCCATGTTAGCAGTTAACTCACAATAAACTAGATATTCTTTATTGTTTCTTTCCAACACTTTTGTGGTTGTCCTCTACCTCTTTTAATACTTTTAAAATTTAGTTTTTCATACCTTCTTAGAGGTTCTTTCTTTTGATCGTTTTTCTATGTCCAAACCATCTTAAACACTTTTATGGTTGTCCTCTACCTCTTTTAATACTTTTCAAATTTAGTTTTCCATACCTTCTTAAAGGTTCTTCTTTTGATCTTTTTTGTATATGTCCAAACCATCTTAAACAATATTCTCTCAGTTTATCCACTATTGGTGTCACTCCTAATTTGTTTCTAATAACCTCATTATGTATACGGTCTTTTCTTGTATGACCACTCATCTATCTCAACATCTTCATTTCTATCACAGATATCTTTTGTACATGTTGATGATTAACTCCCAACACTCATAACCATAAAACATGGCAGGTCTAATTGCTGCCCTATAATATTTACCTTTTAATTTTAATGGTATCTTCTTATCACAAAGAATACCTGATTCTCCTCTCCATTTTTACCAACCAGCATTAATTTATGCGTGACATCTCGATCAATTCTTCTATCACTCTTAAAAATTGACCCTAGGTATTTAAAACTTTCCTTTTGGGGGATGTAATGAGTGTCAATTTTAATTTTTGTCCTCTAAAGTAACCAAATGATCAAACGTACATTCCATATATTTTGTCTTTGTTCTACTATGTCGGAGGCCTTTGCTTTCTAACGTTTCTCTCCATAGCTCCAATTTTCTATTAACTTTTTCCTTAGACTCCTCCACTAACACAATGTCATATGCAAGTAACATACACCAAGGTATCACCATTATAAATAAGTATGGACTTAAATTTGATCCTTGATGTAACCAAATATTAACTTCAAAGAAGTCTGTTCATAGTCCTCACACATGTTTTTGTACCATCATACATGTCTCTTATAAGGTTAATGTATGGAAATGGGATACCTCTTTTTTTTAAGGTTCTTCAAAGAACCTCCTTCAGTACCCTATCGTAAGCTTTTTCTAGATCAATAAATATCATGTAAAATGTTCCATAAGATGTCTCAAAAGGTGAATCGCTTCAACAGTAGACCTGCCTAGTATGAATCCAAATTGGTTCTCTGTTGTACTTGATATTGTCTTAACTTACGTTCGATAATTCTTTCCCATAATTTTATAGTATGGCTCGTTAACTTGATACCTCGATAATTCGAACAATTCTGAATGTCTCCCTATTCTTATTTATGGGTATAAGTGTACTCGCTCTCTATTCTTTCGGCATCTTTTGGTTTCTCCATATTTCATTAAATAGTCTAGTGAGCCAAGTGATTCCTATTTCTCCTAGTATTTTTCAAACTTCTATAGAAATATTGTCTGGTCCTACCAATTTACCACCCTTCATATGTTTAATAGTCTCTTTGACTTCATTCTTTTGAATCTGTCGGTAGAAATTGTGGTTTATATACCTTTATGATTTGGCTAACTCTTCTAAGCTAATATTAACATCTTTATTTTCATTAAAACGCTTATAAAAATAGTTTTTTCATCTATTTCTTATATCATTATTTGCCATTAGAATTTTTTCATCCTCGTCTATGATGCATGTAACAGAATTAAGATCTTTAGTTTTCTTATCTCTAGCCCTAGCTATCCTAAAAATATCTCTTTCACCCTCTTTTAAGTTGAGTTTTTTTATATAAATCTTCCCAAATTTTAGTGTTTGCTTCACTTACGGCCTTTTTCGCTTCCTTCTTACTTTCTTATAAACCTCTAAAGTTTCACTAGTTTTTTTACCGTAATCTAATTTGTAACATGCCCTCTTTGCCTTGATTTTATTTTGTACTATTTTACATCACCACCAAGCTTCTTTTTGTGCTGGTACACCTCCCTTAGATTCACCTAAGACATCTTTTGCCACTTTCCTAATATATATAATCATATTGTTCCACATATCACAAGGTGTACTAACATAATTCCAAGCATCTTATGGAAGGACTTTCTGTTTAAATATATTTTCTTTCTTTCTTTTGAGGTTTCACCATTTAGTCTGAATAACTCGATACATTTTTTTCTTTTTTATTCATTTTTTACTTGTAAATCCATAACTAAAAGTCGATGTTGGGTGGTGAAGCTTTCTCTGTAATTACCTTGCAATACTAAATATGCGACGAGGTATTGTAAGTGGCAGAGTGACCTTGCTGTCACGATATTTGATTCAATTTAACTCCACTCATGTAAGGGATCACCCTTTGCATTGCCTGTCCCAAGTCCCGATAAAAGAGGATAGTTGTGTTAGGAGACAAAACTTTATGGGATTAATTTTGTCGGATTTTTATATTGGATCTAAGTAGTAGAAAGAAATCCCAAAATCATACCTTTCCAATAAAAGCTGAAGAACCTTCGAGGCGAGCAATGCCGACCGCGACGTTCGCCGGAGCTCTTCCAGGAGCCTTTTTGAAGGCGAAAGATTCGGCTAAGGACAGCCCATTAGTGGTTGGAACGAAGTCAATCAGCATTTCACCGAAACAGACAGACAACAAGCGGCGACTCTTTCACATCGGTCTCGCCGGAAGAGGCTCTTACGCTTACTAGTTTAGAAAACCCATTTGGTAAACTAAATGAAATCTAATTTGATCCCTCAGACGGAACAAAATGGACGAAATATAATTAACCAATTAACGCAATTTCACCCAGAACCGACTTATTGAGCAGCAATCTAAGTCACGCTAAATTGGCGAGAAACTAAATGATGAAAGAGCTAACTTGATCATCAGGAATCTACAAATATAGAATCTAATTAAGCCCACAATAGCAACTTCGGCCACAACCAGATAATGAACACCAAACCAGTCACACACTAAATTTGTGATATGTGTGTGCGTGTGAAAGAGAGAGAGAATCCCGCCCATGCCCACCAATCTCTGTGTTTCACAAGGACGGATTCGGCTGGGTGACGACTGGAAAGACGTACGGCAGCGCCCCAAGAGAATCGGCGGCTCCCGGCGGTAGCGATATCAACGCCATGAAGGCCGAGAGATGAAGGGGCAAAGAGGGCCATCGGTCGCTGAACACCAACGCCAGAAACTCTCTCTCTCTCTCTCTGGTAGGATGCGCTTCAGACTCAACGAACGGGTTTCTCGCTATCCGGACCGGTTACCTTGGCGTCTCGGAAAAATTGGCTGAGGTACGTGGTGGCCAAGACCAAGTCATGATCGAGGCTCAACTTCTCCGATTTCGACTCATTTGTCGCCCTCATTAGGTGAGCTATGGCTCGGCCTCATGTAGTTAGTTCAAATAAACTTGAATTACTACTCGTATAGTACAGTATAAATAATATTTATGTGTATATCTATACGTACATCTGTGTGAGAGGGAGGTATAAACATGTAAGCCAAATTATACAGTGCAGTAAAATGATATTTGTATATATATATATATATATATATATATATATAAACGAGCGTATCAAGAAATGGTATTGGTGAAAGCACAAACTAAATCAGTTTAATGAAAGCAGAATCATCACTGTGTCTTCCAAAATTGATATTGTCAACAGATTCACTAAACCAATTACTGCACACTTCAAGCCGGATGAAGTGGAACAAGATGTCAATGAATTTTTTAGGTCGCTCTCCGAAGTTCGATGTCATCGGATCCCACAGGAATGCAACAAAGTTCCATTCCTACTGGCAAAGATGGGTGCTACCAGTCATCCCTTCCATTGAAACAACTGGCCTCCATAGTGATGTCCTTCATTCTAATCAGAGACGTATATTGTTCGTCTTAGCTCAATTATAGCTCAACAAAAATAAAGGAACATTGCAGTCCCTTACCCAAAGCGAAAGAGGGGCACGATATAGGGATCTTGGTTAGATCATCCATGATCCCAGGTAGCTGTCTTACAACAATAAATACCAACTACAGTGAAGGCCTACTGTGCTGCCACAATACTCTCTCATTATATACAACACAGAAACAATATTCCTTACTGCAATGCTGGTTGTTTTCAACCATCATAAAACGTCCTAGAGCTGCTAACATTTTGGTTCATGCATTTCAAACTTTAAGATTCAACTAAGCATAGCAGACATTTAGTTGTAATGCCTGCCTCCACTATTTTATCAGACTACAAAGAATCTCCTTTGAGTTCACCTTGTCACTCATCGTAAACCTTGAGTTGATTCCAAATTACCAACTCTCATATAGTCCCCTTCTTCCTTAATTAGAACTGCTCTTGCTATCTATAATTACAACACTGAGTATTTGGTTTTCTTTCAGTTTTCTGAAGAGTATTCTTTACCTTTTGTGCATACTGTATATATCTCATTTTTGTCCGATAGGGTCTTCCATCTTGATAATTCAATAACAAAACATACATTTGTGTGTGAGAGAAGTATATACATGCAAGGAGAATTAGTTGTACCTGTATAGTACTTATGTGCGTGTCTAAAGAGGGATTAAAATGCAAGCCAACCATAAAATCCCTTTAAACAATATTGGAAAGTACCAATGGACAAAGAAGAGGAAGATAAAAAAATGAGCAGACCAAATTTATCAGCCAAGTCTGAGTCTTACTTTATGGCCAGAGCTCGCTCGCTCAACTTAAAAGATAATCTCTCTCCATCGCTATTTATCAGATGATCTTACATAATATCTATTAAGGAGATAGAAACTAAAGCAATTAGGTTTCATAAAAGTTTTAACAAAACAGAGAAGAGAGAGAAACACAACACTCTTCTCCGCCCCAGCCACAGAGAGGTTGAAAAAGTTGACACAGGAGGAGCCAAGCTAATGTAGATGAGCATTTGTGTATTGGCAAATAACCATGCTAACTTATGTTTTTCAAATACTAGTTTGCATGTAAAGAGTATTAAGGGTTTAGCTGAAATACCAAAGCATATGATAGGACATTGGGGTTCCCTATGGTGGGCTCCCCAAAATGAATGAAAAACACCATATCCCGTGGTTGAATCTGTGATCATAACGTATAGTTTGCCCCACCTTAAACAGCCTCATGGCCTATCCACCCCACCCTATACAGATTTTTGGATCCGCCACCGAACCCAATTGCCAAGTTGCTGCTGGTAAGGGTCAGCCTAATCCCAGCTTGCCTTTCGAAAATAGAAAAGATAAATGTCAAGGGTATCAAGGATGACGACGGCCAAGCAGCTCAGTTCCTTCTTAGCTATTCTCAAAGTGAATCAAAGTTTTGGCACAAAGAGCAATTGTTCACGTGGCTAAGGGGTCAATTCTAAAGTTAAAGGTCATGAGTTCAACTTCCGGAGATGATGCAGTTAGTACATTACGTCTGATTTCCTACTTCTTGGAAAAACTGATCCAATTCCACGAATTTTTAACCGAAATTGTGGCTTAAGGAAATGGATTGCCAATGAACTCGATCCAATTCATGGCAGATCGGAAATGCCAATGTGTTGTTTTGCATCCTCAATGAGACCATCCATATTTCAGGCTATGCCGAGGGCTCAACGTGGTCCCTTGCAAGCCAGGATTAAGAAGTTGGGCATGGTTAGGTAAATGACAGCGGAAGATCTTTCTTCTTGCGGAGAGGCTTTCCTAACACTAATGCACCAGATCGCATCAAAACTCTAGGGTAAATTATGATTTTTGCTTTCATATAATATGTAATCCAATTATTGCTGAAGTAGAACTATATATATATATACATATATATATATATATACATATATATATATATATATGTATATATGAAGAATACATACTACCCATATGCAAATTCCATTTAAACCAATTTTAACCATTCGACCAAGGGCTATCAAGAGTACGCATTATTCCATACCCCTCACTCTTATGTTTTATTTTTCAATCTTAACTATTCATACCGTCACTCATATGTTTGAGATTTGATAAAGTTTACATAATATATATACATATATATATATATATATATACATATATATATATATATACATATATATATATACATATATATATACATATACATATATATATACATATATATATATATATATATATATATATACATATATATATATATACATATATATATATACATATATATATATATACATATATATATATATATACATATATATATATATATGAGAGACAAAACTCGAGATTGTAATGTACCACCCAAAACAATCGAAGTTATAAGCGCATATATTGATTAATATCTAATTAACCATAGTTCTCATATTGAGTTGTGATGGAAAATTGTCATCTGTCCTTTCATTCATTCCACATAAAGCTATAAAACGACATGAGCCGCACAATGAGCTTACATATCCTAAATGAATCAAGAATTTATTTTCAAAACAAAATTTGCACATTAAGTTAAAACAAGACGAGCATGAGTTTCATTTTCTAATGAAACATACACAAGTCATAAACTTTGAAGTTTAATGAGCAAGTTTATATTCAATTCGTTCACATCAAAGCTCGTTTTAACTTGAGCTTCAAACTCATATAATTAACGAGACAATAACAGCCTTTTTTGGGGGGAAGGAAAGTTGTTGGGGAGGGAGGTTGTGTTTACGATAAGGAGGGTGAAGCCACATGCATGCCGCGGGCATCGAGCTCATGATTTACAACTTGGTGTTCCCATTGTGGCAACAAACGGCTTTAACTCGGCCTTTCATCACTAGAAATTGGAGTTTTTCTGGCGGTTAAAACCATTCGGAAAGATATTTTTGGGGTAAGAATTGCCAGAAATAGGTCACAATCTCCGGAAAAAGTCCGTTGAAAATAAAACTGTCGAAAAAAATCTCAACAACGCTTGGAAATACTTGAGAAACCAACAGAAATAGTCAACCAGTTAGGAATGACTGAAAAAAATGTATTTCCAGCAATTCTCCTAACCGTTGGAGATGTTTGGGCAAACCATCCGAAATAAATTTTCGGTACCAAAAAGTTTCCTTAGAATAAGCAAACCGTCACAATAAGTTTTTAAAAACTTACTTTTGCGACCGTTTAACAGCCAAAAACAGTTTTTACTAACCGTCGCAAATAGTGTGGAACCGTGGGAAAGAATATATTTTAGGAGTTGAGCCACCAGAATATGTTTAGCAAATCATAAATGAGCTTACACTTAGTCCATCAGTTTTAATATATCAAAGATTCAAATTTTCTCAATGTACGAATAGGATTTAGTCACAAACACTTGGTATACAATATCAAATAATCATAATATAACATAAAATTAATATATATTAAAATGAGATTATCATGCGTAACAAACATTTATAAAGTTTTCGCAATTAGTCATATATACAAAAATAACAAGGATAACACAAATGTCGTATGAACCAAATATGAAGTACAACACGTCGAACATAGCCAAGTAACTACCCCCATGGGCCGAATATAAACAAGACAAATGTCAAGCTAGTGCAAGAGAGGACATGGCCAAACACCTTTAATATTTCTTTTACTATGTGATTATTGTAATAGCACATTAAAACATGATAAAAAATATAAATAACCATATTATCATTATAACATATACATAAAATTTTAATTTATTGTATTCTCTAACAATCATAAAATTCAATGGTAAAAGCTTTATGTGAAACAATATTCCCACAACATTCACTAGTAAAAATATGAAGTAATATAATAAATAATTTTTTCCAATTGAAACATTATATCAAATGCCACATATAACAAAAACCTCTTCTCACCATGAAAGCGGCATACTATATATTGCATCGTAACTCCATCTTGGATAATGTCTATTGTCACACTTTCAATGTATGAAATAATTTTTTCTTGTTCCTATCTCGATAACATAAGTACATGCTCTACAAATGCAAGAACATCCATACCTTTGTTGTGATTCTTAAACTTATAAATCCAACTTAAACTTATAAATCCAACTTCTCTTCATCATGTAATCTCTCTTCATGTTTTAAAAAAACACATGCATTAAACATAGTCAGGCATATAAATATAAAAAACTATTATTCAATATAATTTTTCTCACCAGTTTAAACCGCCTGTATAAGATGAAGATTGAAGATTAAACAGATCCATATATCAAGAAAAGCTCATATGAAGCATTCTGTTCTCGTTTTTAAAAATGAGTAACCATGAAAAGCGAACTACGGTCATAATACTACACGCTTTCCGTTAGGTAAAGCAGAAAAGTGGTAAAAAGAACTCAGGAAAAGGGGAAGCATATTCAAATACGAGATTCATCAAGCACATGATACCACTACCAGTAACATAGAAAAGCAAACGACGACATGAACCATCGAGAGAGAGAATCATAGAAAAGCAAACGGCGGTACAATCCGTTGAATGTTCATATGAAAGTAGGATATACAGAAATCTGCATTGTGTGTTCTTTATAATAAAAAAAGATACTATCGCCATTAAAGTGAGTTATCTTACAGTCGACCATAGGAACATGCATACCGTTGGCAGAAACAATCTTAACCTTTTTTTATTGGGAAGTTATATTTTCCCTTCAGGCAAACTGTTTTTGCTGGTTGCAGTATATATTTCTCGATGATACCAATGTGACCAACTTGGCAGCATTAACCGAATTGAATCCCAATGTGACCACCGTGTGATTCGGCCTTCGCTGTCCAGAGGAAGAATACCAGACATTGATTCCACCGTCCGCCACTGTCCTCGCAGTCCCCAACTCTCCGGTTGCCGGAAAATAAGAGAGAGGGATTGGGTATTCTATCATTCTATACGGTTTTCATTTAGATTCTCGATCAAGTTAACTTATTTGGGTACGAGTTGACCTGATTAGTTCGTAAAAAAATATAAAAAGTATTTTTGAGAGCCCGAATTATCAAACCAAAATGATAGTACGATAGTTGAAACCTCAAATTGTTTTCCGTCAGCAAAAATCAAATTTGTACCAATGTTAATTTTTAACTCACTTCACAGTCTTAACTTTCACAGACCTCATTGATTTCACGCATCAAAAAGATCATGAGATGGCTATCAGTAATATCTACAATCTCTTTCTTGGTATGGAACTACTGACATCGATAGAGATGTGAGAGAGTGGCACAACTTCCGGGTTCCTCCTTCCCCATATTTGCTTGATTTCGTGCACCTGCAGATGCACCAACTATTCACTTTACCACGCCTATTGCAGTGAAACTATTGGAGCCATTAAAATTTTAGGAAATAAAGCAAGAAATACTACGCCCACCAAGTTAATATCTTACATATGGAATGAAAAGGATGGTACCAACAAGAGAAGATCACAAGATTGTAGCTCTTTGTGATCTTATTACTGTGGCGGCAGCAATTTCGGGATTCACTGTACAGTTTTGAGTTTCTAAATTCCTGTACTGTGTGCATGAGAAGGCAGCAATGTCAAAGCATAAAAGGCAACGAATACATGAAAAGAGATCTCCAATAGGGTCCTAAACGAGAATCCCAGATCCTTGTACGCCAAGTCAGTTTTGCGAGAGGACGAAGATAGGAAAGGAGCAACCTTGACTTCATGATTCATGAAATCAAAAGCTTCACTTTTTTTTTTTCTTCCCATTTTCCCCAAAATTTAAAAGGTAATTATTATGATAGTTAGGGACAGTTGGAAAGTCTTCAACTACAAGCTATTTTAGGTTGCCATTGAAATGTTTTTAATACAATTAGTACTAATTCCTAGGAGTGCATAATACACTAGAACCATAACAATGAAAAATAAATAAAAAGTAAAGAATACACAAAAGACCATTAATATTGTATCGATTTGTTTAAATATAGAAAGAATACAAATACGATTTATGTAAATTACAAATTAAAAAACAACCTATTCTAATATACTATTGATTCAACATATCTTTGGTTCATGAAAATTAAAAATCAAAAGTATAAATTAATAACTAAGTTACAAATAACATAGGTAAAGAACAATAAAATATGTTTTTAATACCTATGATTGTTGTAAGGCCAAACTAAATCCTCGCATTACAAGGTGAAGCAAATACTCAATTTGATTCTCCATCCTCGTTAGCTAAAACAATCACTATTCAAGGTTAGATGCTTTAATAATAAGGTCATTAGCAAAGTCAATAATAGACAATTTTACCAAATCATCATTTATGTTCACCCGATCATGCAGTTGTAACTTTTTATCTTTATATGTGACACATTATCTTCAATATTATCAAGTCAACTATGAGTAGGAATATATTTATTTTTCATGTTGCTTCATGAAAGAAATTTTATCTGTTGTTGTAGGTGCTCCAATATCAAAACCTCTTTCACAACTCCTATGATGCTTATCATACACTTTTCATCACTTTCTTAAAAGAGGTAATTGTAGGAGATAGAACTTTATTCATGAGGAATATTTTCAAATTCCTTAAGCACTTGTTCTATAAACTATAAAATTTTATACTCATGTATAAAAAGAGAAATTAAAAGAATACTTACATACGTCTTACTGGTTTCTTTATAAAATAAGGTCCTATTTTTTAATATTTGAGCAATATATATAGGAAGCTACTTCACTGATGTCCATATTTAGGTGTGCTTCTTCTTATATTATATACAAATAAAAAATGTTACCATTAATTAAACATATTTTAAGTAATCCATGCACGAAAATTTGACATGATTGATTAAAATTTGGAAAATATGATACCTTTCTAAATTATAACTTTGTGTAGCTAAGGATATAACTGTCTGGTTATGCCTTTGATTTTGCTTCTCACAAGTTGTTTTTATATTCAAGTTTTATTCAACTTTTTCGTTAAATAAAACTTTTTCATTAAATAACCATACTTGTTTAGGCATTTTCTATGAAGCATATAGAAGACCTCTTTATAGAACTATATTCTATAGGATGTCAACCAAAATGTTATCGAGCATTTTTCTGTATTTTTTTCTATATTTATAAAGAAGAAAAAAGTTATTTATCCTAAAATAGTAACTAAGGGCATGCAATAATTTCTTGGAATTAGTTTTTGTTATAAGGTCCTATTTTTTTTCATTTGAGGCAAGTAGGATCGTAATAAAGATTCCCTCTTCTTCATCTCCTACTAACCTCATCCTCCATGTTCTACTATATTTTCATATTGGATTGCTCACTTTTATAACATGATATCTTTTCTCTTATTAGCTCTCTTTCTCGTTTGTGATTCTTTTTTATTTGTACCTTAAAAGTAAATTGCATATATGTAAATCTGACGTTTTAAAAAAATAATATAAAAATAATACAATAATTAACTTTAAGATATTCTCCTATCCTCAAAGGGATATATTCATATATGCCTATTTTTATTATTTAATAGATCAATCAAATTTCTACCAATGTATCATGTTTCCATTGAACTAGCCCGACCCGTATTGACATCTCTAGCTTCAAGCGCCTTATAAGCTTCGACCTGGTAGCTTGCAAACAAAGTAAAGGTGTTTTCAAAGGGATATACTTCTCTAGCACATGCATATGAAAATAAGAAAGAATAATTTTTATACAAAAGATTGTAATAGATCTTATAAATTATAACAATAAATACATTTTTATAAACAATGTCACATATTTGAATGCATGCAATTACTTGCCCTATTATTTATAGTCTTTTTTATTGTTGCTGAAATTTTGGAGGCATGTTTTCTCTACAAGACAATAATGTTATATGTTAGGATCAACACTATGTAAGTTGATATATCAATTATACAAGTTGATATATAATAAAGTTTAACTACAGTAGCATAAGTATGTAAAAATATAATATCATTAATTTTGAGAAAAAACATGCTACATTTTAGGATCATCACTATGCAAGTTTATAAATAAGCAATTTTAACTAAAACAACATAAGCATGCAGAAACATAATACTATTAATTTCAATAAAAACATGTTATATGTTAGGATAAAATTATCACTATACAAGTTGATGGTAGAGCAATTTTAACTACAACATAAGCATGAAAAGTGTAACATCATCAATTTTAAGAAACACATTTTATATAAACCAATCTATATATGATCAATGATAAGAAATAATATTATTATCTACAACTTCTATGTATTATCCAACATGGATGTGCCTTCATATGATACATTATTTGTTGGTAATTTATATGCATCTCTTTGCATTCAGTGATAGACTACCTCCCTATTTTTGTTTACTCTAATCTCTTGAATATCATACTTGACTTGCTATGATATCTCATCGTGATATGATTGTTTAGAAGTACATACTAATGTTAATCTTAATTCATATACTTCTCATACAACAATAACAACAACAACTAAGCCTTTTCCCATATTAGACAGGGTCGGCTACGTGGATTCTATGTTTCCACATAGCCCTATCATGTGTCATGTTAGCAGTTAATTCACAATAAGTTAAATCACTCTTTATTGTTTCTTTTCAACACTTTTGTGGTCATCTTCTACTTATTTTAATACTTTCCAAATTTAGTTTTTCATACCTTCTTAGAGGTTCTTCTTTTGATCTTCTTTCTATACCCCATGGGTTGACAATGATTCCACTTGGATACTGAAAAATGAAAAAGAATCAGAAATTTATAACTGGAATAATAATGCATATGTAAACCAGAAAAGCACAGACATGCATCCGTTCCAGTAATGGACAGTAAATAATATAAGCGTCCAAGGGATAATCACATTCAAAGAGAAAGATTATGAACACATATCATCTTCACCAATAAAGTACGACATACAAGATTTCCTTTACCTTCAAGTCGTTGAGTGAGAATGAAGACGAGAAATCCCTTGCAACTACAGGGTGTATTTGATACAAGGTTCAAGGGGAACAAAGTGTGAGTCTTGATCTCTTGTATTTATAGTTCTAAGTTTTAGTGTGTATCAAATATAGAACCCGTTATTAATGTCAAATTGTAGCCTTATAAGCTCAATTTAAGTAAAAGACTTTGACAATAAGGGAGAGATGAACCATAGGAGCTGGACCTAGCGACTTCACATGAAAATCGAATCACCTCTCTGGTGATGTTATCTTGCATGAAATCCCAAGCCTTAGTACCACTAGCGAATTAAACATGAAACCATGGTTCCTCAAAACCATTGTTACAAGCTCACGTAGGTCTAAGCCTAAAGTTTAAGTAGAAAGGGCCTGACACCATGAATCAAATACAACCTTAATGGTCCGACCAATCTAGAAACCTTTTAGGGTAGAGAAAATAGCCCACGGTTATCTTTGGGAGCTATATTTATGGATCGCGTGTATACCCTAGATATTGAATTAGAACCCATGTGTATCTTTCTATGTTGCGACTGTTTAGGTGGAACATTTTAAGGGTTGGTGAATAGACAGCTTTGGTACATTAGGATCTCCATTATAGACCACAGATTCAACCATGGCCTATAACTTTTCTGATTTCAAAAATTCGAGTGGAGTAGAAGCTCCACCTCTCCTCGATGCATATCTTGTTCAAAGGACCAAAATTTTCCCTTTTTTCCTGTCACAATTTGTACTAGCATTGCATTGATGTTGTGGCTTGCTTTAGGCATCATATAAAAAGGGAAAAGATGTGAAAACCGGCCGAGTGAATTAAGGTGTCTAAGACTGAATTCTGTCAGGTACTTTGGGACTGTCGAACGAGCCAAAGGAATCGAGCTCAGCCAGTTAATGGCTCATTTCGTTATACTCTTGGCTCGTCTCATTGCTGATTTAAGATATCCGAGTTTATAACAAGACGAGCTGCGAGTTGGATGACTCGAATATATTTGTCTAGACACCCTTAAAGTCTACAGCGGGTGGCTGGTCCGGCCAACCCTTAAAAGTCTCTTTAATTGTTTCATCCTTTTCTTTTAAACATTAGCTGTTTCATCTTTAGCATTGGATAGCATACAGTCTATTTTTAGTGCAAGGTGCATACAAGAGTATTAGCAATGATATCCCAACCAAAAAAAAAGTATTAGCAATGATAGGGTGTTGGTATCATGCCATTAATAGGTTTATTTGTCAAAAAAAAAAAGATCAGCTTAAACACAAGAAGATCCTTTGTGTGTGTTAGTTTGAGTGGACTTGAACAGACATTTCGGGTGGTAACTATATCGGGTTTAAAACTGTAATTTTTTGGAGTGTGTTGGTTTTGGGTCATGATTGCGTCAGGTCTTAAATTGCCTGTAGTTTCTTCGTGTTTCAACTTGTTCATGTCACGTCATTTAGTGTTGATGGGACACTAATGCAAATGTGTATATGACTCGATTTTTTCTTGTCACTTGCAATGGACTCCATTTTTTTCTTGTCACTCCACTAATGCCACTTCTCCCTCCTCTTCCCCCTTCTTCTTTCTCTCTTTCTCTATATAAATATATATAATGAAAGTTGCTAGACTCTTGTTAATGTTAGATTATGTATGTCAGTCCAAACCATTAAATTAGAATGATGAAGTGTCTAAATAAAAAAAATAAAAATTAGAGTTACTTGTTAAATAATTGATGTACTTTTTTTCTTTTTTCTTTTTTATGTAGGCCATTCATGTATCTTATATGATAGTCAGGATTAGCATAGATGTTTTCATAAATTAGAGTTTACTAACTCCGTTTTTCTCTCTTTCTCTCTCTCTATATGTTTATTAATTATATATACATATAGGAAAACTAGATTCTATAACCTTTGGCACATTTATACTTATGTCCCATCTTTTACTTTTGTAGACATAAGTATAATTTAAAAGGTTATTAAGTGATTAAAAAATATAACACTCTTACTATATTGATAACACTCACAATAAAGAGTGGGCATGAGTCTGCATCCCAATTTCTGTTAGTATATATATACTCTTTACCTTTGTGAAAGACTACTTTGAATCCTCTCTGAATTAAAGAATGCATATTCTCTCTCTCGTCCGTATTGTGAATGTCAGCGCTAAAAATGCTGCTAAGGAATGCATGCAGCTGTTAGGGTAGAGGACGGAGCATGTAATATTAATCAATTCCACTTTCTTTTGTGTGTACCGCTCCTTATTCTTCTTCAATCCCAAAGAACCCGTGATCTCGAACACAACCACATTCCAACGGCGGAGATTCATCCCCAAGGACCCATCTCCAAATCTTGGGTAATTTGGGTTTTACCATTGTTGATATTATAATAATTTTTCAGAACACTCAAGGGTTATATGAAAAAATGCCTGCCACGCCCCTTTTCTAGGGGTCCGCCATTCATGGGACCCACGACAAGGATCAGAACGTAGGCACCCCAAGTTTTTTACGAAGCAGGTAAAAAGGAAAGTAAGAAGAGAAGGAAGAGAGAAGAGAGAAGGCCCTCCTCCTTGTCGGACCTTTTGGTTTTACATTCTGCATCGATCAGTTGCCTTTTACGGCTTTGTCTTAATTCGTTTCTCTTTATTTACCTTCGATTTTTGAACTGTAAAAATACTAAATATGTTAAAAAGAAAACAGGCAAGTGAGAGAAATTAATTCCTGACAATTTCCGAGTTTTTTACGGGAAAGGTCAACGTCATGATTTTCTAATTTAACGTTTTCATTTTTATATTCAAGCTTAGGGTTATGCAGACGCGACAATGGATTTGTATACTCCTGACCGGACTTGTATACCCTATATCGAATGGAGACCATAAGCGCAAGTGCATACACACACACACATATATATATATATATATATATATATATATATATAGAGAGAGAGAGATTGGATCCTCTCTATTATTGATATCACTGTTAATGTTTGACCATTGCTTTTGGGTAACACTTATTATCTTTGATTATGATCATTTTTTAAAATATCTTTGTAACTTTGAAAATTAAATTGACATAAATGGGCAATGTCAATGGTAGGTAGGATGTCATCACTTATGCTTAAACATTGCTTTTTGTGACATGAACTTAATATTATTGTCTTTATTTTAAAAGACTTTAAAAATTTTTAAATTAAACTCATGACACCAAAGGTGAGTAAGATATATATATAGGATGAACTTCTCTTTCAGATGATATGGGCTGTAAAAATTCCATTCTTTTTTGAAAATTTAAGTATATGTATATAGAGAGAGAAAACATGGGAGATGTGCACACTTATCGATGTTCAAATCTATTTAAACAAATCTCGAATTTATCATCTGACATAAAAGAATTGTTCTTCAAAGCAACAACGGACTCGCTTTGAGGTTAATCTTTAGTGCCTATTTAGGTACCTTCTTGAGGTTGTGCTTCACTACAGCAGTGGAGAAACGGTGGTTGTAGCTTTAGGTGTGACTCAGTACAAGTTGAGGCCTACTGCAAAATTTTGAAATTTCGAGCTTAAAATAATATACAAGTGTGATCCCGGATCCTAAACGTAAGGGACTAAAAAATTTGGACCTAGGCAACCATCAACAGACTCCTTTTGGGGAGGTGCAACTCAAGTAACATCCGGTGCTAATCGAAGTCTATCCCGGTGCTCCTAGGTCTGGTGCAAGGTGGTACAGACGGTGGTCGAAACCCACTGAACCGGTGGCTTAAGAGCAATCGATACTATAGCGAGTTTAAAAGTTAGGGGCCTAAGGAGGTTGCGGTAGTGGCCTTCCACGAGCGACCAATTGTATTGTTCAAACCCGTTTCATCACAGAGAACTATTGTCAATGTTGTGGGACTTTTGTGTTTCGAGTTCCTCTGTGTCATGTCATCTTTTGTGTTACTTGAGGTGGGCAAAGGTACATCTTTGGGTTGTGTTAGAGCCGGCCTTTGTATTGGGTGCTATATTGTCAACAATTTCGCATTATGGTTCCTGCTTGTCTCGTGCTAATTCATGTTCTTGTCAAAAACATGTGGACCCGAACTTGACCATATCTTTTATGTTCCTTTGGGTGGATACGAATGCAAACTTTTAGTGTCATGTCGTGTCTAGACTCTTAGATTGCTAACCCTACTGCGATGGTTGCATTTCATATAATTGAATTTAATAACATTTAGATTTAATTACATGTGTTCTGGTTCTCTGTATTGTGCATGGTTAGGTTGGATATTGGATGGGTTAGTTGCTTCCCGGGCTCTGAACTGCAGTATCGGCTGATCCCGGCCATAACACAACCACTACGAGGCACACTTTTTCTATCGTTAGGCCCAAACGGTCGGCGATTCTCAGTTGCCGGAAAAACTAGATAATCATGCAAAGGCCAAGTCTATTTGTAAATTCAAAACTAGCAATCTAATGAAACTTCCACGTTGAGTTAGTAAATGAACGTATCCCATGCCTAAACTAAGCTGTCTGCATTTGAAAACTTCGGCAACTCAAAGCTATCAGTAAATTTTGATCTTGACATATGATACCATTAATAAATATGTGTATACAATACTGATGTTAACACATAGCTCTCAAAGTTATAACAACACCCTGAGATTCAGTCACGGGTTGGAAGCTGAAGGAGAACGATCAAATAGAGCAGAGTCACACGATACGTCTGTCAGAGTGTTATATGTTAGTATGTTAAGAACTCAGCATAGGGAATCAAATCAATGCCATAAAAGCGTATGTTTTTATTGCATGATATAGTCTACAGAGTCTCCTTCACATGTGTTGATCTTGGTATTTTCCTTTTATATGTTTACCATCGGTATATCAGATATCTTTAGCTTTGCTCATTCTGGGAATATTGTTTCTTCTGTATTTTTTCATAAATATGGAAAATAAAGAATGCTTCATAATTGCTCCTCGATAGTCATATGAGCACTGTATTAGACGTTTGATGATATGACGAACTACCAACCAACATTCAGGGATAGTTAATACGAAAGCAACGCAGAAATGTGATGGATGGTGAATTGTAGATGGTCTTGTCAATGAAGTTTCCACAATTTGAAAGCTTCAAGTCACGTATCACTCTCATTCTACGTGACCCTTTTGTGAATAATTTAGATAGTCCTATATACATGAAAAGAAGACATATTTACTCTTCTTTCACCGGTCACTTTAATTAAGGCAACACTAGAAACCCCCAGCAACTGTTTTAGTCTTGTCTAACACTGTCCGCTACTCATTTATATATGATTATTGCTTTTTAGTGGTACGACTGTAATAAGATTGTGTTTAGTTATTTTGAAAAATACCTTTACAACCTTTAAAATTATACTAATGCTACGAAAAGCAATAGTCAACCACATCAATAAACACTCATGCTGCTAGTGATTAAATCATCAAGTCGTTTTAAGAACCAATCGAATCAATCGAACTTTGACAAGAATGGTATTAGGATCAGTAATTATTTGCACAATGGCGACTAAGAATGCCGGATAAGCCTTTGTTCTTCTTTTCCGGGAAAATGGGGAGGCTGAAGCTACATGCACGCCTAGACATTGCGGGCTCAGGTTTCCCAGAAACCAAGAACCGGAACCAGCCTGGTTTTAATTTGGAACTTTCAGTTCTTCTGTTTCAGTTTTTATTTGAGTTCTAAATCGTCTGTAAAAAAAACATTAAAAGAAAAATAATAAAGAAAAATTTTAAAAACTTCTGTGGAACCCGAGCAGAATCGGATGGTTTCTGATTCCTGGTCTGGTTTCAATGGCTCCAGTTCCAGTTGCTTTCCAGCTCAGTTCGGTTTCGGTTGGAACCACCGGGCTAATTACAAACAGGGCATGTTTATGCACACTCTTGGGTTTGAAACTCACGACATTCAACATGCTGAGTATACCATTAGCCAGTTGTGCATTTAAGACTCTTCCTTTTCTGGGTACAATGGGGAGACTGGATTCAGATGCAATCCCCGCGTATGGACTCATGATCTTCAACATATGAATCTACTCCTTAGCCAGGTGAGCTATTGCTCGTTGTGCGGATGACTTTGATTTGGTTGGGTTATTAAGAGTATTTGTTTAATGCAGTTACAAGGATGTAGGTTTTCCTGCAGTAGCTGGTTGGCTTCCATGTACAAGAATTTAAACACTCTTTGTCCCGGTCGAGCAGCTGTTCTGTTGCTTCCTCAAACACCTTGAACACAGTGAGAAACTTTCAGTCTCAGCCCAGAGAAATAAGAAGCTAATTAAAAATTAAAGTTTGGAATTGATTAACCAACATGCCTTCCTTAAACTTTTCCCTGCAATTTATCCTTCCAATGACCAGTAAGCGCAGAAGAACATTCAATCCTTGTTATGGAATTTTCTCTTTTAATTTCATTGATATTCAAGAGGAACCAACTAGCTAGCAGGCATCACGTGAACTCCTACATGCCCTAGACTGGCAATATAGGCTTGCATGAGATGAGCGTTGAAAGTTGAAACCGCTGCACTTAAAACCTTTCTGCTTTGTTTGAACTGCTACGTCCAGTTTAAAACACAAGGGACCTTTACTTGCACCCCAGAAAATACTGGTTACGTTGATAAAAGGCATCACATATTTTCCTCTCTCTCTCTCTCTCTCTCTATATATATATATATATATATATATCACATAAACACATATACAGACATGTCAAGAAAATATACCGTTGATAACAAGTTGAATTCCCATCCTCATAACACTCCTACAGCATGTGAAGACGAATGGAGGTGGCATGGGGCTGAGACTTAGCCTTAGAAGGCCCTGAGGTCGTAGATCTAGAGAAGGTGCGAGCATTAATTTCTTATTAATTTAATGAATTAAAGCGGTACCTGATCAGAAATAAGAGAGAAAGAAAAGAAAAATAAAAAGGAATGGGCTACCAAATGGTGGGAGAGCAGACCGGCATTAGATGTGGTCATGAATTGGCACAACTTCCCAAAGGCAGCCAATTCACTCAATGCAGAAGCTTTATGGGAGAAGTCATTAAATGACTAAGAACAATTTAACGAACCATTGTTATGAATTTGGGTTATCCAACACAGAATTTACATAGATTCTCTCACTCAGAACCTCACGAAACTTGGTTTGCATGGTTCTGTCTTATTGGGCTTGACACCTATGTCTCTACTTTCGTAGCTCAGACAAGACCAAGCACGGCACCAATCTACTGAGTCAGTGAAGATGGTGCACATAGGCCCTAAAATCCCTGATAACCACACTTTGTTTGGTTAGTGAAAGATTCGTATGGGGATCTTCAAAGTCAAGGTCTGAAGTTTGAACGATGGTGTGTAATGAGGGAGGGAAGCACAGTGCTGCAACAGGGGCATTTAGAGGAGCTGTGAATAGTAATAAATGGAGGGTGTTAGACAGAAAGGATCGTTAAAAAGGGGAAGTGATAAGACGGCCGTACGCTGACCGCATGCATTTTAAAGCCGATTGCAGACGGCTGCGAGAGAGACAAAGCAGCCCCTCTCTCTCGCACACACAATGATGATCTCATCATAGGCCTTTTGAGTCCGTCTAGTTACTGTCGGAGCTGCTTTCAAGCCTTTCGTTTCAAACACACATGCATGCAGACTCGCTCTCAAACAAAATCTTCAAATTCCATATACCATCGTCAATCAAATGCACGCTCTTCCACGCCTCATGCACACACATACTGTGGTCCCCTTCAAATTAACATGTGTGAACATCTAAAGGCCAGGCTCGAGGAAACAGCTTTTCAGCGACAGCATTCAATGGAGATCGCTACATAACTGACGTCTCCATTGCTCTCTCACTTCTAAAACCAGTCAAAGTGATGGGATTTTATTGTACTGCGTTGAGCCTGGTAACGATCTTTCAGAAGGAAAGTTGAAAAATAACACAAACTTCATAATTAACACTTTCCATTGCAGCAGTTGCCTAATTTTTTCTGCCAATCAGTCAAATCGTGCTCTGCGTTTCGGATTTCTTCGTTTTGCCAGATGAATAGTTCTGTCCAGATTCCAATTTCATTTTAGAGTTTTCATATCTTTGAAGGTTCAAATATCCAGGACTATTAGCAAGAACTATCTTGATTTCAGTAATGTGATCAAAGTTGCTGATACTGATCAACAATAATTAAGAATGGTACATAATTGGTAGCGTTCATTCCATGCCGTAAACCTTAATGCATTTGTAATTGATCTTGGAATTGAATAACAGTAATTACCCGGTAGCATTTATAAAAGCCACTGTTCTTAATTTCACTGAGCTTCCGTTCCTGTCACAAACATGGGCATGGAGCATTTTGAGCGATCGTCTCCCTACTTGACTGGATGCGGTGAAAGATAAACTACCTGTCACACACACACTCACATCCGCGCGAGCGCGTGCAGACACCGACAAACACACTAAGAGAGAGAACGTATCATCATGATGAAAACCAAATCCATGCCACTTTCTGATTCCTTGAAGCAGTTTCTTGAGCGAATGAAACAGTGCTATACAAAATTACACACAGAGAGAGAAAAAGTAGTTATAAATTAGTTTTTGAGTGGTAGGAATTGAAAGAACTGTCGACCATGAAAATTGGGTTGCTCTTGTACGACTGCAGCAGCCATCAAACTACCACCGCTCTCATCGCGAACAATATGACGCTGCTGCTTCTGATAGCACTTCATGGTAGCCGCCGGGTCGCTTTTCAGAGGGAAGAGCTCCAACGTCGTCTCTGCCTCACGGCCACCATCCTCCTCGTGATCTTTCTCATCCCTTGCCTCTCTGTCTCGTACGGGAAGTACATTTCTAGGGTTTTGAAAGAGAAGGGTTTCTGCTGATGAGCATGAATAGTGTGTCCTCTGCAACAGTAGAGCCGAGCCATCCAGCTGCACCCTCTCAGCTGCGACTAACGTCCTACCGCACACACTGTTGTGTAATTCTTTATCCCTTCGAGCCAATTTGTGGCTTAGGCCATTATCCTACGTACACAAAAACATTAACTTTTGAGATTTTTTTCTTGTGAAATAAAATTACACAAGACCCAAAAATTATTATGCTCATCTCCCCAAACAACTAATAATCCCGACAAAAAGGAGACCTTGCAGGCTTTCCTTCATCTCTCAACCCTTTTTGCCTTCCCAACATATACAAGCCTTTTCAAACGCCTTCTTTTTTCTCCTTCCATTATTAATAAAATAACAACTCATTATCATAAAGAAATAATATGGAATATATATTCAGCAAACACATACATCTGGCCTTAAACCAGGCATCCAATTCTTCGCTTTTTCTATCCCAGCACCCCAAATCGTATCTGCCAAAACCAACACAAAGAATCAACGAAAGAACGAAAAAAACCCATAAATAATGAAGACATTGCAGACTCATACGAACACCGCAGAAAATTAAAAGAAAGAGACAAAGATGAATATCATTATATAGATAGACTTGCACGGATAATTTTATGAAATTTGATATCAACTCAAAAGATCTTTGATCATGTGAGAAAGTGTAATGTCTAAGATACACATACAGGAAGTGTCCTTGTCAGGGCCGTCGATCTCCGGCCTGAAGTTGGCCACCTCCAAAGCTTCCTCTGATTGCCTCCTGCGCTTCTGCCGTTCACGGGCCTTATGATTTTGGAACCAGTAGAATACATTCTTTCCTTCAATCTTGCCATACCGGCGAAGCTGTGCAGTGATATACTGGATCTGATCTGCGGTCGGCGTTCGGGTGCCCCGCGTGTAAAGATCCTCCAAAGTTCGGAGTTGCTCCGGCGTGGGGTTCCACCTTGAGCTCACAGCCTGCTGGCCGTTCACATCTCTTCTGCTTTGATCTGTAGCTGTTACCATCCAACAAACAACACATAATCAGTCGCCGAAATTCTCTATTTTAGCATAAAAAAAAGATCGAGAAGAACAAAAAAAGTGAAGAATAGCAAAATATCGATAAACCAATCAAAACACAGCAAAATACTAATCGATGACTTAGAAGGAGATTCAACCAGGCGAAGAGAGGTTGAGGAGGGTGAAATCATTGGTAGTCGTTGACGAAAGTGAAGAGGATGAAGAGTATTCCTGATGACGAAGGGGAGGAGGAAAATGATGCAGAGGGAGAGGGATGAGAGGTCGGAGTCTTGTGGCCGTGGCATGGAAAGAATCGGGGGTGTTGTTTAAACTAGCAGTGTCTCCGCACTCCATCATCCACAACTTTGCGTAATTTTGACGTCGTAATAACCTTCTGCAGATGGTTGCTTTCTTTGCTTGGCCGTGTTCTCCTGGTTTTATATTTATAGATGACGTTCATGGAGACGTTGACTGAACACTTTTCCTCTTTCACAATATATTATAGTATATTTTATATTTTCGCTTTTTCTTCTTTATAAACAAATCCTTTTTATATATAGAGAGAGAGAGAAAGAGCAGTACCGGTTTGAGAAGGAAAAGGAAGAGGAGGGGCAGGGGCGTGGAATTCTGGGAGTTATCGGGAGTCGAGGATAAAAAACGACGTGACGATGATGAGTGGAATCATAAGGCTCCTCAGCTTCCTTTCTCATTTATGGATCACCATCGTCCCGTTTCTTTCACACTAATTCTCACTTCGATCTGCCCCTTTGCTCCCTCTTCTCTTTCTCTCTCTAGAATAATGAATATATCACTCCCAAAGAAATCTTTCAAGAATCTCTTTATCTCTCTCTACCCAGTTGCCCACTACCCTCTCTCTACATGAATGAAACAATCTCTCTATCCAATGTGCCTTTGGCCCCGCCTTTCACTTTACATTGATTTGTGAAATAATGAGTTTCTCTCACTAGCCTTCTTTCAATAATCTCTCTCTCTCTCTCTCCACGGACGGAATCATTCATAATTGATCTCTCACCAGATCTCATTGAAGAGAGAGGAGGCAAAGGAGTTAAGTTCATTACATTATCTCCTTTCACTTTCTTTACTTTGATAGATGTCCAACCTACGTAGAAGCTGCATATGTCATGGATATGTAAAGTGGGAAAAAAATTCTTTTCTTTGTCTACCAATTTGGGAATATTTTATTGCTGGCCAGTACGATAAGCATATAGACTTTTTGTATATATTTGCTTAATTAAAATTGTTCTGATGTGATGTTTAAAAGATCTGGTGGTTTCATTGGAATCCGAAGGAATTGAGTTCTTTTTAAGCTGCAAGTCAAATCAGTGGCCAACAGGTGCGCCCACAAATAATTTCCCACTAAGCCTCCATTTACCCACCACCTAGCGCATTATTATTAGGCCAAGTACCTCAACTTTAGTTACTTGATTGGAGGAAATATCTTTCTTTGAGTAAATACATTAAGAATTATCAAATTTTGATAAATAAGCGGAGGTTAAGGGGTATATGCAGTATATGTTAGGGGTGTTCTTGGTCTAGTTTGGTTTAGTTCTAGTTCAATCCCGAATTACAGCAATGGCCAAATTTTTAAGTTGTAAAGTCAAACTAATTCAAACCATCCGTTTTAGTTATTGTTTCAAACAATAGTTCTTTATCTAATAAATATTAGATGCACCATTTTATATTACAAAATCATCAATATAAGATATCGACAGCATTCTCTCAACGAGTAAGTTATTTTGACTTCCATGCTGTGGTTGCGAGTTTAATTTCCAATGGTGCATGCATGAGCGTGTCTTCAGCTTCGCTTCGTAACAATAACATAATATAAGATAAAAAAAAATGTACGTATTAAAGAAAAGATAAAAGGGTAGAAAAAAGCACGAGAAGGAAATCTCATTGTTATAATAATTTATTGTATTTTTAGAATTCACTTCAATTTTTTATTATGTAACAAGAATTGTAATAATCCAGTTACTACCTAAGTTGAACAGTAGATCATGAAGAGTATCAAAATTTGACCAAAATTTATAGGACAATTAATTACAGTTGAGATTCTTATTTAAACTTATGATATACAAATGTACATAGGGGCGTGTGTATATTATTAATGCCAAAAATTACATAGGACCTAATGAGTCACTCCAAATGAATATAGTCAATACTAGGAACTTGAGGAGCCACTATATAAACCGATGCAAGTAGTAAATGAGCCATTATAGAAACAAGTAATAGCCCATATATCACTAACTACCTATTTAATATTAGGTACAAGATCTGTGACCCACTATTCAAGGAGTTGGAAGAGCCAATGAGTCACTTAGAGGAGTGGAAGTACAAAGAATAATATGAAAACTAATCTATCCTCAACCTATAAAAGGAGGTGACTCCTCATGATGAAGATAAAACATATTCTTTCATCCTCGTCTATGATGCATCTAACATAATTAAGATCTTTAGTTTTCTTATCTCTAGCCCTAGCTATCCTAAAAATATCTCTTTCACCCTCTTTTGAGTTGAGTTTTTTATATCAATCCTTCCAAATTTTAGCTTTCACTTCACCGACGGCCTTTTTCGCTTCCTTCTTTGCTTTCTTATAAGCTTCCAAAGTTTCACTAGTTTTCTTAGCATAATGTAATTTGTAATATGCCCTCTTTGCCTTGATTTTATTTTGCACTACTTCACTCCACCACCAAGCTTTTTTTTGTACCCAGTATGAAGATCAACAAAGTATAGGGCTTAGTTGATCTACCTAAGAATAGAAGGGTGGTCGGAAACAAATAGATTATCAAAATAAAGAGAAAGGTTGAAGACTTAATCGAGAGGTATAAGGCTCATTTAGTGGTGAAGGGTGTATAGAACATGATGAGACCTTCCGTCTAATAGTCAAATTTACCTCATTTGATCTACTTCTAACTATACTCACTAGGTTACACTTGGAATTATATCAAATGGACATTAAAACTACATTCCTTAATGAGTGTTCTTGTATCAACAATCAAACCTATAATCGTTTTCATTATCTGCTCATTGTGAATTTTGTCTTCCTATGTTTAGTTGTATAATGAAACCTATAGTCCCTTTTTTCCCTAATTGATGTACTTAGTTATAACCCTTTATTTTTGGAGCTAATAAAAGTTTCCTTTTAGCTCTATTCTTATTCTTGTGAGTTTGGTCTTCCTGCATCAAGTTATACAATGAAGCTCATAGTTATCGACTTGTTATTAATCTACCTCAAGTTTAAGTCACAGAGTTTCTCGATTCTTAGATCAAAGGTAGACTTTATCTTATCTACTTTCTAATGAATTAAGAATAATTCGAATCTAAGTTTGTTAGTTCAAGATACAAAAAAGTATAGATAGTCTTAGCAACTACCTTTTAGAGAGAGGGCTATAGCTTTGTTAATCCTATTCAGAATCTACCAATCTTTTATTCTTCAGAAAGAAAGGTTTTTGTGTTCTTTTGAGAAATCAATTTTTTTAGCAAAGTTTAAATGGGTGAGTTATACCAAAAAGCTAGCAAATTCTATTAGGAAGCTTAATACCAAGGATACCAACTAGATTCCAATAGGATTGAAAATTTTATTAAGAAATCCAATTCCTATTAGAACGGCTTAATTTTTAATTCATTGAAGAGCTCTATATATCTATTTTCCAACGCATTAAAATCACATCAGTGTTGTATTGATGGAAATATAGTTAAAATACAATAATCAAGTCAAGTTGTTTGCACCCAACCAGATTTCCGTGCCGAAGTAACCCCAAATCGAGAGTTCCCTAATTGTTTACTCAATTTTGATCCACAACTCAATTAGTTCTTTAAAAAGTTGAGAGAGCTTCTATTGTGACCATTCTATCTAAAGTACTTGCTCGAGGTTGTGTAGAGAATCATAGCTTGCACGATCATCAACGAGCTCGACGTTTCCTTTTGAGGGTGGAGGTTAATGCCTTCTTCTAAACATACTTCCACACACTGTGCAATGTAGTACAGAGCACACTTGCATGCTAATATGCTCATATATAAATATACACTGATGCATGCATACACCATCTTCTAGCATAATTTGCTATATATCACATTTGCACACTCTCGGACATCAGTGTCATCATCACATCTTGATCCCACTGGCATTGGGAGCATCCTTTTTCCGTACCACCCACAGAATCATTACTATGGCATATTTTCGTATTATCAGTACATTTTCTTATAAGAAGGGGCATTTGTTTTTCTCTTGAGTTGTCCTGATAGTAGATTCTTTTGGTGCTGGAGTTGTGATCTTCTCTATATATAGAGATATTTTTTATTGATGACCTTTTTGACTTAGGGAAGTTTTATGAATCCACTATGGGTTCTTTACTTTAGGGCATATTTCTACTTTACCTTCTCATTTATATTCGCATATCTCCTTCATATATCACACTTTACTTGTTTTTGCTTCCCATTGTATAGTATGCTTGAGTATTATTTTTGTGTTACTCTTTTTCATGACTAAGATGCATTCACTTGACCTTATTAGATGTTTTTGTATATTTTAGAGTTTGTAGGTTTTATGAGAGTTGACACAACACACTCTGCTTCAGCCTCATTGGGTCGAGCAACAAGAGATGACATTTTTTGTCCCTTAGTCTCATCAGGTGGCCTCCATGAGTTACAATATAATCTTCATCCCACCAAGAGGATTGCTCCATCATTGCAGCCTCATTTTCATCCTGCTGGATAGATAATTTGGTATTGTATCTTCTTGACCGTTCTTCTTTTGTCCTTATTGGCTTTGAGAGTTGTATGTTGCCATGTTTGTTACCTTAATCCTATCGACTCCATTTCATACAATTAGGAATCATTCTTTTGTTTCCCACCAGGCCTGTTCTGCAACTGCAATTCATTATCCCACTAGGGCCCCCTTCTTTCATGCTTAGTTTCCCTCGGTTTCACTATTATTGTCTTCTCCATAACATCTCAACAATGCACCTTTGAAGTACATGAATGACAAAATACTCACTTTCAATCATTTCAGCTTTATCATTGTCATTTAATTACAAAAACTAGGCAAGAGATGGGTCTATGGGTTAATAGAAACCTATATAACAACTTAAGGATGTTTCAAAGAGACTCAAGTTACCTCCAAATGTATCTTGAGAATGCTAGATCGATACTCGAGGACTACATATCCAAATGTTTCAAAAGCCCGTAAAAACCTTTTGAAGAATGTTGGAGTAAAGTTTTTTATTTTTTATTTTCTAAAGAAATAGTTCACAAAGTAGTGTTACCTATATGGATTTCGAGAAACTTTTCTTTTGTCAACCCAAAATCTCTTTATCGAAGTAGTCATCCTCTCATAGAAACCACCTCTTAGTTTCTCCCTCTTTGTCTTGCACTCTATCATACATATAGTTTATAATATGATATGCCAATAATAAGACACCCTTGTCATGGTCATACCACAACGTGACCCATGAATTTTTGCACTAGGTCTCATTAAAGAATTCAAACTGTCTTAAAATATTTTTCTACAAAAATCTTTGAAGTAAGTCAAATTTTGGTATTTACTTCATGCCATCAGCTTAAATGAAGCCAAAGAGGGGTATATGTGAATGCCCAAAGTTTTTACATTGAAAAGTTTGTGTTTTAAAGTGAAAAATTAGTTCTAAATAAACCATTTTGAGATACATGAATAAGTAAGTACCTCTAACTCTTGACTTCTCCAATGAGAGCTTGTGCAACCGTACATGACAAGCACAGTGCTTGGGGCGTGTTGCCTGATATTTTAACCCCTTATAGTATTTTGGGTGAAGCAATATATCAAAATGAAAACCCAATGAGGATAGACATGGTATAGATATTTACAAGAGATCCATATCAATTTTACTAAGAATAAAAAATATATAAATCCATATACTTCATTCAAGGATGAATTAGATACAATTCGCAAGGTAATGTCAACATTATGGTTCCATAACGAGCGTTTGGAGGTGAACGTTTTAGAGTTTTATTTCTAATTTTTTCTTTTAAATAGATTTGTATCGGGAGTCATGGTTCTTCAACATCAAACATTCATCCATAGTAAACATGGGGGCAATTGTTCTACATAATAGTTACTTGGTATATTCATCTCAACCTCAAGTAGAACAACCGACCTTACACCCAGCTGGTAATCCTTACACTGTAATGATGTGGATGATGCAGGTCCAGATCCAATTGGATCCAGGCCCGCTCGATACCACAATTATTACAATAACGCCCGATGTTGGGCGTTGCTGTATTTGCTGGGCAAGGGTGGTAACAGCCATTGAGGCTGGTTACCATCCAGGTCAAGCCCTATAAGAGGGCAGGGGGGGCAGCTTGCTGTGGAGCAACCTTGGGAGAAGCCGCACGGGCCGGAGAAGGTCGAAGTCGGCCAGAATCCGATAAGAAAACCTAGATTTTTGCTTTTGTAAAATTTTTATTTTTAATTCCTAAAACTGAGTAAGATCAAAGAGTTTTTGTTTGATTCATACTAAATATTTGAAAACAAACCTTAATACACGAAAATCGGTTCAAAACAAGTGTAGATTCATGAAATTTTTCTGAAATCCGAGTTACTATTTTTCATGAATTTTTCGGTGAAAACGCCATTGCCGGCGACCAGTCATGAGTTGAATTGGAAGAGGAGGGACAGGCCATCAATTGGAGACCATCGCTGGCCTTAGATGTCACTAGAAACTGGCAAAATCAATGTCAAAAAACCAAGGGAACCAACCCCTTTTGCGCGTGTCCCCGATTTTGTGTCGTGTCAGACACAACATGTCATGTTCGAATGCCATGAACCGACACGGATTCGTGTTGTGTCCTCATGTCACATGTTAAGAAATAATTTGGTATCATAATAGGTGAGAAACAGGTTCTGTGTCAAAAATGGGTCAGGTTTGGGTCGGGTCTTGAATGAGTTTTGGGTCTTAAACAGGACCTGTATCAATAATTGCAGGATATAGATCTAGCATGTCAAAAATGGGTATAGATCTTAAACAGGACCTGTATCAATGAGTTTTGGGTCGGGTCTTGACACGGTGACATGGGTTACTTATTGTATCACTCAATTTGGATCAGATATGGATCTAGGTATCAGTTCGGATCTAGGATAGCTTAAACAGATCTAAATTGGATTTTGGGTGATTTTAAGGTTATTTGAGATCCGATTTGGATATAGTTTGTTGCGTTAGATTCGTAGTAAAATAAATTTTAGTATTTTTATTATTTGTAATTGTTTAGAGATTAAAATTCGAGGATTTGACGGTGATAAGAGTGAGACTGGATCTTAAAGCTCATTTAGGTAGGGGTTATGCATTCTTTTACAGAATCATGCTAGAAGTGATTTTTTTGTTTTAGATAGATTTAAATGTACATGATTGATAAATGTTTTATTGATGTTTATGAAATGATGTTCATAATTATGGGTTATTTGATATGGTTTTAAAATAGAACGTGTTTATGACATTGATTGATAAAGAGCATGTTTTGATATGCATGTGTTGTATGAGCATGGTATTTAAATATTGTAGGAATATGGATTTGCTTTTGGATATTCATGGATCTGGATATGAATTGTGAATGTGATGAACTGTAATTGGTTTTAGAAATGTAATGATGTGTGAATATACAAGTCATACTTTTGTGGGGTCTTTAGAGACTTGTAGGTCCCTCAGGCGATCCGGCTTGGGGTGAATACAATGTGTGTTTTCGGGCACTCTGTCGTGAGAGTAGGCATAGTTACCAAGGTCACATTAGGGAGGGTCGGACGACTCCCGTGGCCTTTGGGGGAGATATAATATGGGTTATAATTATCGTAGCTAATGATGTGTTTATGCGTGTATATGAATGTGTGCGTATGAATTTGAGATCATGATTTAAAGATGAAACTGTGCTTTGTTATGACATGATTGTGAAATTATGCATGCTTTTAGTATGATTTCTATTTAAAGATGTTTAACCTCCCTGAGCTATGTATAAAAGCTCACCCCATTATTTTATAGTTCATCCTGAAGTTAGTACTTACAAGGCACACGAAGGAGAGTAGGAGTTGGATAGAACTGCATTTTTATTTTAGATGGTACAATAAGTGTTACACGATTTTGGGTGATTTTAGAGTCATTTGAGATCCGATTTGGATATAGTTTGTTGCATTAGATTCGTAGTTAAATAAATTTTAGTATTTTTATTATTTATAATTGCTTAGAGATTAAAATTAGAGAATTTGGTGGTGATAAGAGTGGCCTAACTGTTTGAGGACTGGATCTTAGTGCTTATTCAGGTAGAGGTTATGCATTCTTTTACAAAACCATGCTAGAAGTGATTTTCTTATTTTAGATATATTTAAATGTACATGATTGATAAATATTTTATTGATGTTTATGAAATGATGTTTGCAATTATGGGCTATTTGATATGCTTTTAAAATAGAATATGTTTATGACATTGATTGATAAAGAGCATGTTTTGATATGTATGTGTTATATGAACATGGTATTTAAATATTGTATTAATATGGATTTGCTTTTGGATATGAATTGTGAATGTGATGAACTGTAATTGGTTTTAGAAATGTAATGATGTGTGAATATACGAGTCATACTTGTGTGGGGTCTCTAGAGACTTGCAGGCCCCTCAGGCGATCCGACTTGGGGTGAATACAATGTATGTTCTCGGGCACTCTGTCATGAGAGTCGGCATGGTTACCGTCGTGGATGGGGTTACCAAGGTCACGTTAGGTAGGGTCTGACGACTCCCGTGGCCTTTGGGGGAGATATAATATGGGTTGTAATTATCATAACTAATGATGTGTGTATGTGAATGTGTGCGTATAAATTTGAGATCATGATTTAAAGATGAAACTGTGCTTTGTTATGACATGATTGTGAAATTATGCATGCTTTTAATATTATTTCTGTTTAAAGATGTTTAACCTCCTTGATCTATGTGTAGGAGCTCACTCCATTATTTTACAGTTCATCCTCAAGTTAGCACTTCTAAGGTACACGAAGGAGAGTAGGAGTTGGATAGAGCTGCATTTTTATTTTAGATGGTATAATAAGTGTTACACGATTTAGTAAATCTTGTTATTCGGGGTTATTATCACGTGGGCTCCGCACCATTTTGAGCGTATTGTTTAGAACTTTTATATGAATATTTATTTTAGTTAGTTATTTTATTGAGTTAAATTAAATCAATATTGTATTTGGCATGCATTGTATCTATTTTCCAATTGGATTTCGTTGCAAAACTGGGTAAGGGCAACTTAGGATCTATCCATACACAGTCTTTGAAGACACCTGTTTGCAGCCTGTGTCCCCTTGTACGTGAATTTATATGAAGAAAAGTGAAGTGATGCTTGCACTAAGGGCGTTAGACCACCCAGCAGGGCTCTGGACTCTACCGGATGCAGGGTGCGAAATTGAACCCGGGGCGTGCATTGGCTTGGCCTCCCTTTTGTAACTAACCAAAAAATGAAACCGTGCATGACACCAATTCCATTGCGTGTTACTTCGGCATTGTTATCTCACCGGTTTACGATGATTTTGACAGCTGAAATCGATCGGAATCCATTGCCGCAACCATCGGCGAAACCTTGTTTCTACATAATATCTTTGGTCAGACAGTTGCACCACGGGCACTAATTTACTAAATGCAATGATAAAGATTGTGTCCTTTATGAGATTAATCACAAACTATATTCCATTTGGATGGATCAGGACACTAGTCCAGCAGTTTATTCTCCCACCAAATGCAATCTGCGCAAAAAAGAAGATCCAGTGATTTATAGTTCCTTGCGACATCAAGCAACTTTGACAGACTTCTTTTTAATTATAGGAAGGTCCCCAAAAGATACGATATTCATGCAGTACGTATAAGTTTCATATTTTAAGTTTGATAAGAACGCATAAATAGTTACGTTGAGTATCTTAAGTAGCTCTATACATCCAAAGCAACTTACGTGGAACCTTTTTATAATATTAAAGTATTTGACAAGGAAATCTTCTTTTACTTAAAATGAGCCCTCGATTCCAACCAGTTCCTGTAAATTGTATGAACAGGGGGAAGCTAAATCTAGAAGAATCAAATGTTGCTCAAAAGAGACGAACTATTCATTCGGCACAGTTCGGTTCAGTTTCTCATAGTCATTCAAGTTCGGTTCAGCCTGTACATGCAGTTGAATTTGTCGTACACATACACAAATATATATATATATATATATATATGGCAGATCTATATTGAGATAAGGTGGGGCATTTTCCCATCATGGGTTATAGACTTTATATTGATTTTCAAAATCTCGGATGTAGATCCGCCGCTGAGTTGACCCCGTACACAGGTGAGTTATTGCTCTTTGTGCAGCTTTCTTATTGAACTCAACAAAAACTCCTGGAAATGAAATCTTTTTTCTCCTTTTAAGTTCAAACTTACGCCTCTAGAGCAATCTCTATTGTCAAAATCACACTTGACCTACTAAAAACATGCAAGACCCATATGCTAACTGGGTCAGCATGTTTCCCAAAACTATGTTCCCAATGGGTCATGTGACCCGACCCATGACTTGCTGAACCAGGCCAAAGCATATGACCTCATCAAGCTTAGCTCATCTCATTATGCTCAGGAACTTTACCAAAGAGCAAGACAAGCCGCAGCTTATCTCATTCGCAAACCCCTAAATCAGTACAAATAGGGGTGCTAGATCTTGCAAGTATAGAGCACATAAGCAATGGATCTAGTATTTTGTTATTGAATCCTAATCTTTGTGGGTTTGATGCACGTATGGTTCACATCCAACCCGACCCATTGACAAAACTAGGTACAAAGTCTAGTTTGTATCATACCTGTCCAGTAGACCCGATAGATCTAGTAGGACCCTACCGTGACACCCTTCTTGTTTGTTGAAAATGCTATTTTTTTTTAGCAAATCCGGTCATACCAATGTATTCGACATGATGTATTTCTAGACATGAACCTTCACATAAATATGATTTCGATAGAAAAATGAATTTCAATCACAAATGCATCGTCAAGTTATTGATCACGTTTCTTTCAGTGTAACAAGACATACCGGTTCAAAATGAGCTCGGTGGTTCCAGAAACTGAATTGGGCCAAGAACCATCTAAAACCGGAGACAGGCACGAAACCATGAACCACTCAATTTGGTTGTGGATTAATTGTTCATGAAACTGAAACTGCTTCGGAACCAAAACCAGTGATTCCAAACACCCGGTTCCAGTATTTTAAAAGTCTTTATTTTAAAATTTTAATAATTTTCACCGGTTCTGAAAAGCGTAACAATTGGTTTGTCCAAAAAAAAGGTTCATTCGTGAGGGTGGGCGAATGGAAGTGAGCATGCAGTACTGGAAAACAACCACCAAGTTTGGCATATTAGATGTAAATCTGTTTCTCATGTTTTCTTCACTTGGCTGATGGTTGGATTTGGATTGGATTTCTCAAAAATTGAAAATCGAAATCAAATTCACAGGCCAACCAAACGCAGCAAACAATTTTTCTCATATAGGAAGTCTTAAAGCAACCCAAAATGACGCCCGTTTTACGAAGATCCGATTCGTGGTGGACGTACGCAGCGAAGTCCAAGCGCGTAGGAGGGTTATGTATCAAAGAACCAGAACTTTTAAAATCCGATTTTTATAATCCGAGACGACAGAGCCTTCGTCAGGGCAGACTTGCAAGAACTCGGCGGCGAATCGTTACCCGTGAAACACTCTTCCTTCCCGCGTTCTTTCTCCCCTCGATCGGCGCGGTCCAATATTTTCGATTTGCCGGCGATGGATCGTCCGGCGTCATGGATCCCTCGCTTACTTTTCCTCTTCCTCCTCCTCTCCCTCTTCACGGTTTCCTCCCTAGGCCGCCGATTCCTTCTTACCCTGCAGGTGGATGACGAGGAAGCCGATTCCACCGATCCGATTGAAGATGAGGATGAACCCGCCGGAGACGTTTCTTCCATGGGAACCGATTGGGCAGAGTTCGGAGACGCCGACATCAAGCCCGATGAGGATCTTGATCCGGGCTGTTGGCGCCTCGTCCTCGATCCTGATCCTATCGGAAACGTCACTGGCGACGACGCGCTTTACTTCTCCGTCGTGCGACAGATGATAGCGGCCGTGACCGCCGCAGACTTCGTGGGGATGGACGACGCGGTGGAGAAGATCCGCCAGATCGCCGACCGCGGGTACCCGCACGCCCAATCCATCATGGGATTCCTCCATGGATTTGGCTGGCGAGTCGAGCGCAACGACGTCAAGGCGTTTACGTATCATTATTTCGCTGCGGAAGGTGGCAATCGGCAATCGAAGATGGCCCTTGACTATACCTATCTCCGGCAAGAGCTGTACGACAAATCGGTGAAGCTCTACGTGGATTTGGCTGAGACGGCGCTCGCGAGCTTCCTCATATTGAAGGACTCGCCAGTGAGCAATCACGTGAGGCTCAATCTTGGCGCCGCGGAAAATAGGGAGGGTCTGAAGAAAATGCGTGGAGAAGAAGGGGATGATTTTCAGGTAATTGAATACCAGGCTCAGAAGGGGAACGCCGCAGCGATGTATAGGCTCGGATACTTCTATTACTTCGGAATTAGAGGCGTTCGCCGCGATCTCACCAAGGCAGTTACGTGGTTTCTGAAGGCGGTCGAGAAGGGGGAGCCCGTTTCAATGAAGTTTCTCGGCGAGATATACGCGAGAGGGGCTGGGGTTGAGAGGGATTACACTAAGGCGTTGGAGTGGCTGAGGCTTGCGGCGAAACATCGGCTCGTTTCGGCCCATAATGGAATTGGGTATCTTTATGTGAAGGGTTATGGAGTGGAGAAGAACTACACGAAGGTACCATGGGAGGATTTTATCTTGTAGAATGTTGGTTCTCTTTTGTGTTGCCTGTGTAGTTTGCAAAATTCTTCCTGATTCCGTCTTTGCCTTTTGAAGCAATTCATTTGGAAATATTACTTCTTTCGAGTATTGCCAATACTTTCTGCTCAAACCTTTTGTGGAGGTCTATCGAAACCTTTGGACTCATTGGATTCATTCAACTTGATTGGCAAAACTACACAAAAGAATCAGGAAGAATTTTGTAAACTACACAGGCAACACAAAAGAGAACCAACATTCTACAAAAGGTACCTTCGTGTATTGGGTAGCGGTTAATATATTCTCAAAGATTGTGGTCAGTACTTCCAATTAACACCTTAAGAAGCTAACAACCAATGATCAAAGTACAGGAGGAGAAAGGTTATGACAGAGCATTCAGGATCTAGGAGACAAAGCACATAGTGATCGCATGCATATAGAAGAGCAAGAATTATTTTTTGTCAAATGGAAACAGAAAAGATATTCTAGTTGATGCTTATGTTTAGCTGGATTCATTTATAGATCAGATGCATAGGGAATCTTGCTATTCTAAGGTTCTTATCAAGCATGGAATGTTTTAGAAGTTTGCTGATATAATTAGGTCTCGATAAATTCTGGGAGGATAACAGTTTTGATTTCAGCATAAAAAATTCACTGGGCCTCTCTGCAAGCAAGATCCTGGTGTAGTTCCTGACGCGCTGTAATCATTTCAACAAAGGAAAAGGTCCTCCTTATTTTCATAAAGGGTGCAACGTTCGGATACATGGTCATAGGTACAAGGGCACAAAAGCTTTTATGGAGCTTCAAATGTAACAAGAATATTAAGAGATAAATTTAGGTAAAGTGAATTTTTCATGCGACATACTCTGCTGTCTCAGTTAAGTAATCAGCGTTCCTGATCTTTGCAGCAGTCGAGTGCAAGGTTATATATGACAGGGTAAGTGTTAGAAGAGTCAATTATTTGCAAGCGTTGATGTAAAATTATTAAGATGAACCTATCGTGGGCCTTGGCTTACGCATCATGCTCATGAGCCTTTTTTCCTATTCCAGCCCATGTTATAGCCCTTAAGAGTTGTTCTCTCTATTTCTGTGATATCTTTTGGTTACTTTAAAGAGAGGGGGATGTCTAATGATGCCGTTAAGCATGGCTTCCTTGTAATTTCTGGGATAGGCTTCTTAGTAGTTTGCATTTGGAAAAACAACATATTCTTTGTCTCTAATGTATAAATGTCCGTGTTAATCTGTCTTATATGAAATCATATCGAGTAACGTCCAATACACTGTCCTAGATAATAGAATGACCTCTTTTAAGGGCATATTTTAATGTCTTCCTCCGTGTGTGTGGTACCGTGTACACCTGTACTTTTTTTCCCCTTCTGAGAAAAGATGTCATTCATTCATAGATACCTGTCTAATCATGTCGGGCAACATGTATCAATGTGTAGCACGGAAAGATGACACTTTATTTTGCCCTGATTAATTTCTCTGTGGCTCAGCATTTGCTGAATTCCACAATTCAGGATTCTATAACACTATGAAGGATTTTTATAGAGCATATAAGATGCCTAAGAATTGCGCTTTTCTTTTATCGCTGCCAACCACTGACCAAGTTGCCAAAACTAGTTAATTTGTTGTTAATTGGAGCTGACCCTGTAACCTTGGTCCTAGTACTTCTAACCTTGTGGTCAACGTTATTGGAAGTTCAAGTCTCGTCTTCAAGTAGATGTAGTAGATTTTGTGTTATTGGAAGTTCAAGTCTCGCAGTAGATTTTGTGTTTGTTGAGTTTATTATATAATAGTTAAGAAGTCTGGGTCTAATCTAGTGTCTGGGTCCTAATGAATCAGATTGGATTCATTAGGAACCGTGTACTTTAAGTAGGGGTATTATCGTCTTTTAAGTTAAAACAGTATTTAGTATAAATACTGATTAGGGTTATCATTTTGTAATGAGATGGATTAATAAAAAGGAGCAGCAGAGACTGACGGCCAGAAAAAAGGGGCGACTGCAGTCTCGAGTCTGTCCATTTCCCTTATGAATGTCCATTGATCTTACTAATCATGACTTGATACATGAAAATAACATGGTATCAGAGCCTAAACTCTCGTTTTTGGCCATGGTAGATCATTAACAGGCTATTAATTGTCGTTTGGTAGAAAATCTGTAAGTATAACCTATCGTTTGGCTCACGTTTTATTCAAATACGACAAAAGACTCTAGTTCTTTGCTGGATACATTCACAGCAGAATCTTGTTGGTTTTGAAATGGTTGATTTGCACTATTTCATTTACCAACTGCTATTAAAGGAAGTGAAGATTCGTTTATGTGACTTTGAAGGAATCAGCTGAACTGTATATTCATGAAATCGGCAACTGTGCATTCCTTGTGAAATGCAGTTTCTTTTGCAACGTGGATTGAAGGATTAAGCATTGATTGGTATATAGGTTGGTGACCCTTGAAAGGCGAGTTTCAATCTTGAAAAAAAAAAGGGAAAAAGAAGAAGCAACCATCAGGTTCAGTTCAGTTCAGATTGTGTTATTATTCAAGTCTTGGTTCAGTTCAGATCGTGTGGTATATTGTACTCCAGTGATTGATGGAAAAAAACAAAATGGGTGATACAACTGAGAGTTATTCTGCAGATAAAAGTGAGGGATTTCAGATAACAAACCTCAAGTTAGATGGGAAAAATTTTCTTCAGTGGGCCAGATCCATAGAGCTAGCAGTGATGGCCAGGGGGCGCTGGGAGTATCTGACTGGCGATGCAGTTCCACCTTCAGAAAATGATCCTTTGTACACCAAGTGGCATAGAGAGAATGCACTAGTGAGTGCCTGGCTCCTCCAGTCTATGTCTCCATCAATTGCCAGCACCTTCATGTTTCTAGAGACTGCTCGAAACATTTGGTTAGCAGTGCATGATGCGTATGCCCAAAGGAAAAACGTAGCCAAAAAATATGATATTATTGAAAAGATTAGAAGATGCAGACAAGGAAACAGATCAGTTAGTGAATATTATGCAGAACTCCGTAGTTTCTGGGAAGAGCTACAACTTTATTCCAAAACCAAGTGTCAAAATTGTACCGAAGAGAGGAATGAAGAACTTGAAGAAAGAAAGGTATTTGATCTTTTATGGGGTATCTCTTCCGAGTATAAAGCAGTAAAAAATAACATTTTGAGCAGAGAAGAACTACCAGCTTTAAGCACAGTCTATTCACTTCTACTTCGGGAGGAAGACTGAAAAAACTTGGAAAAGGAGGCAAAAATCAATACTGATACAACTGCATTCGTTGGAAGGAACTCATCAAATTCATCTTTTTCCCGTGATAGAGGAGGATATGGTCGTGGTAGAGGCAGATTTGTACCTACTTCTGATGAACGAGCAAAATTAACATGCTCAGACACACAAAGGAGACATGCTGGGAATTAGTTGGAAGACCTCCTCAATTTCAAAACAGATCGAACAATGCGTATTTTACAAGTGATAAGACTGACAAATAAACCACTGAAGACCCTACAAATTCTCTAGCAGACATGAAGAAGGAGATTGAGTTACTCAAGGCCCGATTAGCTGATTCACAAACTCCATCTACATCTTCCAGCAGTGAAACTCAGGCTACTATGGCTTATCCTTTTTCATTCTTGGTCAAGGGTAATTCAAAGACTCTTTACTCTCAGATATGGGTTATTAATTCAGGAGCTACTGATCATATGGTCAGTAGGAAGGAACTGTTTGATAGTTATGAGGCGATTCAAGAACGAGTCAACATCCGTTTGGCAGATGGATCACATTCTCCTATAATGGGAAAAGGAAATATTATTACTTCTGTTGGTGTACTAAAGAATGTTTTACATGTTCCCAGTCTATCAGTTAATTTATTATCAGTCTCTGCCTTATCTCAAGATCTGAAATGTCGAATAATATTTGATTCTACTGGATGTGTATTTCAGGACCTGAGGACGGGGAAGATCTATGGTCAGAGTAGTGCAAGGAGAGGTCTCTACATCTATGAAGAAAATAATGGAGCAACTATGCAGTCTATCAGCATCACAGAGAAACAAGGGGCTATATCTCGCTGGCATCAACGATTGGGACACTTGCCTTTATCTAAAATTAGAATATTATTGCCTGAATTCAGTTTATGTAATAATTTGAATTTAAATTGTGAGACTTGCCAGAAGGCAAAACATCATCCTTCTTTTCCTTTGAATGAACAAAAATCATCAGTTCCGTTTGAAATTGTTCATTCTGATATTTGGGGATCTTGTGCTACTACTTCTCCGCATGGTTTTAAATACTTTATAACCTTCATAGATGATTGCACTAGATTTACGATGATATACCTCATAAAAACTAGAGATGAAGTAAAGAATATTCTACCTATTTATTGTAAATTTGTACGTACACAATTCCAGAGTTCTATCAAAATCTTTCGCAGTGATAATGGTAGAGAATTTATGTCATTCACTTCATACATACTTCTTAGAACACGGGATACTACATCAGACTTCATGTGCATATTCTCCTCAACATAATAGGATTTCTGAATGAAAGAACAGACATATTCTGGAAGTGGCTAGAACCTTATTGATTGGATGTAATGCTCCTAAATACTATTGGGGTGAAGCAGTGTTAACAGCAGTCTTTCTCATAAACCGAATGCCAAGCAGAGTCCTCGATGGTAATACTCCCTTTCACTTATTGTGCCCCCGTCAGAAACAATTTCATTTACTTCCGCGAATTTTTGGATGCACCTGTTTCATTCACCTTCATCATGGTCTTAAAGACAAATTAGATGCACGATCAAGAAAATGCATCTTTGTGGGATATTGCTCTACTAAAAAAGGTTACAATTGTTATGATCATAGCAACAGAAAATTATATATTACTATGGATGTTACGTTCCATGAGGATATACCGTTTTATAATTTCCAGTAAGATTTATCGTCTGCAACAGATGCTTCAAATGTGTTACCTATTCCTCCAACAGAAAATCAGGTGCAGCATGAGAGGGAAGATGAGATTATACCTACTCAGAATAAAAACTGGCAAGTGTATTCCAGAGGTAATAGAGAGGTGTTCTTACCAGACCTAGGCAGTCACTCCAGCTCAGACTCATCTACAATTCAGGTAACCTCCAATAATTCAGATACTGATCTTCCGATTGCAATTCGAAAAGGAAAAAGGGGAGTAGCTCAATACTCATTGCAGAAATTTGTATCCTACTCCAACTATCCCCTTGAATACCAGATCTTCGCGATGAATACTGATACTACTTTCATTCCGAAAACATTCAAGGAAGCTGAACAAATACCAGAATGGAAGAAAGCGATGGAAGAAGAAATTATTGCACTAGTCAGAAACAACACTTGGGAACTGGTTGACTTACCATCAGGAAGGAAAACAGTAGGGTGTAAATGGGTGTTCTCCGTGAAGTATAGAGCTGATGACAATATTGAAAGACACAAAGCCAGATTAGTAGCTAAAGGTTATAGTCAAACTTATGGCATTGACTACACTGAAACCTTTGCTCCAGTTGCGAAAATGACTACCATTCGGATAATTTTAAGTGTGGCAGTTAATAAAGGTTGGGAGTTATGGCAATTGGATGTTAAGAATGCATTCTTACAGGGAGACCTTATGGAAGATATTTATATGGATGTACCTCCAGGATATCCTCAGAATCAGAAGCAGAACAAAATATGTAAATTGAAGAAATTAATTTATGGCGTGAAACAGTCTCCACGAGCATGGTTTGAGAAATTTAGTGATGGCATTATAAAGTTGGGCTTCAGTAAATGCACCAGTGATAATACATTGTTCATCAAGCCTGGTCAGAAGACTATCATACTTTTAGTCTATGTGGATGATATAATTATTACAGGTGATGATGCAGATGGTATAGTTGCATTAAAGAAACAATTAAACACCATGTTTGACCTGAAGGATCTGGGCAGATTACATTATTTCTTGGGAATTGAGGTGATTCGTAAAGATAATGGTTTATTTCTAAGTCAAAGGAAGTACATTCTTGATTTACTAAAGGAAACCAAAATGAAAGACTGTAGAATATGCTCTACCACGAAGAAGACAGTAAGTCTACATCTTATGAAGACATCGGTAAGTACCAGAGGCTGGTAGGACGACTGATATATATAACTATAACTCGACCTGACATCAGCTTTGCAGTGGGATATGTTAGTAGGTGGATGCACAACCCGTCCAGACATCACAAGAACATTGTATTCCATATAATTAGATATTTGAAATCTTCTCTCACCTATGGGTTACTATATGCTCCACACTCATCAATGAATCTGGAAATTTATACCGATGCTGATTGGGAAGGTTCCAAAACCGATAGAAAATCTACCTCCAGGTATATGGTATGTTTAGGTGGAAATATAGTCTCTTGGAAAAGTAAGAAGCAAAGTGTGGTAGTTAGATCAAGTGCTGAGGCTGAGTATCGTGCTATTGCTCTTGGAATGTGTGAAGGCTTATGGATTATTTCACTTTTGGAGGAGATTGGTCTCAAAGGAAATATGCCTATTAAGTTCTTTACTGATAGTAAAGCTGCTCTCCAAATAGCTCTAAATCCTGTATTCTATGAGAGGACCAAGCATATAGAGATTGACTGTCACTTTATCAGAGAGAAAATTTCTCAAGGTTTATTCAATCTGGTTCATGTGCGCTCAGAAGATCAGATAGCGGATATTCTCACTAAGCCATTGCAAGTTAATGCTTTCAAAAAACTTCTTGCCAAGATAGGAATCACAACCCTTTAAGACTCCACTTGAGGGGGCGTATTGGAAGTTCAAGTCTCGTCTTCAAGTAGATGTAGTAGATTTTGTGTTATTGGAAGTTCAAGTCTCGTCTTCAAGTAGATGTAGTAGATTTTGTGTTTGTTGAGTTTATTATATAATAGTTAAGAAGTCTGGGTCTAATCTAGTGTCTGGGTCCTAATGAATCAGATTGGATTCATTAGGAACCGTGTACTTTAAGTAGGGGTATTATCGTCTTTTAAGTTAAAACAGTACTTAGTATAAATACTGATTAGGGTTACCATTTTGTAATGAGATGGATTAATAAAAAGGAGCAGCAGAGACTGGCGGCCAGAAAAAAAGGGGCGACTGCAGTCTCGAGTCTGTCCATTTCCCTTATGAATGTCCATTGATCTTACTAATCATGATTTGATGCATGAAAACAACAAACGTTATCTTACTGATGAGTTGCTTGATATTCTGCCAAACGAGGATGTTGTTACACTAAATGGTGTTATAGTGGAAGGTAAATTGTTTCAAGATGTCATTCTTGAGTCTATCTTGTTAACTGTCACACATTCTCTATGAGGGTGTCCAGTTTAGTGGTGTCCAGGTATTTGTACTTCTGAGGCCAAGTATATTTTGCTTTCAGATGTCATCATATGAATTGTTTCCGTCTAACTTGTAAGGATTTCATCCTCATTATTTCCTCATGGGTGAAAAGTGTAAATTTCCTGCTGCATGGTTAATTTATATGGATTTCTCTTCAGGCCAGGAAACACTTTGAGAGGGCTGCAAACCATCACGACCGAAGTGGCAACTACAACTTAGGTGTGCTATATCTCAAAGGAATGGGTGTAAAGAAAAATGTGAATGAAGCAGTCCACCGCTTTACAGCTGCAGCGAACCATGGTCAGGCAAAGGCGTATTACCAACTTGCTAAAATGTTTCAGAAAGGTGTAGGCGTAAAAAAGAATATTCATTTGGTAGGATCTTTTCCCTTACCCACTGTTTTGCTGCTGGAATTATCCCCCTTTTCTTGTTTGATGATAAGCTGAATAGTGATGGATGTAATAGTTTTCTGCCATCACATCATCTCATTTGTCTGGCTTCCTTTTTCTTGTTTATTTCTTCACTTTGAATTGGGGTTTGTCAACGCCTTAGTTATTTACCTCAGAAAATTTTGAAGTTTGGTTCATGATTCCATTTGGGTTTGCCACTCTTTAGGAGCATATTCTTGCTATGTAACCATTTTTAGTGGTGGTCAACCATTCCTTTGAATGATGTGATGAAAAATTACTTTTTCTTTCTTGCAATAAACTGCAAATGACCAAGATACAATTAATAGATGATAGATAGAGCCTTTATTTGAACTATGGAATTCATCTAGAATCCTGCTAGGCGTTTTACTTTTCGTTCGGTACCCATTGTAAATGTTGACACGCTTTTAAATGAAATCAATAATGTTGCTTCTGGAGTAGCACTTTGACGTATCAAATCCTCCTTGGGACTACCTGAGTACGGCATACCTCATACACAGGATGGTTATGGTAGGGAGCAATCTTTAGCATTTAACATCTTCCCCAAAGCTCCTTTTGTTGTAAGCTGAGGTGCTTATAAATTCTTTTATCTGCCTGTCGAAAATCTGAGATCATCTTATGGTGGTGGTGGGTCAACTTAAGCCATTTTTGGTTCCTGTTATCCCTTTTTAGACAAAGGCACGTGGATTCTTTGTACAATCCCATGGTCAACAGCTTGATATTGAGGTAGAGGCATCTCTTTTGTGCACTCTTATGGGAGGAAGACTCCATGGGTTCTCTTTACAACCTGACGTGCAAGGGAACTGCCATTATGCAAAGTATGGTTTCGTTACAAATAAAAGTATGCTTGGGAAAGAGAAGTTTACTGGTTGGAGGGAGGGGAGGGACCATTAAGTCGGAAATGGTGGCATTCCCTGCTCTAGATGCTTGGTTACTTCCCCCTCCTCAGTAAGAGGAGGAACCTTATCAATCGTCTCCTTGCAGGATAAAGATCAGACCAAGTTCAACCGGAAAAATGTGGACTACTCCCTACAAAACTGGGTGGCCTGATCTTAACAACTAATGGCCTCTAGTGATAGCGACTAGTTGTAACTAAGTCCTTGCTTGACCTGTTGTTAATCTTTTAATGTAGAACAAATAAAAGAATCTTACCAGGGAAAAAAGAAAAAAAGAAAGAAAGAAGCCGTGGTTCTTCTTTTATTTCTTTTATTTGTACAGTTCTATCTCTGCATATCTAAACTAACCTTCTCTCATCCACATAGCCTATGGAACTGCCAATAGTTACGCATCTAAACAAATAGAAATTGTTGGAGCTTCCAAGCTGCCTGGTACAATTTTCTTTTGCCATGTTTGGCACCTCAAGAAGGTGATAGAGCCTTGCCAAGTTCTCAACATCATAGAGCTTGCAAGGCACAGACTCGATCAAAATCCGAACAATGAGAAGCACTCAAACACTGTACAAGTCAACAATGAAAAGCCTTTGATACAGCTGCACGTTGTGGTTGATCTAGGCACGGTCATTGAACTCATCTATGGTATCATCTTATCTTCTTTGCATGTGGAATTCATCTTAATTCTTTGCATAGCAACTTAAACTGCATGTGTGCTTTATAAACCAAATTGCCGAAGTTCCTAAATTTGGGAGAACATTCTTAAGCTTAGTTCACCATGTATGAATTTACAATACAATATTCCAAACAGACAAAAGTGAAATTTGAAACATGCAGAAACTCGATTTACTTGTAGTATTCTGTGTTGAAAAGCAAGAATAACTTTTCATGGTAGTCTATGGTTCTTTTTCATCTTTCCATCCATTTTAAATGTAAAGAAATGTGTTAATGTATGATTCAAAAGAACATCTGCTGCTTGAAGAGGATGAAGCTGCTTAACTTTTGTAGTGCATGTTTTAAAACCAACTTAAATGAGTTAAGACGCTATTGTCAGTCGTAAGATCCACGGTTTTTTGTGAGTATCCAACCATTGGATGCTAGCTGAAAGCTTCCCAGAGGTGCAATTTACTTGATCTCTTAAATTCCTCTTATGCTGGCTAAAAGCTTTGAGAAAATGCAACTGAATGATGCCTTCCATTGTTGTTTCTTGTATGGCATTTTAGGACATAACTGTGATACTTGGTTTACCATTATTTTTACATGCCACTTGATGCTTCTTCTTTTTCTGATGCCTTTTGTGATACATGGTTAGGTGCCTTTCAAAGGGCAACCGATATCCATTTCTGAGGTTCACTTTTTGCAGGCTATAAATTTGTACAAAGTAGTTGCAGAAAGAGGACCATGGGGTTCCCTATCACGATGGGCTCTAGAATCCTACTTTAAAGGTGAAATCGGGAAAGCACTATTCATATACTCAAGATTGGCAGAGATGGGATATGATTTTGCGCAGAGCAGTGCCGCATGGCTTCTTGATATATATGGCGGATGCAGTTTGTGCATGGGGAAATCTGGATTTTGCACAAACACAGAAAGGCATCAAAGAGCCCATAGTTTGTGGTGGTGTGCTTGTGAGCAGGGTGATGAGCATGGGGCACTTCTCATTGGTGACGCATATTATTATGGACGGGTGCTCTCTTTCTCTCTGAATGATCTAGCTTATTCTATGTCACACGGGTGTTGGTGCGGGATACAACAAATTTCAAAAATTTTGGGTGCGACGACATGGCTAGGGTATATAATATTATATATTATATATAATATTCAAGCTAGAACAAGTGAGACATTAATTAACATAAGTATATGACAATAGCAAGTACACAACATTATATTAAACCAAAACACAAACAGTAAACAGCTACTAATTTCATCATAATAGACATATCAATCTTTACAGATCCGGACTCATTTATCCAAAAAAGACCCAAACTTCAAAATCGATACCAGATTTGGAAGCGTGGAATATCCACACAAAAGGAAGTGAGAAGGTCCGTGTTGAGATATTTTTCTATGTTCATCGGCGGAGTTTCATGCGAGATGATGAAAGACAAGCTCAAGGAACATTTTGGAAATTATGGTGAGGTGCAAGTGGTCATCATGGGAGATAAGGTCGCCGGTCGACTAAGAGGTTTCGGTTCCATCGTCTTCACGGATCACTCCCTCTTTGATCAGGTTTTCAAGGATAAATACACCATATATGACAGAATCGTGAGCTAAAAAAAAAATTTGTGTTTTTTTGCCATGCAACACCGACACGGTGTCGGTGTTGCACCCGTGTCGAAGTCGACACTCCACCTCTTAGAAGTGTTTGTTTTGACTTAGAGCTTATTGTGAGTTAATTGCTAACATAATGAGAGGGCTCTGTAGCTAAGTTACTCAGACACTTCTAAGGGGTGGAGTGTCGACCTTACACTGGTGCGACACCGACACCAACACCAACACCGTGTCAATGCGGAATGGCCCAAAAAAAAAAGTTTTTGCAACTTTTTTTTTTGTAACTCACGGATAAATGAGTCCAGATAATGAAGATTGATTTGTGTATTATGATGAAATTAGTAGTTGTTTACCATTTATATGTTTTGCTTTAATATAAAGTTGTGCACTTGCTATTGTAGCTATATACAATATTAGCTTGAATGATTTTGGGTGTGAACAATTGGTTTCTTATTACTCAATCTTATTGGATTCTTGACTTCATACTGTATGCCTTTGCACAGAATAATCTCTGTCACCAAACACATTTAAAGACCAAGAACGACACACTAGTGGATCCTAGCACAGATACTAGTATATGTTATATCCTACAAAAGATCTCAAAACTCTTTGAATCCATAACTTCGATATTTTGCAGATCGTAAAATCATTATAAGTTTCATATCATTATGAGGGAACTTGCTAATTGATACCTACGTGCACCAAAAATTAGCAAATACTAGTTGTATTATGATTGATTTATGTAGCTTGAATATTATATATTATATACCCTAGCCGTGTCGCCGTACCTAAAATTTTTGAAATTTGCCGTATCCCGCACCTGTGTGACATAGCTATGTAGAAACCATGTAGCCGACCCCGTCTAGTATGGGAAAAGGCTTAGTTGTTGTTGCACTCTCTCTCTTATGCGAACATACACACGTGTACATGATATGTAATGTGTTCTTCATGTTGCAGGGTACAGAAAGGGACTACGACAGGGCAGCAGAAGCTTATGTGCATGCTTACAACAAACAAAATGCTCAGGCCATGTTCAACCTTGGGTACATGCACGAGCATGGAGAAGGGCTTCCTCATGACCTCCACTTGGCTAAGCGGTATTATGACCAAGCATTGGAGAGTGACCCAGCAGCAAGGCTACCTGTCACACTCGCACTCTTTGGTGTCTGGATAAGGATTAATTATGCAGATACCATTCTGGTGAGGGCTAACTACATGATGCTTCGTTACTTTTCTTGTTCACAATGTCTACTTGGATTTACATCGATGAACTATTGAGACAGTTCTTGCATTTTAAAGAAATGATTTTCTGACTAGATGGTGTCGGAAAACAATGAAAATGTTTTCTCTTCGTAGCAATTGTTGCCATTGAAGTGTCTTGATCGCTGATGCATTGGAAATTTAGCGGTTGGTTTCTCACGGAATATGTTGCTCCATCTCAGGTGGATTTCCTTGATTCACTTCCCGCCTTCTTTCCTAAAGTGCAAGTCTGGATTCGAAGCAATATTATGGATGAAGGCAATGCTACCATTCTCACCCTCTTTGTCTGCCTTATCACAGTCCTATACCTCCGCGAGCGGCAACGGCGTCAGGCAGTACCTCCTGAACCGGAAAATCTGGCAAACTGAGTTGTTGAATATTGAAAGTTGATGCAGATTCATTCCTACAGCAAGAACCATGAAAAGTTTTGTGAGTGCAGTCTTCTCCAACATCATCATCAGTGCTGTCATGTCAACTATCCAAGCATGAATGGAGCCGTATAATTTGCCCATAACAAAGGATTGACGGAATCGTAAGATTCTGTTTGTCAGTTGAAGCTTGTCAAAGACCCCCTCTTTAATGTAAATATAATGTTGAATTCATCATTCAACTTTGGGAGGACATGCTTATTCGGTTCTCTTTTTGGAGACTACAATGGAACTATGAGCTCGTTGTTGTGAGAAGGGTATAAGTTAGATAGTTTCTCTTTTTGCAGCAATTTTCTGTCTCGATTCAATTTCGTCTTATCAAACTTGTTAAACTGGTATCTAGAAACCCTTCTTGGTGGCTAAGGTAACATGCAGTGGCAGATCTAGAATTTTTTGTGGGGTGGGGCAGACAGCCTATTCGACCATACAAGGTAGGACGAAGAATTGGGATGAAGAATGTATAATAGTGAGGACTTCGATCGCACCATGTAAATTTGCCATTTGTTTTTAAAATTTCAGGTGGGACGGCTCCCACCTCACCTCAATGTAGATCCGCCACTGGTAACACGGAAAGATAATGTGACCGATGAAGCCATGGAGGCACCTGCTATATCTTCTGTGTCGAACGTATTAACTCTTGACAGTGACAAAACCTAGCCTAGGGAGCTGGCTTCTGATTCGAATTTTGCTTCTTGTATTCAATTTGGATCCCAGTGACTAATGGTGTATGCCCTTTAACTCCTTTCCTCCTTTCTGCTTTGGACGTTGCTTCCCCTTTCTATTTATCGTGTGTGTGATCATGAGAGAAACTGAGATCGTTGCAGCATCAGTTAAAAGACGTGAGAAGAACTCTCTGAGCGGTAGCTCAACGGGAGGGTGCTATAGTGCCTTTGCTGCTGGTGGGGAGTTCGACTCCCAAAAGTTGCATGTGTGGGTGTCTGTGTTAGGCTTCAGCCTCCTCTTGTGAAAAAAAGGAAGTTAGAAGATGGTTTGCCGGTTAAGGGGTTTATCCTTTTGCTGTCAAACGTTGAGTATCATGAGAGATGTTATACAAGAGATGCAATATTAAGGGATAAGTTACAGTTTTGTCTTTTGAAGCCTAAAAGGATGCGCCCAGAGCCTTAGCTCAATGGCAGAGTGCTCTAGCGTCAGTTGCTGCTGCTGGGGAGTTTGACTCTCAAAGGGTGCATGTGTGGGTGTTGTGTGTTGGGCATTGGGCCCCTCTTTAACCAAAAAAGTAGAAGCCCGAATGGACTGACTGCGGACAGTTTGTGGCTTGTATTCGTCTGATTTGATTCACACAAGGTGTACAATGTCCTTGATCATTTCCTTAGTACATTGAGAATTCTCACCAGATTTCTTCTAGCTTCAAGGATGAGTTGAGAGAGATCAAAGAATTGAGGCTGTCAGGTGTGTTCTTGATAGTCGGGCGTTGCCTCTGGAGAAATTCTAGCTGATGATTTTTGACAAAACTATTTTTGGTTTCATGATCTAGGATGAGGTTATCTACGATGATTGGGGTAAATTGTGGCATAAAACTGCCTCGGTTCCACTTTTGCTGGTCACAAGAACAAGCCCGCAGCTCAGTATGAACGAGATAAGCTACCCTCTCTAGCAACATGCATGTTTTGGGGCAGTTGAGATCATAATTCATACTGAGCTGAGCCGATGCTGCTGTTACTAGAGCTCTTAACTCATGTCTCGCAATGACGCACAAGATCCATTGGGCAACATCTTCTAAACAACAACAACAACAACTAAGCCTTTTCCCATACTAGATGGAGTCGGCTACATAGATTCTTTGTTTCCACGGACCCCTATCATGTGCCATGTTAGTAGTTAACTCACAATAAGCTAGATATTCTTTATTGTTTCTTTAAAACACTTTTGTGGTAATCTTCTACCTCTTTTAATACTTTCAAAATCTAGTTTTTCATACCTTCTTAGAGTTTCTTCTTTTGATCTTCTTTCTATATGTCCAAACCATCTTAAACGATATTCTCTCATTTTATCCTCTATTGGTGTCACACATAATTTATTTCTAATAACCTCATTATGTATACAGTACTTTCTTTTATGACCATTCATCCATCTCAACATCTTCAACACAGACATCTTTTGTATATATTGATGATTAACTGCCCAACACCCAGAACCATAAAACATGTTAGGTCTAATTGTTGATCTATAATATTTACCTTTTAATTTTAATGTTATCTTCTTATCATAAAGAATACTTGATGCTCCTCTCTATTTTAACCAACCAACATTAATTCTATGCGTAACATCTCCATCAATTCTTCCATCAATTTGAAAAATTGACTCTAGGTATTTAAAACTTTTCTTTTGGGGATGCAATGTGTGCCAATTTTAATTTATATGTCCTCTCAAGTAACCAAATTATCAAACTTACATTCCATATATTCTGTCTTTGTTCTACTAAATTAGAAGCTTTTATTTTCTAATGTTTCTCTCCATAGTTCTAATTTTCCATTAACTTTTTCCATAAACTCCAAAACTAACACAATGTTATCTGCAAATAACATACACCAAGGTACTTCATCTTGAATATGTTTTGTTAACTCATCAATCACCATTATAAATAAGTATGGACTTAAAGTTGATCCATGATATAACCCAATATTAACTTCAAAGAAGTCTACCATTTCTTCATGAGTCCTCACGCATATTTTTGCACCATCATACATGTCTCTAATAAGGTTAATGTATCTCAATGGGATACCTCTTTTTTTCAAGGTTTTCCAAAGAACCTCCCTCAGTACCATATCGTAAGCTTTTTCTAAATCAATACATATCATGTGAAGGTCTTTCTTTTCTACTCTAAAATGTTCCATAAGACATCTTAAAAGGTGAATCGCTTCAATAGTAGATCTGCCTGACATGAATCCAAATTTGTTCTCTTTTGTACTCGATACTTGTCTTAACGTACGTTAGATAATTCTTTCCCACAATTTCATAGTATGACTCATTAACTTGATATCCTGATAATTCGCACAATTCTGAATGTCTTCCTTGTTCTTATAGATTGGTATAAGTGTACTTGCTCTCCATTCATTGGGCATCTTTTGGTTTATCCATATTTCAGTAAATAGTCCTGTGAGCAAAGTGATTCCTATTTCTTCTAGGATTTTCCAAACTTCTATAGGAACATTGTTTGATCCTATCGATTTACCACCATTCGTATGTTTAATAGCCTTTTTGACTTTATTCTTTTGAATACGTCAATAGAAATTATGGTTTTTATATTTTTTTGATTTGGTTAACTCTCCTAAGCTAATACTAACATCTTTATTTTCATTAAAAGTTTTGTAAAAATAGTTTTTTTCATCTATTTCTTATATCATCATTTGCCACTATAATTTTTTCATCCTCGTCTTTGATGCATCTAACAAAATTAAGATCTTTAGTTTTCTTATCTCTAGCCTTAGCTATCATAAAAATATCTCTTTAACCCTCTTTTGAGTTGAGTTTTTTTATATAAATCCTCCCAAATTTTAGCTTTTGCTTCACTGACAGCCTTTTTCACTTCCTTCTTTGCTTTCTTGTAAGCCTCTAAAGTTTTACTAGTTTACTTAGCATAATGTAATTTGTAACATTCCTTTTTTACCTTGATTTTATTTTGTACTATGTCACTCCACCACTAAGCTTCTTTTTGTGCAGGTACACCCCTTAGATTCACCTAACACCTCTTTCGCCACTTTTCTAATATGTATAGCCATATTGTTCTACATATCACAAGGTGTACCAACATAATTTCAAGCATCTCCTTCAAGGACCTTTTGTTTAAATATATCTTCTTTCTCGCTTTTGAGGTTTTACCATTTAGTTCGAATAGCTTGATGCACTCTTTTTTTTTTGTCTATTTTTTAATTTGTAAATTCATAACTAAAAGTCGTTGTTGGGCGGTTAAGCTTTCTCCTGTAATTATCTTGCAATCTTTACAACACGCTCTATATTTTTTTTATAAATAAAGTAACCAATTTGTGTTTGTGATAAGCCACTCTTATAGGTAATTAAATGTTCATATTGTACTGACTATAAAGAGATCAAATGCCATAACAAAATTTAAAATCTCCCTACCTTCCTTACTTATATCCCAAAGCCAAAGTTTCCATGAATACCTTGATATCTTAATGCCTCTTTACCAACAAATCCATTTAAGTCTCCTCGTAAACAAATCATCTCCCTTTGTGGAATTCTTTGAATCACCTAATCTAACTCTTCCCCAAAAGTCGTCTTTACGCTATCTTCTAGTCCTATTTGGGGTGCGTAAGTACAAACTATATTCAAAACCTCTGCTCCTAATATTAATTTCAATGTCATAATTCGGTCACCATATCATTGTATGTCTACTATACTTTCCTTTAAATTTTTATTTACGATAATACCAACTCCGTTCCGAGCATTTTCCTTACTTGAGTATCATAATTTAAAACCTATATCCTCAATCTCCTTTGCTTTTTCTCCAACCCACTTTGTCTCTTTTAATCATAGAATATGAATCTTTCTCCAAATTATAGTATATACCACCTCCATTAGCTTACCGGACAATGTTACGATATTCCAAGAACCAATACGAATCTTATTATTTAGGACTAGCTTCCTTACCCCCGCATCCGTCCATATTGAAAATGCGGAGACCTTCTCTGTAATTTATTTACTACTTTCAGGTGATAATGTAGCAAGACTAACTTCTTTATCCACACCCGTCCATGATGTAGGAACCCTCTCTACAATTGATTTACTACATCCGGGTGAAAATATAGTGACCCTTGCTTATTTATCATTGCATTCAGGTTCTGCAGCTCGTCGTTAAGCGAGAACGTTTCAAAGCAATGCTCATAATTTGTGTAATCCATGTTATAAAAATCCGACAAAGTTTTACGCTGGCTGTCGGAAGCCTAACACAACCCTCCTCCTTTATCTGGGCTTGGGACCGGCCATGCAAGGGTGATCCCTTACATGGGCGGAGTTATTGGGCAACATCTTCTATTTTCAAAATTCTCGTAAGTGTCATCTTTGTAAATGTTAAAAAAATGAACTATGTTGAGTTGAGTTAGCTGTTAGCATGGCACAAGACCCGTTCAATGAAACAAAAAATCCACATAGCCGACCCATCTAATAGAGAAAAATAATTAGTTGTTAATGTAGTTGGTGTCATATGCCAAACAAACCATTTTCAGACTTACATGTATTAGTGCAGTCCTATAATTTTAGGCTTAAATAACAATTTCCCAATAAATTCACCAGAGAAATTCGAAGTCTATATATGAAAACATAAAGCCCACACTTCCAAACAATATTTCAAATGCTCAAAGAGCTGCAGCCTTGGCTAGATGGCCCATTAAGAAGAACCTTCAAGCTGAAGGTAATGAGCCCAATCTCGCAGATCCTGCTTGCCTATCAATGCGTGCGTGCATGTGTTGTCAGTGAGCCTAGCTTCAGCTTGCCTATCAAGTGTGTGTGTGTCCACAAACTCGTAACTGGAATCTCAATTTCTCTCAAAAAACTTTGGGCACACACACACAGGTACTGTCCAACAACTTGAAATCCCAGTTTGCAGTCAAAAGACTTCAATCATAGTATAGTTTTCTTATATATTTTCCATGCATCGAGTTGTTTGACAATACCTGTCTGAGTTCTAATGTGACAGTGGATCACAAACTAATAAAGCATTTGCAACAATCCGTCAAGGGCGTCTCTTAATCCCATATACTTGCATCCCATGGAAAACAAACACTCCTAAAAGAGGAACAGGGGAAAGAAATTAGAACACTGCAACTACAAAAGCGAAATATCAACGGACGATGATGTAGCTAGTCAATTGTAGATAAGGCTCAATCCAAACGAAGCCGCGCACGCGATGAGACCCAGTAGAGCCAGAAAGTTGAACTTCCTGCAGGGAACAGGTGCAAAGTTCATCAGAACCAAACCAACAAGCTTGATATGAATTAACCATAGAGAACACAGTAATTTCAGGGAAGTGCAGAGGAGCGAGCCTGCACTCTGAATGGGAATAACAGAACAGCAAGAAGCAACCATCTATCTCACAATCAGAAGGAAAGAAAGACATGACTAAGACGTTTTGGACATTTGAGAGATGGCCAAATGAAGTTGTGGTGAAAAAACGTACGAAAGGTATTGAAATGAAAAACAAAAAAGGGTGCTCAAGAATCAATGGTACCCAAGTTTGAGTCTCTTGGCTGGGTCTCCGGAGGAGTAACCAGTGAAGTAGAAGTAGCGAGCGACGATGTAAAGAACACCCAAGCCGGTTGCGATCAGAGGATGGCGAATGCCTCCCAACAGCAGCAGAACGAAGAAAATGGGCATCATCTCAAGAGCGTTTTGGTGTCCTCTCTGCAACACCATCATTCAAATGAAGGTTGTGTTTGAATAAATCTACAATGATTCGCTGAAAATTAGAATGGTTGATGCCAACAATTCTACGAATCCTCATATTAATCACTTTCAGCTCTTGAAAGTCAAGTCATCGACGGTCTAGTTGTCACGTTTCCGTATCCTCGTGGGATTGATTTCCCACCAGTGGAGGTGGAAGATGTGAGAAGGAGGATCCGAAGGAGTGAACATTTCTTACTGATAAAGAGAATCCAAGCATAAGCCGGGAAGTTTCAATTCTCCCTCCTCGAACTCACTCCGATATCCTAACGCGTCGTAAATAAACGGGCAACCGCTCGCAGCATACCTGGACGCAGTTGAATCGGTTTGCATCCTTGTTCTCTGACAAGACGGCATATAGGGTGGGATACGGAACATTATACCTACAACAGAAACAGGACATTTTGAGAGAGAGAGAGAGAGAGAAAGAGTTGGCCATCCATTTTTACCCATACTATCATCAAATTCGGTAATTAGACAAAACACAAACGGCCCAACGCCACCATTATCATGTGTGTGTGAGAGAGAGATGGTAGAATACAAGCAAAGCACACCTTTTCCTAGCCTTGCCTACTTGGAAGGCCATCCAGAAGTTGAAGAAGACATAGAAGACGAGGACGAGTACGACGAAGCCATACTCCTTCGCTATCTCCATGACCGCCATTGGAGAAGAGAGAGAGTTTCTGCTTCGTAACGGTGAAGCAAATGTACCCTGATGTTGGTTTGGTTTCCTATAAAGCCAACAGCTTTAAGGGGTGCCACCCCGTTTAAGGGCGTTAATCTCGAACCTTCGGGTTGCAAGCTGGCTTGGCTTCTGCCTACCTGCCATGCAGGTGTGGCTTTGACCCGAAGCTGGCTTGGCCTCTGCGTACCTACCATGTAGGCGGTTTGACCTGAATCTAAACCTGCCCACATCTAGCAAACATGTATTTACTGGCACGGCCACGAATAGTCGGAAGATAGTAACCATAAATGGATATGGGACTACGAAATGCTGCTTGTATACAAAGGCTCTCTCTCTCTCTCATCACGCGTTCATGTCTGAACAGAAGGACAGTGCACGCACATACACTCTTATATATATATAGAGATAAATTAGTGTATGTGTACAACTGCTTGAAATCACTTAAAGATATTGACTGTGATCACGATAATCAACAACAATTACTTAAATTTTAAAAATAAAAAATATTATTGTATTTTTAAGTTCATGTGTAATAAAAACTTTTAAATTCAAATTTCTATCATTGATGATCATGATCAAACGGTAAAAATCTTTAAGTGATTTGAAACATAGATGAATGTGTACATGCTCTCTTTCTATATAAAGAATGATAGGACTCTTCACGGTATGATTTTGAAAGACTAACATTATATTGCTCTTGATGAATGATCGAAAATGGTCCTAACAGAAAAAGACATTAAGAAACCGACCATAAAACATGGCTTCCGATTATCAATGAAGGCAATTAAACGATGAGATATGAGAGTAAATACTCCCAAAAGTTCTTATCATTCTTTCTCTCTCATATATATAGAAAGAGAGAGAGAAAAGAATGACACGGTCCTTATAAAGGAACATAGTCCGATTGTCCTTGTTGGTACCAACCAATGTGACAAGAACGGTGCTTTAATAGTACCGTTCTAATCGTTCATCATGGGTAATTCGACAATGTGGATAAGAAGTATGTCCACGGATTAAATCATATATATATATATATATGAGACAAGAACAAATCGTATTCTCTTCTCTGTACAATGCTCATACTTCATTGATTCAATGACTTGAGTTCCCAGGAACAATGACCTGACATTAACATATAATATCGAGATAAGATAACCTGTCGTCGTCTCTTGGAAGTACGGTTGCTTTCTGTTCCATTAGTGCTTCAAATAATTTTATCTTCTGCATGTTATTGCATCTCTGAAGTCGATACTTTCATATAAGCATCACCTGCTGCCATCGCTCTTTAGTTTTTTTGTTGGGGTCAGTGATGGAGTTATCATATTGGGTATAAGAAGTAGGATCTAATTAGAGAATGAACGTTAAGATTTAACTGCACCTGGGTTTGAGTTCATATAGAGGACCCTATCTGGCCTGACTTCCGAGCTGGTATTGTATCTGGTTGAAGGCCATGTTATAATCCCACTCATTCTAACTTCCATAATTGCTAATAAGCACAATATTATTTTTATCCAACTGTTTGACGCGAGATTCAAAACGCTAAATCAGATTTAAATCTGGACGTTTATATAGGACTGGAATCCAATATGATAAAAGTGATGGAAGAATTGATGGAGTTCAAAATATACCTAGGGTCAATTTTTCAAAGTGATGGAAGAATTGATGGAGATGTTACACATAGAATTAATGCTGGTTGGTTAAAATGGAGAGGAGCATCCGGTATTCTTTGTGATAAGAAGATACCATTAAAATTAAAAGGTAAATATTATAGAGCAGCAATTAGGCCTGCCATGTTTTATGGTTCTGAGTGTTGGGCAGTTAATCATCAACATGTACAAAAGATGTCTATGACAGAAATGAAGATGTTGAGATGGATGAGTGGTCATACAAGAAAAGACCGTATACATAATGAGGTTATTAGAAACAAATTAGGAGTGGCACCAATAGAGGATAAAATGAGAGAACATCGTTTAAGATGGTTTGGACATATAGAAAGAAGATTAAAAGAAGAACCTTTAAGAAGGTTAGAAAAACTAAAATTGGAAAGTATTAAAAGATGTAGAGGACGACCACAAAAGTGTTGGAAAGAAACAATAAAGAATGATCTAGTTTATTGGGAGTTAACTGCTAACATGGCACACGATAGGGATCTGTCGAAACAAAGAATCCATGTAGCCGACCCCGTCTAGTATGGGAAAAGGCTTAGTTGTTGTTGTTTGTTGTTGTTGTTGTTTATATAGGACTGGAATCCAATATGATAAAAGGTTAATTCGCGTCCAAATTGAGATTAGGTGATGCAAGATACAACCAAGTAGGATTCACAAATGGAGCAAACTGGAATGGAACGTGCTGATCTCCCCACCCACCAGCGGCGTGCCTGCAAGCAATTTTTGAGTTTGCACGGTACCAACCTACTATTGAAAAAATACAACAACAAAAACTAAACCTTCTCCATGGGTCGGTTTAATGGTTTCTTTGTTTTCATAGAACCCAATTGTGTGTCATGCTAACACTTAACACAATATAAGCTAGCTAGATGATTCTTGATTATTTCTTTTCAACATCTTTGTGGTCTTCCTTCTAACATTAATCTAGTTTATCGTATAATAACATCGATTATATTCTATAAATAGAAACACGGGATTTACTCCTATCAACCATTGTGTGTGAGGTGTAGCTTTTGGTAGATAACTGCGAGATTTTCCATCCTGCAAGCTTTTCTCTATTTTTCTCAATCACAAAGCAGAAGTTGTTACTATTCCTGAGCTAGAAGAAAGCCTAAATGCGAACACAAACTAATTGTTGGATTCGTACCCGCCATTTAGTGAGCGTTTGCTTCAGAGTGCCCTCCACGTTTTTGGAGAAAAAGGTAGTGGATTTCTTTGATTTTGTGACTAGATAGAAGGCAGATATCTGCAAGAACATCCATCATGCGTGACGTCTTATTCTCCGTGGCTTCGCCAAATATCGAACGGTCATCTTTAAACATCAAGTGAGTAATTTCTGGGCCGCTTCTCGTGAATCTAAAAGGATATCATCTCCCTTGAGAAACCATGTCATGTCTTCAATCATGTGGGTTATTTCGACGAGCACGTATTGTGTTTCCTTCTTCTCTATTATCTCCTGTAGTTGTGACTTCTGATCGAATAAAATGCCCCCAGCATAGCCGTTACCTTTTACAGATTCCAAACTGTCTTTCCAATGTGATCACCAATATAATTTAGTGATCTTTTATCATAGAAATGTATATATAATTAAGCCAAGAAGTCTTACTCCGGCAGCCACAGAGTCCTCTCTCGAAATGGAGGGGTCAAAGTTTGTCTCACTGCAAGGTAGTGATCATAAATCATCCACATATGGTTGCCTTCTAGCATGTTTCGCTGGAAAAGGAATCAAATCCAAAATAGTAGACATGGCTCCAAGATATGCCCACAAAGTTTGAAGTCTTGATTCAAGATCCTTGAAGCCAATCTTTTTCTCCATAAATTTCATGATGAATCCCTAGTAGTAAATATGATACAAAATTGTTTAAGCTGATTTGAAATACATGAAAGGTAAAGAGTCGTTTAAGCTGATCTGAATACATGGAAAGGCTATCAAAGGAAGCTGCTGTAAGACGGTACTAAAAATGAATATGTTAAGAGAGGAATAAGAAGACAGTATGACAAGTTTAAACTCTACGAAAATAAAGAATTCATGTCCTCAACTCCATTTAGTATGAGAAGAGGCTCCGTTATTAATTTCATGATAATAGTATTTCTAGATAAACGACAAACACGTCTTCTTCCTCATTCTTGATTGTCCTCAAGATGTTCAACCGTTTGATAACCACTTGAATCATTTTCATCAATATATAGTCTGCGTAATGCTTTTCAGATCTTCCACTTCAGTTTGAGATTCAGATCCTTCTTTGTTAATCACGTCCATGAACTTCCTTGTTCTTCGAGGGAAGCATTCTTAAAAGTTTTCCTACTTACCTCTCCTTTATCCATAATCTCTGTGATATCTTCATAAGCTTTTGGGCATTGACAATTCCAAGATGAATTCCTTGAGGCCTAATTTCATTTTCTTCCTCTTCTTACGTTCCATAAGATCAGCTTTCTCAACAAAAGGTTGACTGACTCTTGTCTTCATGGTTAACTTGCATGATATGCCACTTTTCTGCTTGATATGATACATTCATTTTACTTAACTAAGAAAGTACTTGTTCTAAAGAAGGTTGCGTCGAACATAATTTTATTGTTTCACAGTCGAGTTGTTTAACTTTCACTTCATTCAGGTAGATCTTGTTTCATCCCAAGCCAAGCCAAACCCGACCCAAGCTTTTTCAACATCAAGAAACGTTAACTACACGGATCAAAAAAACTTTGTTAAATGCTAAATAAATTTGCCTTGCACATGCCAAACTCAATAATAAAAACGTACAGATAACGTAATAGACGAATAATATATCGATTTAAATAACTATACCGGGCTTTTATCATTCAAAGCATATTCGTAGCGCTGATAAAGACCAAGCGGTGGATGCGTGATGCGGGATCGAACTCATAACTTCACGCATGGTGTAAAGTGATGACCAAACGCAAAAACACCTACCCTTTCTCCGTTTCCACGGCAAACCGAAGGGAGAGACGTTCACAGTGAGTGCGCCTACCCGTTTGTGCATCTCTCTCCATCGATCCGTGATGGCCACACCCCCGTCGCCAAACCACGCCTTCTCCATCGTCAAGACCGCACGCAAGCTTCCCGTCAAGAGGAAGCCTCAAACCCACCCCCCCGAACCCTCCCCTCCTCATCCAACCCTAAACCCTCCTCCTCTCCACCCTCATGACGACGACGACGATGAAGACGACGCTGACCCTCCCTCCTCTCCGGACGACGCCGGAGACGCCGGCCGATCTGGGTCTTATCGCTACAACCGTCTCTGGTCCGAGGCCGACGAGATCAGGTTCCTCCGTGCCGTTCTACAGAGCCGATCTGATGGGTACCGCTTCCCGCGGGACATGCCTCGCTTCTACGACCGGTTCCGCGACTCCATGACGGGGTCCTACACCCGAACCCAGTTCTCCGAGAAGCTCCGTCGCCTGAGGAAGAAGTTCCGCCACGTTTCCGGCCGGGTTGAGCGCCATGGAGCCGCGGCCGCCCTCAAGACCGCTCATGAAAAGGTTGTGTACGAGCTCTCTCGTCGCCTTTGGGTTGATGCCCCCGGAGGACTCGCCGAGGAGGAATCGGATTCCAAGGATGGAGATTCATCTCCGGCTGCCGCCGGCGGTGGCGGGGAAACTTCCGTAGGCGGCCTCCCGCCAGAGACGGTTGTTATCATCCGCCACGAGCCTACTTATTCTACCTCTCCTCCTCCTCTCCGTCAGGCACCGCCGCTGGCCACCGCAGTGGCTCCTGGCGGTTCTCAACCAGGTGGCGGCAGAACTGAGGCGGATGACGCGCTTGTGCGGGTTACGGCGGATACTGTGATGGGCGTGCTGGATGATTCGATCAAAGACGTTAGGACGGAGCTGGCTAGCCGTGCGGAGCAAACGGGGCTCGCGCCACCCCGCGGCCGGGGGAAGAAGCGCAATCTGAAAAGGGAGTGGGGGAAGCAGCAGATCGCGGAATTTGATGTCCTTTCGCAGAGGTTGAGGCTCGTCCTAGAGACGGCGGTCAATATGAGGAATCCCCCGGGATTCTTAGGGAGAGCCCACGTATGAGGATCCGTTTTGTCTGAATTGGAGATCTTCGCTTCTCGACTAGGTTTACCCCCAGTCTCTCTCTCTGGTCTTTGATTTCCACTCGTTTTCTTAGATTTTCTGGTGGGCTTTTGCGGGCGCCCCCCTCTGATTCCCTTGTAAATAATTTGTAACAGAAATTGCCATTGCTGTCGTTTATGGATTTACACATTTGGATGCCTTTAATGTATGCTATTTGTTTTCATATGCTTGGTTTCTGTATGATCTCCTTTCTTCTGTGTGCGCCGCTCTTCATTTGGCTTCTCTATGATGGGTACCATTTTTCAGCTTTAACTTGGATGATTCTTTGTTCTGTGGCATCTTTCTTAGTGCATTTGTGGTGTAATCTTGTCTATTTTGATGTTGGCTGTTGGAATCAGGTGCAAAGCATGGATTCCATGTAACTTTTCTAAATCACTTATCAATGTTTCTTGTTATGTTTAATCAGTTGCCATGTCATAGATTCCTTGCATTTCTTTTTTGATAAATACTTGTTGGGTGGTTGAAAAAGTGATTTTGAGTGCCTATGTAGCTTAGGTGGAATTACAGGTTTGTCGGCCATGTGGTTCTCAAGCAAGTGATTCAACCCAAACATGGAAGATGCTGATAACTTGAAAACGGTTTTCTGAAATGTGTTTATGGAAGTTCTGACAGGGTAAGATGGCCAAGGAGGAGTTTTGATGGATGGGGGGAAGAATGATCAACTAGCATTATTAGACTGTGGTAGACTTTGCTTGTGGTGGTGTGAGCATTAGATATTTAGATTATAAATGGTTGATATGTTCTCTGACATAAGCTTTGGTAAAAGAATTATGTTTTGACCCTGAGACATAATCAAGATGGTCCTGCATCTAGCAGGAAGGCTGTCAACTGCAGGGGATATCGATAGGTTTCTTTGGGTGATACACTCTGAATTGTTTATTGATCATATAACATGATTGGACAAGCTTGTGTTCACCAAATAATCTACATCTCTTCTATGCTCTAGGTATGAAGTGAAATCTACTTTTTTTATGAAAGATAATTAGCAGGATGTGTGTGAGATCGCTGTCTTTATCGCAGTGAACGCCTTTCTCTACTGCAAAACAAGCACAAAGCGTTTCCCTTCCCTTCTTCCTCTTCACATAGCGTTCATAGATGTAATAGGGTTAGATTTGGGTAGCTATGAATTTAATATGGATGAAGACAAAGGAGATCATCAATTATGTTTGGAAGTGAAAAAAGAGAGAAGAGGCTTACTGCTGAAGCAATTAGAATTTAGAAGGGATCCATAGTGTGCTTGATAATAACAATTCGTCCAGGTGAATGTGTTTTTCAGTTATCAACTTATCATTCTTCGTGTTATACAGCCTTGTCATCCATATGTATCATAATTATATGTATGCTACATAATTACGCAATACTTATTTTGAATCCATGATTCCTTTTATTCTGAATTTTATAAGTTGTATTGTTTACATTAATTTTCAATTATGGAATGTGTTTGGTATATGTTTATGTTTCACAATTCATTTGATGTTACTTTTTACTTGAATTTTTTTTTACAGTAGTGTAAAACTCGTGAGATCCTCTCTGTCCCTGGTAACATTTTATCTGGGTCAAGCTCTTCCTTCTCTCTGTTTGCTGTTGGAAACGTTGGAAACATGTAACAGTTTGTCTGGGCCAAACATTAAACTTCTTTCTGTTTTCTGTTGAAATTCTTTTAACCACCTACCATTGACTTTTAGTTATGAATTTACAAATAAAAAAATGGACAAAGAAGAAAAGAGTACACTGAGCTATTCGGACTAAACGGTGGAACCTCAAAAGCGAGAAAGAAGATATATTTAAATAGAAAGTCCTTCAATAAGATGCTTGGAATTATGTTGGTACACTTTGTGATATGTGGAACAATATGGCTATACATATTAGAAAAGTGGCGAAAAATGTTTTAGGTGAATCTAAGGGAGGTGTACCGGCTCAAAAAGAGTTTGGTGGTGGAGTGAAGTAGTGCAAAATAAAATCAGGCAAAGAGGTCATGTTACAAATTACATTATGCTAAGAAAACTATTGAAGCTGTAGAAGCTTATAAGAAAGCAAAAAAGGCTAGCAGAAGCAAAAGCTAAAATTTGAGATGATTTATATAAAAAACTCAACTCAAAAGAGGGTGAAAGAGATATTTTTAGGATAACTAGGGCTAGAGATAAGAAAACTAAGGATCTTAATTCTGTTAGATGCATCAAAGACGAGGATGAAAAAAATCTAGTAGTAAATGATGATATAAGAAATAGATAGAAAAACTATTTTTATAAGTTTTTTAGTAAAAATAAAGATGTTAGTATTAGCTTAGGAGAGTTAGCCAAATCAGAAAAGTATATAAACCACAATTTCTATCGACGTATTCAAAAGAATGAAGTCAAAGAGGCTCTTAAACATATCAAGGATGGTAAATCGGTAGGACCAGACAATATTCCTATATAAGTTTGGAAACTCTTAGGAGAAACAGGAATCACTTGGCTCACAAGGCTATTTAATGAAATATGGAGAAACCAAAAGATGCCCGAGGAATGGAGAGCGAGTACACTTATACCCATATATAAGAATAAGGGAGACATTCAAAATTGTGCGAATTATCGGGGTATCAAGTTAATGAGTCATACTATGAAATTGTGGAAAAGAATTATCGAACGTAGGTTAAGACAATAGCAGATCTACTGTTGAAGTGATTCACCTTTTGAGACGTCTTATGAAACATTCTAGAATATAAAAGAAAGACCTTCACATGATATTTATTGATTTAAAAAAGCTTATGATTAGGTACTGATGGAGGTTCTTTGGAGAACCTTGAAAAAAAGAGGTATCCCATTGACATACATAAACCTTATAAGAGACATCTACGATAGTGCAAAAACATGTGTGAGAACTCATGAAGGAATGATAAACTTCTTTGAAGTTAATATTGGGTTACATCAAGGATCAACTTTAAGTTCATACTTATTTATAATGGTGATTGATGAGTTAACAAAATATATTCAAGATGAAGTACCTTGGTGTATGTTATTTGCAGATGACATTGTGTTAGTAGAGGAGTCTAAGAAAAAAGTTAATAGAAAATTGGAACTATGGAGAGAAACATTAGAAAGTAAAGGCTTTTCCGACTTAGTTGAATAAAGACAGAATATATGGAATGTAAGTTGGATCATTTGGTTACTTCAGCAGATATAGAAATTAAAATTAGCACACATTGCATCCCCCAAAAGGAAAATTTTAAATACCTAGGGTCAATTTTTCAGAGTGATGGGAGAATTAATAGAGATGTTACGCATAAAATTAATGTTGGTTGGTTAAAATGGAGAGGAGCATCTGGTATTTTTTGTGATAAAAAGATACCATTAAAGTTAAAAGGTAAATATTATAGAGCACTAATTAGACCTGCCATGTTTTATGGTTCTGAGTGTTGGGCAGTTAATCATCAACATGTACGAAAGATGTCTTTGATAGAAATGAAGATGTTGAGATGGATGAGTGGTCATATAAGAAAAGACCGTATACATAATGAGGTTATTAGAAACAAATTAGGAATGACACCAATAGAAGATAAAATGAGAGAATATCGTTTAAGATGGTTTGGACATATAGAAAGAAGATCAAAAGAAGAAACTGTAAGAAGGTATGAAAAACTAGATGTTGAAAGTATTAAAAGAGGTAGAGGATGACCACAAAAGTATTGGAAAGAACAATAAAGAATGATCTAGCTTATTGTGAGTTAACTGCTAACATGACACATGATAGGGCTATGTGGAAACAAAGAATCATGTTGCTGACCCTGTCTAGTATGGGAAGAGGCTTAGTTGTTGTTGTTGTTGTAGGATATGTTGGTGCTTGCCTTTGTCTCTTTTTTTTTGGTTTTTCCTTTATCTATATAGATATTTGTATTCTTAAGAATTTGGTTCATATCTTGGGTGTATGCCTTGCTATTTTTATATCTGATTTCTGCTATGTTTATTTTCTCTCTATTCATAATTTCATATAAACTAGTGTAAGGAGTAATACCATGTAAGGTCTAAAGCTTTTTGGAGGCATGTTGTGCACCATATCTGGCTTTTAATTGATAAGATAGGTGCAAGATAGGATGAGCTATGCACGGTGGTGGATGCAAATCCACCGTAACACTACCAAGTTACACAGGTGCTGTTGCAAGTGTCGGACAGGTGCAGGTACATGGCTAATATATGATTATAATTTATAAATGATTATATTAGATATTGATAATATCTCATAAAACTATTGAAAACTATCAAATAAAGCAGAAAGTGTTAATACGTGAAGCAATCCAAATTACCATTTTCATAAGTTACTGCACTAATAAAGTAATAATCATTGAATATTCATAAAATGTCTTAGTGGCGTAGCAGTAAAACAAATTTAAAATAGATAGTGATGACTCGGACACTGGAGAAGTATGTTATTCAGTGTTGAAGTTAACCATATGGGTGCAACTCTGTGACAGGCTAGGAATTTGTATTACATGCAAGTTGGCATGTTGAGGTACGTGTAACAGTAGATGCGGATTTCCAATGATGAAGTTTGAAACTCAAAAGAAGCTCAAACATTAAGGAAATCTGGAAAGGTGTATCCATTGTCATTAGCTATCTATTCTTATATTGTCTTTTAGGTATGTACATCCTCGATTTCAATAGATGAAATCTGTTTACTCTTATCAAAAGCAGCTGAATTGAAGTCCTAGTGTCAGGGGCATGGAATTGATTCATATCCATATCCGCTCCCATTTCTAAAACTCAGTTAAAGAAGGGGAAACTGACATCTGAAACATTGTGGCAACATTCCTTCTTCTCTTATAATGTGCTTTTTCACTGATGCCTAAGCAGAATCTTCTGTGTAATCTTGAGCGTTTTGTGCATCCTTCATATTTCCTTGTGGATTTGCCAAGGTCCACATTAAGAGAAATATAGGTTCTTTCCAGTCATTTAAAAAATTAAATGTAATGTTCTGTAGATACATTATATGTTCAGACTGTTAAGAGTGCATTCTTCATTCTACACCGCTGATCTAAACCATCCCAACGTAAGGTTTGGTTACATTATGGGAAGTATCCATGTGTTAGGTAGCTGACGACTGATTTAAAACTCAGTCGGACCTTGTTGTTATGGATTATAGAGGTCTGAGACATGGCTTGGTTTTGGTTTTCGTTGGTGTCCCTGTGCATAAAAAAGGGCACCTAAATTGTTCCTGCTTATCTGGAAACGCAGCTTGGCAAAAAGGAGTATTGAAATGGTCTTCAACTTCTCAAATGGCAGAGGAGAAAGACATCAAACAAGCGCAAGGGCTTTCTTCGAGCCCCTTGTTCTTCACAATGAGTGTGTAAACGCAATTTTTTCGTTTCTTCTTTTCTGTTTTTTAATTGGTAAGCTGGAGTTTGGCCGTTTCTTCGAACTCTTGACCTTTATCTTGAAGGTGCTTTTGAGTTGATCCCCTAGCAAGGATACTCATTGCACCTTGTTTCTAGTTTTGTCATACTAATATTGTAAATATCGCATCATATTGTTCGAGAGAGTGAGTGGCAGATCTATTCACGAGCAAGATGGCCTAGTCAATCCAGATGGAGAGCAGTTTCTTTTGTGCTCTTTGAATTCTGTAAGACCGCATACCAATAGCCCTCACACGTGATCCACATAGCACGTGGCTTCAGATTGGGAGGCGCCCCATTTGTTTTGTATTTGAGTTAGTTTAGAGTCATTTGATCTCATTTGGATTTGTTTAGTCGTTTGAGTGGTAGTTCAAGTATTGGATTTGGACTTTAGCTTAAATTGTATAGGATCCATATTATTGTCAGTCTCGTACTTGAAGTGTTTTGTGTGATGGTGTCATTTTCATTTGTCATATCATTGTATCGGTTTGATAACTTTCTTTTTGCATTTGGCCTCTAGTCACACACATATATAATTGGATATTATGTTCGACCATTGCTTTTTAGTAACCTAAGTATAATAAAAATGTCTTTCATGTTTTTTTAAACACCCTAACAACCTTCAAATAACAATAATCGAACTTGAGTAAGCAACATAAGTGGTGGATAGGATTTGGTTCTATATATAATATTGAAATTTCAAAATTTTAACCATGAAATCTTATTTTTCAATTATTTAGATTAGATTCAAACTAGAGTTGAGATAAAAGTCCACTCAATTGCTCATGAATTGCATCCTCTTTAAACAATGGGGTGGGCACAAGGCATAAAATTGGAATTTGTGTATGGGACAGATATAGGTAAACCAGTCCCTAACCCGCTTCACTGTCATTCCTAGTGATTTTTTTTTGCAGTTGTTTTTGCTTTATCATCTCATAAACTAAATTCTAGCATGAGAAAAGTGATAGAAAATTAGGGACATGCCAATTTCTCCAAAATCCACTCTGGTTTGTGACTCCATTTATTGTTCTTGGTACTTTGTTATTTTGCTTGCTATAGTGATATTCTTCCCTTTTAACCTAGTTAATCTTCTTCCTCATCAGCTTTGGTATGAGACTATATGCTTATTGTTCAGAATTTGGTGGTCATGCATGCTTGTAGAGACAAGGTAATCATTTGATCTAAATGAACTAATGGGTGGTCTCAGAGCAAGTCAATGCTTAGAACCAGGAGATGAAGGCCTTAGTATTAGAGTTTATGTGGGATAATGGTAAACCATGAAAGGGACTTTATCAGAAATGAAAAAGTTACATTTGAAGATAGTCCACAGGTGTCCAGATTTAATTGAGTTTTTGCACTTGAAGGTGTTTTTTGAGCCGACCTACTGTGTGCCAATGTTAGGTGTAGTTTTTTCGTACTTTTAAGAAGGGTATTACTAAACATACACTCATTTTTACTAAATATACATCTTCTGTATTTTTTTAAACTGTCCATCCTTCTCAATGTGTTTCTCTCTCTCTCTCTCCTTTCCTGTGTTTTCCTCCTCCACGATTTTGTTTACGAACGCGAATTGTGCTCAAATTGAAAGATCAACCTACACCATTGCTTCTCTGTCTCTCCCTTTAAGTATCAACTTTCTTCAAAGGATCATGCTTGCATCAATATTGAAGGATCGTGCTCACAGTGATAATTCATCATCCATGATTTATTTAATTAAAATCAAGTTTGATAATCTTCTTAATTTTAGAGTGTGTTCCAATATTAATAGTGGTTTTGTCGTATTAATATTTTAAAAATCGCAATGGGTCTTTAAACGTCAGCAGTAGTTTCGTCATACCAACATTTTAAAAATTATAATCATATTATACAATAAGATCAGTGTCATACCTATTAACGGGCAAGGTAAGGTGTTCCTCTCACCCAACGTCTGAAAACATAAAAAAATTATACAGGTGTATTTCACCCAACTGGAGTTTGCCTCACCCCAAAATATTTTCTATGTCGGCAATGGGATAGAACGATGAACCCTACTAGATGCACGCTCTGTTGTTGAACTCTTGACCTCTTGTCAAAGAGCCAACCTGCAAACCATCAAGGTCTCCCCCTTGGGACCGATATGGGATCTGCTACATATGTCCGTGTCAGTCTTGTCAATTAATTGGTGCTTATACCTCATAATATAGTAAATATATAGAATTCTAACAATATTACTGCAGCATGTCACACGATATCCTTGGTTTTATTACTTTATGATTTTCAATTAATTTTTATGCAAAGAAGAAATAAAGATATTATTGTTGCCAATACGACGCTTACAAGGCTGCTTCGTACTTTCTGCCAAAGAAGCAATCGCCCTATTTTATGCGCCACATTTAAAGCTCATTTGTCTTCTTCCATTTTCTCTGATTTGCTTTCAGACTTATTCGTTCTCTGTGATGGCAATTTGAGCAGAAAATTGCAGGACTAGTCGAAATATTTATTCGGTAGCGCTAGAAAGGGTCTAAATACCTCCAAAAAAACCTCAGATTCTTATCTAAGCAGCCGCCATTGCTTGGTGGGGGGAGGCCGCAGGCTCATGAAAAACAGTCCAATTTAAGACAAATACTCCTGCCAAATTTGCTACAGGAAAGATGAAGAAGCCCACAATGACTTCTTTATTTCTCTAGCTTTCGTGTCCACTCCGAGTGTCACCGTGAGCTTTTTTGGACAGGTCACGTTTCGGATTCAAGACACATCAATATGATCCAACTTATTCAAAGACTGAACACAGACTCCACATGTGAGTGTAACTCCAATTTAGCATTTATGATAAAAGAAGCGTACTTGAGCATGTTTGCAAGTTAGTATCTCTAGTTCATATAAACACAATTCATTGTTAGATATGACCGGTTCCTAATCGGTTCGACAGTTTCAATTGGAACTGAATCGGGTCAGGAACCAATTGAATCCAAAATCAGAATTGAGTATGGAACTGGAGACTATCCGATTTGGTTCTGATTTCACCTTTTACAAAATCGAAACCAGAAGCCACAATTCCAAACAGCCGGTTCTGTTTTTTTAACTCAAACTGGAACAACCTTGGAATCAACGGTTTTGAAGTCATAACTGGAACCAACCTCAGACAGATTTGATTATGTTTCCCAGTTCTAGGCTAACTGGAATCGGTAGTTTGGAGCAAGTCGCGTTCTGGGTTTGAGTCCAGAACCGCCATCGAAATGGGCAGTTCTGGAGCCAGAACTGAAACCGGCCTTGGATAGGTTCAGTTACGGTTCCAGGTTGGGGGCTAACTCATGTTTTGAACTGACTGTGAGAAACCGTCAATTCCGGCTAACTCATGTTTGCAGCTCTTTGCACAAAATGAAGGGAGGATCTTGTAACATCCATTGTAGAAAAACGAGCCCAAATCCGATGATTCCAATCACTTATGAACGAAAATCCGATTGCCTAATGTAATCCTACTTTAGACTAAATCTAGCTGGTGAGCTTTTAAAAGTTCGAGCGCATATAAATTCTCTCTTGATCTTACCATAACCAATCACTTTCTCACACTACAAAGTCAGGAAGATCGTCCACATGAGGACTTCCTAGCAACCACCATTCATGTATAAACTCATCATCTCTGGAAAGATTAAGATCTTCTGCTGGTTGACGATTAACTAATACAACCCTCCTTTATCCCGACTTGCACATGGCAATATAATGAAGACAGAATAAGGTATACATATTTAGCCAGAGAAACAGCTCAAAAGCAAAAAAGGCAGAGTTTGCCCATAATGTCAGATAATCATAATTAATCTTCAATGGTTTACTGGTGGCGGAGATGTGTATATAAATATATCTGGACTCTGTCTTTCTCTTCATACCAAGGTCATAGATCTTCAGTTTCTCATCACTAGCAATAGAGGAAACCAAGAAATGGCCCAACACACTTCTTTATACATCCTTCTCCTCCTCCTCCTTTGTTTCAGTCAAGGGGAGTCCATTATCAACGCCTACCCTTCACCGGTAGGCTCCAACTGTGATCCGGTCGACGCTCCCGTTACTGATGCGAAATTGAAGAGCAGCATCGATAAAGTCGTCAAGAAGCTAGTCACCAAGGTGGTGTTGACAGGGTTCTCGACGGCCAGCTACGGCAAGAATACATCTGCAATCTATGGCCTCCTCCAATGCAGGGCCGATGTAAGTGCACAGGAGTGTGCGGTGTGCGCAAAAGAGGCACGGATGAAGCTGAACGAGACTTGTGCTAAGGATGGGAAGGCAAGGCTGTGGTTCGAGCGCTGCTACCTGCGCTACGACACCGAGGATTTCATCGGCAAGTTGGACACAATGGACTTCAGTATCATTTACAACGATGGGCCGGCGGTGCCGGACAAGAACAAGAAAGTATTTCAGGCAGAGGTAGGGAAGCTGTTGAGAGAAGTGAAAGCTAAGGCGGTGGCTGTAGGCAGCCACGGGCTGGGCATGGGAGAGACTAAGATCTCGCCGAATGTGACCACCAAGCCTAACGTGACCATCTACGCGATGGCGCAGTGCACCCGAGACTTGGCTCCTTCTCTGTGCTCGAGCTGCTTGACCCCGGTGATCAATGGGTTCTTGGCATGCTGCACCAATAATGAACGTGGATTGGTTCTCTTGGGTAGCTGCCAGATTCGCTTCGAGTCCTACATTTTCTTCAATAAGCCTTAGTGGAATAAAAAATGTGACTGGACTCGTATATGTTCAGTCGCTTTTCGTCCATGATCGACATGAATGAGGTCCATTTACATTCCAAGCAATAAAGAAGGTGATCTGCGAGTAGACTGGCTAGCTTATCTGGCTTTGAAGCTTTCATGGGATACACACTATTATGTATGATTGACAATATTGGTATCAGAGAGCTTGTTCTCGGCGATTTATTTGGTGATGCTTTATCCGGCATATGTATCTGATTATCACAAACTCCAGCAACTCTGTGTGAGAAGTGACATTGGAAATCAGGGACAAGACTTAATTTGCCCAACAGCGACGATGCTTTGTCACTGCATTTTATTGTTCTTGGTACTTCGATACTGTGCTTGTTATAGTCACATATTTCCCTTTTCAACCTAGTTAACAACTCTTCCACATTGGCTCTCTGCTATAAGAATATTTTTGCGCATTTTTAGAGCTTTGGTAGCCATGCAAGCATTTACAACTAGGGTCATCATTTGATCTCGATGGAACTTATAGATATTCATGAAGCAAGTCAATCCTAGGCATATACCGGTCCGGGAGACGGGGGTCTTACCCTAAAGAGTGTGGAATTGTCGTAAACCTTACAAGCAGTGGGAGATTCACAGGGTGGGGCGACCGCCTCACTTGAAATTTTGAATTTTTTTAATTAGATACTAAAATTGTTTAAAAAAATTGAATTTGTTAAAACCAGTTTCACTTGAACATGAAGTTCGCTTCACCCAAAACAAAATTCTCAGATCCGCCACTACTTACAAGGACTTATCAACGAATATAACTCAACAAAAGTTACATTTGAAGGTGGTAACATTCAGCAGTCATGTAAACCGAAAGCAGATGGGTCAGCCCTATCTGTCACGCATTATTCATCAACTTAAAAGAATGAAAAGACCCTGTCACATCGGGAAGCCTCCGCACCCACGATACTCGAGAAGAACAGTTCAAACAGTTTCTATTTGGCTTGTATTGCTTCTTTGCCAGATCTAGTTATGCCGGGAAGGACTTGGTACCATCTCAGACACCAGAACCGCGATATCCTCCAACTAAATTCACAAAATCTCCTAGTGGTTTTAGGTACTTGAAATTTTGCCACTTAAACTTCTCACTCTATGAAATTAAGATCTAAGGTTTGAGCTATTGATAAAAAAGAACCTTTAGTACAACAGTGTCAGTTTTTTTTAATGATGTGGTGCTTATTTGAACATATTGATTGACACCTTAACCACGTCTACTTATATTAGAATATCAATGAATATTAACTGATAAATATAGTAATATATAACATTAATTATATAGTACATAAATTAATATTAAAATATTTGCATAGTTTTAGTTATATAATATAAGTATTGATATAATTTGTTAGATAGTAACTAAACATAGTTAAAATTTAATTCTAATATTAATAATATAATAATATTAGTCCTTTTTAGGTAAAGAACTCCATCTTGTTTGCTTTCTTTTCTTTATTACTTGCTTTTTCTTTTCTGCCTTTTTTCCTTGTGATTTTGCCACAACCGCTACCATTAACGGTTGTTCTTGGGGGAAAATGTATTGCCTCAAAGTGAGGAAGATTTCCCTACCCATGTTTGGTTGGAAGAACCACCAGAAGTGGTGAATTTGGGCGGTCTACAATGGTAATTCTATTTTTCTAAGAATGTGTTGCGCTCAAGTTCAGTGTGTCGTGACACATGACAATGTCCAGGTAACTGTCCGAACAGCGATGCCAGTTCGGATATAGGTTTAATCCAAGGCATATTCAACTCAGGTTCAACAATTGTATCTGAATCCTTTAAATTAATCCAAATAAGTTTAAAATGCTTATATAAGGGTTTCATTCTATTTTCGGGATGCTTTGAGTCCAATTTCGACGCATGTTGAATCTGTTGAGTTTTTTATTTAACTGTAGAAGACTGATATAATGTTATTATGATTACATAGGGACTAAATTGAGGTGATTTGGAGAGAATTGATATCTTAGGGATTGTATTTGGTGGAGAGGTTCAAGTAGGTGGTTCTATTACTTCAGTTGCATGCTAGTAATAGTTTTATTGTGTTTTTAATGATTCATGTGATTATAAATTAACTTTAAGAATGCTTTGAAATTAGTATATAGGATTGCTTACTGGGTCTATTTGAAATATTTGGAGAAGGAAAGTTATTGGGGGAATATGTATTACAAATGAGCATGCTCGGTGATGCAAATCCGTTGGCTAGCCATACTAGTTTAGCTTGTAGCCTGCATTTGGTAGCTCGTGTCTTGCCATATAGCATGCTTAAATGGAGATATATATGTTCATCGGTAAGGTAAACTGGCAGGCGTAATGAGTAGTTTGAAACAGAGGTGTTTTTGACACCCGTTGAATATATGATAGATTGTGCTCAAGACATATTCCCAAATAGATAAATAAGAGAGATTTATTTGTGAATGTAATGCATGAAAATATGACTCTATGTGTTATATGTTTTTATAGACTACTTTCATCTATAAACCCAACGGGGAGGGTTGTATGGTGAACTTGTGTGATGGCTTTTAGAAACCACATGGCTGGTCAGAGGGAGGAGCTGGCGGCCTTCCATGGCATGATATTGGTGTTAGGTGTTACACTGCCAGTTTCAAATGTTTCACATACACGCTTCACAAAAGTGACTTGTGTGCCAAAGTTGAGCCCTCGGTATATCTTTTAGTAGTTTTGTTAAAGGTCTTTTGTATTTACTTTAGTTATGCAATAAGTGGAGAGCAAAAGTAAGTTCTTCTTCTTGCTTTCAACTGGGATGCAGGCATGCATGTGTATGTTGGGAGAGAAGAGTGACCTAAGAGGTCATAGCTGTTAGGCAATTCTACCTACGTGGAGTGTTGGGTCACAACCTATTGGAGGAAGAGAGACTAATCTATCCTAGTTTATTTCACTACATATTAAGGAGGATTAGGTTTAGGCAATCAGGTGTGGTTATCATCATCATCAAGCGCTTCTAAAGACTATTTTTATGAATTGAGTAGAGTGGTGATGACAATTTAATATCACAGCCTATTAGTTTATGTGTAGTGCCCAAGAATGTGGATTTACTACTCTAAGGTGGATGGTGGAATTCTGGAAACCGGTCGTTTGAGGCTCAAACACTTTCAAAAATACGAGTTTTGACTATTTCAGGTTCTACCACATTCAATCACTCGCAAAAAGATGTTGGTTGTTGTGATGATTTTAGGTGGTTCTATAGGGAGTGGAGCAACCCAAGAAAGTAGTAGAACTCACGAAAAAGCATGGTTGAAGGTTAAAGAGGAGGTTTGTCTACCAGATTGGTTGTGGTTTGGTTGGATTTATTCCAAATCTAAGAGCTGATTTTGCAAAATTTTTATGGAGTGGTCCATACAAATTTTCTAGTGAAAGTTTGCAAAAATCTTAACAACTTTGTCACATAGCTACATAAATAAATTTGGGTGAAATCTAGGTCACCTAGAAATCGTGATTATTTGATTCTTTGGATCATTGTCTGACCATATCAAGAGTGGCGAATTTGGATGGATGTTGGCCAAATTTCACTAGTTTTAGCTCATGTGTTTTTCAGTGATCAACCACAGTTTGAAGGGGTTTGGACTTGATTGAAAAGTCTGACATTTGGTTTTATTTAAGTTTCCATGTAGATAAAAGGTTTATTAAATGGCAAAGAACCTTATTATAGTTTATTTGTTTTTGGGTAAGGAGCCTCATTACATTTGTTTATTATCAAGTTATCTTGGGAATAAAGTTTTATTATATATACATATATATATTCTTTCTTAGATAGAGGACTTTATTACATATTTATTCGCAGAGGAGAATGATACCTCTTTTATTATAGATTTATGTACTTTTGTTTGCACTGAGGTATGTTACATTTATTTGAGATCTATTTGTTCAATACTGAGGAGAACATTTGGGTGCCTATGGCTCATGGGGTTGTGGGTTTCAACACGAGTGCCGAAAAATAGGGGTAGGATGATCGTATAGCTCACATAGAGAGTATGATGGTGTAGATTTATAGAGGACAAATAAGTTTTGTCAATCTGAGGAAAAAACCTACAACCTACTGGCCGCCACTGTTTCAGTGGCTATTGATGTTATTAGGCCTGACCCAAGTTTGACATTGCCCCTTGATTCATTGAGTGATATGATTTCATATGATTGCACTAGTACGGGTGCTACTATAAATTCTTCTTACGACCATCTTGGTGTGGATGTGGAGGACTCATTAGAAGTGGTCAATAATAGTCATGTGATGTGGTTTAAGTGGTACCTTACAAGCTCCTTAATGTGATTAAGGAGCAATCAGATTCGATGAGGCTTATATCAAGTATAACTCCTTAGACACCGCATCTTAGAAGACTTTTATGTATGAATGAGGAGTATGTGAGATTGTTTCTACAGTGTAGTTCAAAGAAAACCATCTCAGATATGTACATTGCTCTCTTCTTCAGTATTATAGTGTAGCCAAAGAGGATGTAGGGAAGGGGTATCCGATCCTTATCTAGATTGCATTGTGGTGACTTCTGTTGTGGGAGATATTTACAACTATTTTAGAGTTATCAGGCCCTTGCAGGTCTAGCAGTCAGTTGGGGTGAGCACCCCAATTGAGGGAGGAGACACTTAGCACAAGCGTAGCAATGGGGTTGTTGTAGGAGAGTGAGCATGACATGCACACGGTGGAGCGTTGGGTATGTGGTGCACCAACAGGATGGCCGTTGTGCATGGATGACTTTGGAGTGTGAGACAATCATTGATATTTTGAGTAGATGATGGTGAATGATGTATAGATAAGTGTTCTTATCTATAGGTACTTGGTGGAGAGGATAGAGGCATGCTGTTGGAAGTAGAGTTCGACTTAGCTGGAGAAAGTTATTACATCACCAATTCTAGGTACTCTACATATGCACGTCACGTACCACATAAGTGAATTGCATGCCGGGGTTGAGCTCTCGACTTATCTTTGAGTAGTTTTGTTTAGGATTTTTATATTTGCTTTGGATATGCAATAGGTGGTCCCATATGATGAACATTAGAGTGTTTAGCCAGTATTGCTTATTTGGATTCAGTTTGGTGTCATTTAGGTCTACTTAGGATAATTTGGGTTTATCATTTGCTTTTTGTATTTGGTTTGTATCTAGAAAGGCTATTTGGATCCTTTTTCATTTAGTTGAGCTTTATTATTTAAGCTCTCATTGAGTTAATGTAGAACATCTATTAAATAAAGATTTCACCTTTAGATATCAAAGACAAGTTCTTCTTCTTCCTCTTGCTTTCAACCAGAGCACAAGTGTGGATGTATGTGGTGTGAGAGACTCGCTACATGGAGTGTCAGGCCGTGGCCTATTGGAAGAAGAGATGTTGATCCATCATAGTTTATTCTATTGTATGTATGATGAGGAAGAAAGATATAAAGCAATTGGCATCATTAGTTTATTGTAGGACCGTTTTCACATATCCCATAAAGGGATAGTGACATCAGACACAATAAGGGTCTTGATGGAGGAACTACAAATGAACTTTTCATAAGTATATAGATATACATCACATGTTTTTGGTACTAAGATTAATCTCCGTTCTATATCAATTTTATATGCATTAAATAGTACATATTTCTACAGTGCTATTGACCATTGAGAGATCACATCCATATATGAAGCACATGTATGTGGTGCTCACCTTCTATTATTATTACTACTATCTTTAAGATCAACGCCACCCTGACCATCTACGGGATGGCGCAGTGCACCAGAGACTTGGCTCCGGCCTTGTGCACGAGATGTTGAACAAGACGGTCACTGATTTCCTGGATTGCTGCACATATAATGAGGGTGGAATGGCTCTCTTGGGCAGTTTCCAAGTTCGCTTTGAATCCTACCCTTTCATCTCCCCTAGTAAGACTTAGCGATTAGTCATGTACATTTCGTGTTTTGAAATAATATGATGAACAGCTCTTCGTGTTGTCAAATAATAAAGATGAGCCTTAGTGTCGTCAAATTATGGCTATGGTCCTTTTCCCCTTCTTAATAATAATTTCTGATTATGTAGACACCTACTAGATGCACACACGGGTATTGAACGCTTGATCTTCTGCCAGACAGCCAACCCCCTACCCACGATGCTCCATTGTAGTGTTGAGGTTTTAATCCTTTACATTCAACGATGGATTTTTTGAAAAACGATGAATTGATGTTTCTGAATGACAATTGGGAGTTAGTTGGCAGCTAGCGGTAGATCTTTATTCATCTCTTTGTCAGGGGATGCGAGTTTTCCAACAATAGTTCGCGGACGGGATCTCGCCATACAAAACAATGTAATTAGTGCACAGACAGCATTAGCTCAACGGCAGAGCACTCTAATGCCATTGTTGTTGGTGGGAGTTCGACTCCAAAGGGTGCATGTCTGAGTGTAAGTACTGGGCTTCGTCCTCCATCTATAAAAATAAATGTAATTAAAGACTAATACAAAGTTGTTGCCGTTGAATTCTTGTCTGAATAAGCTGGTTGCCGTGGAATCTTATCTGAATGAGCTGGCACCAAGTGGCTACTTGTGCTAGCTGACGCCCACTAGCGGCCAAGGCCCATTGACTCAGGGCGCCATCAGTTTACCAATTTTGAAGGGTCAATATCTGAACCCATTGATTTAAGGGCCTAGCTAGGACGCCACCACCTCTTGGTTGGCCTAGAATCAACCTCTTCATGCCATTAATCAACCATTTTTTATGAGTCGATGTCTGAACTCATTGATTTAAGGGTCTGGCTAGTATGTAACTTATTCTTGGCTGGCCAGGGATCAATCTCTTAAGTATAAGTTAATAGCCCTTGGCGTAGAAAGAACACAAGAAGTGAATGATACTGGTGCGACTTTTGTTTCTCATGCAATAACTAAAACAGGAAACAGGTCACATAATTCGAAGTGGAACTGATTTTGAATTTCCTGTATCAGAATTCGAATCAGATTCGCATGGTATCAAATTATTTACATATATAAAATCCAACACGATTACCTAAACAGGTTGTGTTTAGGTTTAGGACTTCCTATTGTGAACCCGGAATCTTATTGGTAATCAAAGATCCAACTCATTAACATCCCCATCTTGTAAAGTGGAGGATCATGATCGGACCTACAGGTGATTTTTTTTTTAGTATATTAGTGCATGCATCGTGAATTGCAGAGAACTGGTCTGACTAACAGTGAGCATCTACATGGCCGAGGCAGGGGTCGGGGCCTAGAAAATAAACAGGCTGATTGTGATGGTTGATTAATTTTTCTTTAAGGTGAGTAACCACTCTTATTTATAGTTAGTTGATAGTGGGCAGGCTGTAGATCCTTCTCCACTCTTATAAATCAGTTTTTCTAACTTTCGTTGGGCAGATTTCAAATCCTTCTACGCTCTTCTACATAGTTTTTATAACTCATGGAATAGTTGCCTATAATTCTTGAATAGTGGACATGTGCCTATCTTTTAGGAGGTCGTTTTAGTCATTTACTTGAAACCCTCTACAATTTTTGACATCAATACATATACTTTGATAAGTTAGAAAGTAGCGAACATGCCACAAACATCATTACTCATTTTGTCGGTGAATTCATCAATACCAGTAGTTCCAGTTAGCCTTCTCACTCTTTTGAGAGCAGAAAAATCAATAAACCATAAACACACATGACAACAACCCTTTTGCAGTCAAGAAGTGGGCTATTAAATTTAATCGTCTTTTCCAATATACATTAATTGTAATATTGTTAGGGGTTGACCATAACTACATAAATGATAAATTGAGGTTGTTCTATTCAATTTCCTTAGTATTTGAGTTTTAGAAACTCTTTTCATTATTTTCCTTGATTTGAAAATTGGTTTTGTATATCAAGATATATATATATATATATATATATATATATATATATATATATATATATATATATATATATATATATATATATATATATATATAAAGAGAGAGAATCTTAGTTGCATAATGTGTTTTTGTGTATAATCTTGCACAAACATTTTTACTGCTCGATCTTTGAGATCAACAATAGCAATTTAAATTAAAGTTACTGTTGTACTTTTGTACTTTGCCTTTAATACAACATTACATTAAATGAGATCAATGGTGAAGATGTCTATGTAAGATTATGCACCAAAACACATTATGCAGCTAAGACTGCCTATACGTATATATATGATATACACTAACATATAAACTATAGAAGAAACCCAACATATGTTCCACTTCCTACTCAATTTGTCTATGATATGATACCCATGAATGACTCCACCTCACTTAAACTTTGAAAAATTAATGAAAAGAATATACCTCATGTTTAAATCGTTAGCTATTTTCACGGTCACTCACCTAAAATTTGTTTTATTTGTTGGAAGCATAACCAATGTAAGCTTATTGTGACAAAACACATCCTTTCGATCGGATTACCCTATCGTAGGTATAGACTTTACAATTTAGTGTCAGATTTTGAATCTAATTATCAGTATCCAAAATCATATGGATAGATGTATTTTGGGATATACCCCATCATGGGTGTAGGCTTTGCTATTTAGTATGAGAATGGATGATCATTAGATTTAAAATATAATTATGTGGATCCAACATCAATTGCATGCATACATTGCAACATAATAATACTCCTCAACATATCATTTAAACATGTATTTATCATGATCTAGACTTAGTTTCAAAATATTTGTTAGTGAGAAGTTTTTAAAAATCTAATTATTGCAGATTTTTGTAATTCCAGAGGTTTCCGGACTGCTACGACTTTACCCAAACATGTACCTTTCCAAGTGAGAGGGGCCCAGGCAATTAGGGTCACAAAACAAGTCCAACAAAGTCAAGCTGGGCTACAATAGCTAATTAAAGAGATTAGCAGCTGTAAAAGCTCGTGGTTGAGAGGCTAGATTGGTGAGCTGCACCGGAAGACTTTGAGTCACCCAAGTCGACCTTTTTAGAGAGGTTCCTCCATGTAGTTCTTAATAAACAATAAGAGCTCAAGATAATGTCTTGGATACATATACATACATACGTGTATATATAAAATGTTGCACTCTATGGAACAAATGACTCATAGAAAATATCAATGGATTCTCTTAAATCTGTTCCACAAAAAAATTGGAGTTGGCTTTTAAAAGTGATTTTATAAAGCAACTTCTAAAATTTCTTTCATTTGATTTACAAAACCAATATACATAACTAAGAAGGGGGTTCACCTCCCTAATTATTTACGTGTTGTTTCAAGCCAAAGAGCTAACATCTACTATGGCTACTTAAGTTGAATAGTAGTACAATGTATTGCCCCTATTATTTAGTTACTTTCCTAATTATAATACTTTTTGACTTATGTGATTAATAATTTTCTAGTACAACCATCATGAGTTTGTTCTGTTGTACGATTTTTCACAATCAATGTGTTTTCATTCATAACAACTCATATATTCTTTTCAAATACATGATTTTATTAAATAACAACTCATATATTTTTTTCAATTGCATGGTTTTCCTATATCAAATTTATTTTACTAGTACAACCAAGAGCATTAGGTATATCTCACAACCTATATGAGTAACATGCTATGGTATTCTCTCTAAAAGGATAAGAGATTGGTAACTCATTCTTTTGAACTATAGCATATATAGAATTGTACTTAACCTTTATATGCTTTAGTTTTAGAACTATCAACTCCATTCTTTATTCAACCAATAGATGCATTATTACCAAAATATATAACAACTGACTTGTTAGTTATACTTGTTTCATATCATGTATAAAGTGGTTTACTCAAACATCACTAGCTACAACCATACCATAAACAACATGCACAACTTCAATTACCTTTAGAACATCTGTTTTATAGCAAAGCTTTAAGTTTTTATCCCTTGTATATTGAAAAATCCTTTTTACTATAACACAAATTAGGATTACTTAGGTATCTACTCACAAAACTAACAAAAAATTGAAAGCAAGTCATGTACATGGGATAACATACATCATGTTGTCGACAAGAGCATAAGTGATATTCAGTTTTATCTTTTCTATCAACAAAGTAGTAGAGTAGTCCTTTTGACTCAATTTGACACCTTTAGTAATGGGTGTACCTTTATGGTTGCAATGACTCATTCTACACTTTTGAATATACAGTCACTGTTGACAGAGAACCAACAGTTGTAATTTTCTATCGGAAGTAATCTTTATACCCAAGATACTAGATGCTTCTTCATTATCCTCTATCTTAAACCTGGAATTAAACTAGGACTTGAGTTTAACAATCATATTATTATTATTACTAGTCAAACTAATGCCATTAATATATAAAGCTAAAATGACAAACTCGCACCTATTGTTCAAAACATAGCATATTGGTCAAGCTCATTAGTCACGGATCAAAACTCTATAATAACATTTTGAAACATCAAATATATCTAAAAGATTGATTGTATTAGGCCATGTAGAGATTTTCTTAACCTATAAATCTTATCTTATTGCCCTTTAACAATATAATCGACTGCTTTACATAAATGGTTACATAATGCATTTCTTATATCTAATTGATGTAAATCTATTGAAGGTTGGTGCCATACCTTTAACAATATAATTGATTGCTTTATATAAATGGTTGCATAATGCATTTCTTATATCTAATTGATGTAAATCTATTGAAGGTTGGTGCCATACTTAGAGCAATTCTTTTGAATATAAATTTTGAAATGGTGGAATATATATCACTTCCTTTTGCAAAGAACAAATCAATCTCACTTTGAACTTATTTATAGTATAATTGATTTTATATTTTCTTTTTAAACACCCATTTACGTCCTATCAATTTTCTTCTCTAAGGCAAATATGTTAATTCCCAGACTTAGTTTTTCTTACTAGATTTGATTTCATCATCCATTGCTTTCTTTAAGTATGATGACTTAGAATAACTAATAGCTTGGTGATACAATAAATTATCATCATCTTATCTAAGGTCTATTAAAAAACACATATTATCAAATAAATAAAGATGATAATATTTTGAATAGGATAGAGGAGATCGTGGTCTCTAGTGACCACTTAGTGTTTAACTTCCTGAGGAAATATTATTTAGATTAGTATATGTGCATTCAAATGATGATTCATTTAGTTTTATAAGATCATTGACATCCTTATGATCAATTGTAAGAATATAATTCTTAGAATATTCTACGAATTCAACATCCTTACTCTTGATGAGATCATGTCCTTATAGTAAACCTATATTTTTAAGAACCTTTTAGATTGATACACCTCCAAGATATACTATCTAGCTCACTCTAGATTGACATAAGATTTATATATATGCTACCGATTCTCATCTATGTAAGTAGCTTATATATGGTCAGTTTTCTATCAAACAAAACTAATATAGTTTATATGATACAACCTTAGATGGAAGAAAGTTCAATATGTTTATGGTTTTAGTTACTAGTCCCAAGAGACTTTAGATAGTAAAGCATCTACTAACATCAATATCATCATGTCTAAAAGGGTTATATTTTACCATTCAGATACACCATTCTATTGATTTATCTTATGCATCATATTCTATCTTGATATCCCCAAATTTATGCAAATTTAAAAAAAGTTCAAAGAGGTGCATTCACCACCTTGATTGGATATCAAAACTTGGATATATAACCTAATTGGTCTTCAACTTCTTGCTTGTATTGTTTAAATATGTTTATTACTTCATAAGATAACTAGTGTATATATCTATACCTTGAAAAATCATCTATAAAGTGTATGAAATAAACCTCTTACCATGAGACTTTATTCTAAAACATCTACATATGTTCATATGGATTATCCCTAAAAGATTTGTGGCAATAATGCCTTTCTTTGGAAAATATTTTTGTGTCATTTACCTATCAATACAAGTCCCACACTTAAATACTTAAATGATATTTCGTGAAAATAGATAATAAGTTGAAGCTAGAAAGTTTTCTCAACTTATTTAAGCTAATATGTCCTAGTCTTCTATGTCATATATTTATATTAGTAATAAATGCATAATTTATATATAGAAAAACTAGCTTTATTAAAAGAAACATCAAGTTTAAAAAACCATGATCAAAATCTAACCTTAAAGCTTGTTTCAACGAAAACTTGTACATAGAGTAAGTTGCACCTTATAGAAGGGCACAATAAATACGTTTTTGAGAAACGTATTAGTGACTAACATATATGTAAACAACCAAAAATTTTTCAAAAGACTTTTTAGAATTTTTACCTTTTTCAAGAAAAATTGTGGCTCTAGGTCTTTTAAGGTTTTCTTTTAAAGACACCTTAAACAAACCCATTTTCATGTCAAAATTTTGTAAGAAACTCCAAATAAAGATGCTTTAAACCCCTTTAAAAAAATCCATTTTTGACGAAAATAAAAAATGTCCCTGTCCCTTCATGGCCAAATAAGTAGGATTTTATTATTTTAAATGGTTTTCTTCAAAGAAACAAATGAAAATGAGACATTGGGAAAACCCACAAAATGTTTGCAAAATGATAATTTTACAAACTTACAAAACCTTTTAAATTCAAAAATAAAAACCAAACTCAACCCGAGACAAAATCTATCTGTTTTGAAAATCCCACGATAAACCTTGGGTTAAACCCTCGTAACTCTATCTGTAGACACCCAAAAATCATGAAAATGATTTTGTTAGAAAGCAGATTTCTATAACTTTTTAGCCTGACTAATTTCATAAAAATCTGAATTCTATGCACAGATATACAAACATTTTACTAAACCTTTATATTTTTGTGATAGAGTCCTATTTGAATTTCAGAATCACATTTGGTTAGGAATGTTTCCGGATTTATTTCTGATCTAGGAAACCAACAAAATAAATAAAAATATTCAATAAAGATTCATACCTAGCTCTTACTTAAGTAAAAGTTTCGAAATTTTTGGATCCCTATAAGATACCAAAAAAATTGCAAACGCCTTCTATTGGAAACATAACAAATTCTATTTTTCAGGCCATAAACTGATTTTAATAAGGAAAGGAACATGCTTGTTTTGGAAAATCTACTTGGATTGAAAAATTGTTTCAAAAAATCTCGGATCATAAATTACTCTCCCTAAGCGTCTAGGTTGACCCTTGAACATCAGTTCAAGAAGGTTTATAATAATAAGAATTCACTTGTCCACAATCGCTAAAAGGTTAGAAAATCACTTTAAAAGTTTGAGTAAACTTATTGACACACTCACACATAGTTTTTACAAACTAATTTTAAGTCGATTACACGACCAAAAATTTTTATTTATAGAAACAATATTTCTCTTAAAAATTCAACTCCTAGAACATCATAATAAGTATAATTTCTCGTATACACCCGATGTTCTCCATCAATATTGATATTCTTTTATGTCAAGTACTTTGTCTTTGATTTTAGGAATGTGTCACCATCCAGAGTAATCCAAGTCCATAATAAAGACACTTAGAATCCAAAAAAATTGCATCAGACCTCTCCATTCCTATCAACTCAATATTTCATAATGAAGGTGTTATTTTACAAAAAAAAAAGAGAATAACAATAATCTACACAATTCAGTGTATGAATGGTACACTAAACAACAAATTAAGCAAATCAAATATACCTAGAAAGAAAATTCAAAATATATGATAAGCAATTTCATAAGGTTGGATAGATGGAGGTCCAAAAAATTATCTTTCGTTAATACAATTTTTGTTATTTCAGATAAACATGGTATCATTCTAGAATTTTTGAAACTATAGAAACCTTTTTTTGTCAAATACAGAATAACATAACTGCTTTTCTATGAATTAACAATTCTGAAATGCTATTTGTGTAAATGGGAAACTTTTACCACTTGATAGAAAATTAATAGAAAAATATCAAAATGGTCTTGAATTGAAATACTCGAAAGAAAAATTTAATAAAGTATAAATTAAAATGTCAATGGATAATTTAGGTCTTGTCAACTATCACATTCAAATTCTGGAAGGTATATATATAATATAGTAATTCAATGTCTACTCATATTCACTTATTGTTTGTAGTGTTATAAGTGTAATAAAAAGTATCCTTCATACTTTTCCAAAGTTCTTTAAAATTTTAAAATTACACTCATGTCATCCAACAGTAATGGATGTGCATGTCATAAGTGGGTAGGGATAGGTATGTTACAAGTAGGTAGGATCCAATTTTAACACACACACACACATACACACACACATACACATATATATATAAAGAATGATAAAGTACCTTGAGACTATTGTAGACACCCAAAATTTTCTTTTAAAATTCTTACCTTTTTAGGAAAGTGGCCGTTTTGGCAAATTTTGGGGTTTTTGAAGGAAAAAGGCACTAAACGAGTTTGTTTTGGTACCAAAATTTTATGGAAGCTTTAAAATGATGAAAGAATGCTTTCCGTTCTGAAAGTTTTGAGTTTTGACAAAATTTGGAAAAATGACGATTTTGCCCTTAGTACTGAAAAAACAAGATTTCGTTTCCCTAAAAGATTTATTACGAAAAGTATGTTGAAAGCTTTCCTATTCAAAAGAAAAAGGCATTGAAAAGACAAGTTGACACCTAAAAAAAGAAGGTGGACGCCCAAAAAGGGAAAACGGGCATCAAAAAGGGAAAGTGAGCTTCCTAGAAAGAAAAGCTCACATTTGGAAAGAAATCAATTTCTAGAGGGTAAGGTCGGTATTATCAAAAGAAAGGAAAGGTGGAAGCAAGAACGAAAGCCTCCAAAAATGAAGGTTTGGTATCGAACGCCTCTCGTAACGTGTCTACGTTATGTTTGGGTATTGAGGTAATTAGTATTGATATACATCAATTTGCATTGTCATTTGTTACTGGTATGCTATTGATATGTTATGATAAGAGCAATTTTAATATCCCAACACTCGTGGAAAGGATTGAATGAGCATGAAAGTTGATTTTCAAAATCGTAACATGGGCTTAATTCAAATATGTTCCTAATAGGTAAGTATGTAACATCATTTGCATTTACTGCTAGACTATCTTAGTGGTGTTCATATGCATTTCAAAGCTTCAGTTCAGATGTTCCATGAATGAGGTTGGAATTGAGAATCAACTAAATAAGGCTTACATCTTTTAATCAATTGGGAATTCTCACGGGCTCGAGTGGAGGTCCCTAGATGAAAGTCAGATTTTTTTTATCAGGATGAAGTCGAATCCTTGTTAGAATCTTATGATCTGTGTGTTGGTGGGGATTGCTTTGAAATGATTCCAGCAAAACTCCAGCACGTGATGATAAAAAGAACTGGCATGAAGGCTGCAAATATTAGCAGTTAGGAACAAGCTATTCACTATTGCAGTAACACAAAAGAAACATTGGACGTGACTCTGAATCTTCTGCAGCACTCACAGAATCCTTGATGAAATACTTACACGAAGACCAAATTTTCAGAATTGATCATCATTTGAGAAAGGAGTTCGGTTGGAAAAGATGACCCATTGTGATGATCATTCTCGTGAACTGATCTTCAACAGACTTCAACGACTTCCAACTGAATCTGATCAACAACTTTCAACAGAACGTGCTAGCTGCAGAATTTCTCATCCTTATCTGCGATAGATTGAAAAAGGAGCAGAAGATTACGTTAAAGATAAAACCAAGGAAATAACAACTCACATTACAAACAACGTTCAAATAATTCAGATAACGTTCAGCAAACCAGATGGAATCAAATACAGAGGATTATGCTTATCAAATCAGATCAGAGGAGATCAGCCAAGAGATTGAGTTTATCAAAATCGAACTCATCCAAATCCCAACCAACAGGCATCCATGAGCCTATAAACGACTCTTCCATCAACCAGCGACGATTAACCAACGAGCATCAAGAGGTTCAGTCCGAAAATTCAGAGAAATAGAGAGAGAGAGAGAGAAAGGAAGAGAAGAAGGAGAAGAAGGAAGTCCGGCCTGGTTCCGACGTCTGACGATCATCCGGCGAAGTGCTCCTACGTCTCCTCTCACTCACACAGGTGGGAATTCTTGCACAAATTGGTTTTAATTCATGAGAATCTGAAAAAGCACAGATTCTGGAAATTTGTACGTGAATCAAGGCCTTGAGCCCATGTTCTTCATTTATATCGATACAAATATGCATGATTCCTTCATGAACGGAATTAAAATCCATGTTTAGATGATTTCCATGCATCATTAGGACTGATACAGGTTGAATTTCGTTTTAGAATCACGTTAGGAACTTTCTGAAATTTTCTGCAAACTTGGTTTCTGAAACTGTCCGTGCACACGTGTCTGATCACGGAATTTTTATAGACAAATGGATAAGCCAATTACTTCAAAATTTTGCAATAATAATCTAGACATATCAGAAGTTCTTGGATAAAATTTTGAGGAATTTTTATGAACTGTTGCCTAGCCAATTAGATCCGTGAAGTTTATACAAAATCCAGATTGCGTTTTACAGAAACAGAACGTTTAGTAATAGACCTCTGTTCTTTTGCCCATATCTCTTTAACCACTGGATGAAATTGGATGAAATTTGATTATTTGGAAACCTAACATCCGTATCTTTCTAACACAACAAATTTTATCGAAATTGGATGACTGAGTGCTGAGATATTGCTGTTTTTCTGAGCTTCTGATTCACAGAAACAGGGCTGTTCCGAATTTTATAACAGTTTCTGATTCTGTATTTAATTCTCAGAAACTAAAGAACAAAATTATAAAATAAAAATATATTCTGATTCTACACACACGTGTCTCTATTCTGTAAAAGTTTTAGAATTTTTGGAGAATCAGAAGTATTTTTAAAAATTCGAAGAACATGTCTTTGGAACTGAACAGATTCTACAACTTTCAGAATCTGAAAATTTTCAGAAATCAAGAACTTAAACACAAATCTGAAAGTATTGAAAAATCTTGTTTTTTCTTTCTCGAATTAACGGATTCAAACAAATTTCAAGCGTCTAGGCTGACCCTTGAGCGCCGGTTCAAGAAGGCCTAAGTCGAAAAGATCTCATTTGTCCACAATTGTTCTTAGAAGTCAGAAAATCAGAATTTGTTAGTTTTGATAAACTAACTGGCACGCTCGCGCAACCTGACGTAGTTCGAGGGTTTGATTTCGGATCCCACGATTTGAAATAAAATCACGTCTACAGATTTGGCACGCCCGGTGGGACTTGAGACTTTGAAATTTTGTTTGAATCCATTATACTAATTTAATTTTCAGGTTTGTGATAAGTTGGCTTAAACAGGTTGATCATGTCGAGCTCAGAAGGATCTTGTGAGGTATCCAACCGGATCTCCCGCTCTACCAACCGCTGCTCGAACAAAATTTCAAAAAGCTTTTCAAAAGGAGACAGGTTCGCTGCCCTAAGGGAGGGAATAAAGGTACTAAGAGAAGAAATCGACGCTTTAAGCCAAGAAGCTGAAGCAGTCGAATCCTGCTCTTCCCATGATAGGAAAACCAAAACGAATAGGAAATCAAACCACTGTAGGAAGCCTAGGGTCGTTTGCAAAATTGAAGAAGAACTTGAGCCCGAATCCTTCACCATGAAAGATCGAAAGGCTCTACATCAACTTTTGAAAAACCAAAAACATGAGAAAAAATCCTATGCCTTATCAGATTTCCTACCTTTCGACTACCAAACCGATAGTGATGATGAGATACCCAGCTTCCACCATTATGATGGAAACGGAGACCCTAGGTCTCATCTCCAACTTTTCTCCCGAAGTGCCTATAAAAAGAAAAAAGACTCCTCTAAGTGGGTCTATTGGTTCCCTCATTCTTTAAAAGGGAGTGCTGCAAAATGGTTGGCCTCTTATGACTTAAGCCAGTTTGCCGATTTTGAAGAATTAGCCAACTGTTTTATGCAAAGATTTTCGCACAATGTTGAAGTTACCCCCACTTTAAATACATTGAGGGACACCAAACAAGGCCCTAATGAAGACGCCCACGCGTTTATCGTTAGATGGAGATCAATCTTGGGGCAAGTCAAAGAACCTATCTCCGAAGGGTGCGCAGTGATGCTCATCCTAGACAATTTCAAAACTGATTTGAAAGTCCTCCTTTCCTTACATGAGATTTCTACTTTCCAAAAATTGATAAAGAAAGCTTCTCTTTTCGAGACCAATTTGAAAAAGGGAACTTATGAAGATTTATGGAAAGGAAAAAGTTTTCCAAAAAAATTTGAAAAACCTGGGGCATATGGGCCACATGCACCAGAGGGAGGGATAAAAGTACCAAAAGTGGCTAATGTTCGAGTAGAGCAAGGTTTAGCAGGACCCCCAAAACCTTCAGGGTAAAAAGATCTCGAAAAGAACCAAAAAAATAAAAAGAGATTTGAAAGAAGGGAGTACACTAACCTAGGACAACCACTCACGGAGGTCCTAGACATCCTATTGGCACAAGGTCTCACAACACTCTCAGAGATTCCCGAAGGGGCACCACCCCAAGGAAAGTTTTTAAACAAGTTTTGTAAATATCATAGGCTCAAGGGCCATGATACCCAACACTGCTACACCCTGAAGAATAGGATAGAGGATTTGATCGAGCAAGGTAAGCTGCACATGTCTGAAGAGCCAGAGTCACCCCAGGCCATTTTTAAAGAACCCTTCCCTAACCACGCCAGTACGAGTGGGAAGGAAAAAGAGGTATGCTCCCTATCACACTCTAATCATGCAGTGCATATCGTGCATCCCACACCTCACACACCACACTTTCCTGAAATAAAAAATGCCCAAGCAATAGTGATCCGAGGAGCACTTAGAAACCCGCCCCCGGCTAGAGCCTTGGTAGTGATTCGAGGTGTCCCGAGACACCAAGTTAGAGCCAAAATAGAAACGAGCCCTAGGGATAGTGTAGAGGAAGTGACTAGATCCGGGAGGATCTACCAACCCCCACACTTAGCAAAACAAACAAGCAAGGGAGTGGTCGTTCTACCAGGCCCCCCACAAGCATGCATACCAAACTCATCCCAGGGTGTCGATAAAAAGGGTGTGGTAATAAACCCCTATGACCTAGAAATGCATCTTTCTAAACTCCCCATAAACATGTCTATCTTGGAACTGATAAAAATTTCTCCCAAGCATAGACGAGTCCTAGAGGAGATTTTAGAGAAGACTAGAGTCGACACTACGATATCCCCTGAATCCCTATCTACCTTGGTTTCTCCCGTCTTTGCAAAAACTTCCATTGTATTCACAGAGAATGATTTGGGAAAGTATGATGTGATCCATAACCAAGCACTCCATATAGAAGTTATGTTAAACGGCTACCCTATTAGTAAATGCCTAGTCGATGGAGGAGGAGGCCTTAATATCCTTCCCCTCCATGTGGCTTTCCAAATAGGAATCTCTACCTCTATGCTTGAACCGAGTCCCATAACCATTACAGGATATGATGGGAACCCATCCAACCCCTTAGGCTCCATAAAGTTACCCATGAAAGTCGGACAAATACCTCACGAGGGATTATTCCATGTCTTGGATATAAATCCCCATTACAACCTATTATTAGGAAGACCATGGATACACTCTCTTAGAGCCGTCCCATCCACCTTCCACAGGTGCCTCAAAATTCCATGGAAAAATCGGGTAGTGGTTGTTTTTGGAGAAGACTATCCCCAATTGAATGGAATACAAATCTTTCCTTGTATATCAGGGGAGCCAAACTAGGAAGTAAAGACCAATCGGGAAACTGCCAAAATAAACTTCACTGAAATAGCTAAACCTTCCAAAACAAGAGTAGTTCGTATTTTAGGCGAGTCAAAACTTTCCAAATCCCTCCATCTTCCCAAAAGAACCATTAGGATAAGTAAACCTGCCATAGATGATTCATCTTTCCAAAATCATCCTCTATATCAAATATTTTCAAAATTCAAAAAACCTTGGAAGATGTTGCTAAATATGGGATATACTCCTTACCAAGGATTAGGGGTTCAAGGCCAAGGAAAACTAGAGCCTATTACACCCATGCCAAATATAGGACGCCATGGTTTAGGGTATAGCCTATCCATACCACCCGAGCCACCACCCAAAACCAATTGGGTTAAGGGTGCCTTAGAACCCGCTAAAACCGAGACCTATGGTTTAGACATCTTATTTGGAGTCTAATTCATAGTGTTTTCTTTGCAGGTTTGATGAAAGATCCCTCTTTTGGGAAAAATACAAAAAAAAGTATATATTTCCAAAAACCAAAAAAATCTAGAAAAACCCAAAAACCCAAAAAAATGTTTGATTTCCAAAGATTTAGTTGTTTCCCCTTTTGTTATTTATGATGAAAATTATCAAAAATCCAAAAAAATGCTGGTTTCCCCTTCTGTTTGTTTTCAAAAATCCAAAAAAATAGAAAATTATGAAAACTCAAAAAAAATGTTTATTTCCCAAAAACAGAAAAGTTTAAAAATGTCTTCTTTTGATATTTTCCTAGAGACAAAGATGCTTGAAAATGATCAAGGCGAAAAGGAGGATCCCCTCATTCATGAGGATGATCTCACCTCTAGCCTGCCTGAATTCCATAAAGTCCTAGACTTGGATAAACCTTCTAGTGCCGTAGGAAGAGATTTTGTGGAAGTCAACTTAGGGGGTGAGTCAAATCCAAAGAAAGTCAAGATAGGTCTTTGTTTGCATGAGCATGAGAAAACATCCTTCATTGCATTCTTAAAAGACTATATAGACGTATTTGCATGGACTTATGAGGATATGCCTGGTTTGGATCCTCGTGTGGTAGAGCATCAGTTGCCATTAGACCCCCAAGTCAAACCCGTAAAACAAAAACTTAGGAAAATTCATCCTGATATCCACTCCCAAGTAAAAGAAGGGTTAGAAGATCTTTTAAAAGCTGGATTTATAAAACCCATTGCATATTCTGATTGGCTTTCAAATATTGTTATAGTTAGAAAAAGCAATGGAAAAATTCGTATTTGCATAGATTTTCGAAATTTGAATAAAGCCACTCCGAAAGATAACTTTCCACTTCCAAACATAGATTTGATAGTAGATAGCACTGCAAATCATGAAATGTTTTCTTTTATGGATGGCTATTCGGGTTACAATCAAATTAAACTAGCACCAAAAGACCAAGCCAAAACGGTTTCACTACTCCTTGGGGTACGTATTGCTATACTGTTATGCCTTTTGGTTTGAAAAATGCAGGGGCCACATACCAAAGAGCCATGACCACGATTTTCCATGATCAAATTCATGAGCTTTTGGAAGTATACGTAGATGATCTCTTAGTAAAATCAAAAACCCGAAATTTACATTTAGAAACTTTGCAAAAGGTTTTTGAAAGACTTAGGATTTATAAAGTGAAATTGAACCCTCAAAAATGTGTTTTTGGAGTGGAATCAAGGAAACTTCTAGGGTTTATGGTCAGCCAAAGAGGTATAGAGGTCGACCCTTCTAAATGTCGAGCCATCATAGACATGCCTCCACCTTCTAATTTGACCCAAATTCGAAGTCTCCAAGGACGACTTTAAGCAATTCGGAGATTTATCTCCAACTTAGCCACGAGATGTGAGCCTTTCAACAAACTCCTAAGGAAAGGGGTTAAGTTTGATTGGGATAGTGATTGTCAAAATGCTTTTGAAAGACTAAAATCATATTTGACAAACCCTCCCGTTTTGAAACCTCCAAAACCAGGAAAACCCTTGTTACTTTACATTTCCATTCATGAGAATGTATTGGGAGCTTTGCTGGCTCAATATGAAAATGATAGTCTTAAAGAATATGCTATTTACTATATTTCAAAAACTCTGTTGGCATATGAAAGAAAATATCCAGCCATGGAGAAGACGTGTTTAGCTTTGGTATGGGCTTGCCAAAAGTTTAGGCACTATTTCCTAGATCATGAGATCTCGATAGTATCTAAACTAGACCCTATCAAACATCTTTTCGAAAAACCTATCTTAACAGGTAGGCTCGGTAAATGGCAACTTCTTTTGATGGAATATGATTTAAAATTCCATCACCAAAGTTCTATCAAGGGGCAGGCCTTGGCCGACCATGTTGCTGACTTACCTTTGAAAGATACGTATTCCATACATGATAAAATGCCCGATGAAGGCATCTTTTCCCACGACTTTCAAAAACATGTTTTATCAAATCATTTCAATAATAACCAAGTATGGAAAATGTATTTTGATGGGTCAAGAAATCAACATGGAGCAGGTGTGGGAATCTTGCTCATATCCCCTGAAAAGGCTGAAATCCCAATGGCTTTTCGATTAGATTTCCCACGTACCAATAATGTGGCTGAATATGAAGCACTCATACAAGGCCTAAAAGTTTTGAAAAATCTAGGGGCATCGCGAGTGGAAATTTTTGGAGATTCCATGCTTGTTATAAATCAAGTTTCAAAAATTTGGCAAGTTAAGAATGAGAAGTTGACTCCCTACTTTGAATTATCTATCCAATTGGTTAGCTCTTTCCAAGAATGCACACTCACTCACATAGGTAGGGAGGATAATAGTGTGGCAGACGCCCTGTCATCACTAGGATCTTCCATAAAAATAGACCCCTTTACGGGAGCTAGGTTTTTAGAAATCGTCCACCTGCCTAATCCATCCACACACAGTTTTGAAACCTGCCAAAATGACCAAAATAGCAATGAAAAACCCTCGTTTTATGATATTAGAAACTTTTTAAAAAATGGAAGTTTTCCTGATTTTGCTTCCCCTAAAGATAAGATTTTTATAAGGAAAGTTTCAACCCGATATGTTATCTTGGGAGGTGTCCTTTATAAGAAAAGCTTCACTGGGATTTTGTTGAGGTGTATAGATGACAAAGAGGCTAAGGTAATCATGCATGAATTCCACGATGGGGAATGTGGAGGTCATGTCAATGCTAATATGATGGCAATGAAAATACTTAGAGCAGGGTATTTTTGGTCCATACTAAAGCAGGATTGTCACCAACATGTTAGGAAGTGTCACCAATGTCAGGTACATGGGAACGCCATCCATATTCCATCATCAGCATTGCATTCAGTCGTGAGTCCATGGCCCTTCACCATGTGGGCATTTGACATTATAGGACCCATTTCACCCGTCGCCTCAAATGGGCATAGATTCATTTTAGGAGCAACAGAATATTTTTCTAAATGGGTTGAAGCTACTTCCTTGGCTAACGTCCAAGGGCAACAAGTAGTGGCATTCATTAAGAAAAATATACTTACTAGATTTGGAATCCCAAGGGATTTGGTTTCAGATAATGGCACTCCCTTTAAGAATGAAAAAGTCGAGAAATTATGTAGAACCTATGGGATTACCCAGCATTTTTCATCACCCTACTATCCCCAAGGTAACGGTCAAGCCGAAGCTACCAATAAGACCCTCATAAGCATAATAGAAAAGACTTTAGAGAAGGGTAGGGCATGGCATGAGAAATTAGATGAGGCTCTGTGGGCTTATAGGACATCCATTCGCACACCCACAAACACTACACCATTTGAATTAGTTTATGGTACAAGTGCCATATTACCCATCCATGCCAAACTGCATTCATACCATACTGCTTTAGCATTGGACCTACCTATAGAAACTCTACAAGAAGCCAGGTTGGCCGAGCTTGACCTTATTGATGAAAAAAGACTTCTTGCCATGAATCATGCATATGCATATAGGCAAAGGATAGCTAGGCACTATGAAAAATACATGAAAGCTCGCGATTTCAAGGTAGGGGACCTAGTTCTGAAAATCATCCATCATAGAGGCCCACATCCACTAGGAAAATGGCAACCCAAATGGGATGGCCCTTATGTCATAAGAGGGGCAACTTCTAATAATGCCTATTGGTTGGTTGATGCGGAAGGAAAGAATCTGGCAGATCCCATAAATGCCCAGTATTTGAAAAGGTATTACATCTAAAATCCCCCTTATTTCCATTTGAAAGAAAATGTTTCCAAAAACAAAAAGGGAGGATTGGAGAATCTCCTCTAAATTTCTAGGAAAGTATACAGAAGATGGATCACCCAATCCCAAATTAGGAGGCTAGTGTGATATAAAAGGTAGAGCTTCAAAAAAAGAAAAAAAAAAAATCCCTGGTGATGTTCCAAAGATCTTTGACTTGCCATACGAAGCCTAGTTTTGAAAGAGCAGGATATTTTCAAATGACAGGTGCTATTAGGAAATAGGATGTTCCTATTCGAGTCAATAATCCAAAAGGATGAGTTGTTTCCCATTCAATATCCCTCAGGAGTGTCAAAAGTCAAAAGTCAAAAAAAAAAAAAAAAAAAAAAGGCAAATAACCGGCATAAAAAAAAGTTTTGAAAAGAAAAAAAAAGAAAGAAAAAAAAAAAAAAAAAAAATGCCATGACAAAATAAAGAGACTTTGATCTCGGACCCATCGAAAGCAATGATGAAAGAAGAAGAGAGGGAGGGAGGAGAACTCCATGATGGTACAGTTGTCACAGCGGATCCGATTGGAAGCGCGTAGCGCTCTTGGGATGGGAGCCACGACTCAGTCTGGTCTGGGTCGGGGGAGAGCGGTTTCTGGTAATTGTGGCTTATTTGAGAATAGGCGCTATGACCCAGGCCTCCTGACTTCAGATAAGCATCTAAATGAAGGAAAAGGTGAGAAATTGGAGGTATCGTTTTCTAGAAGCTAACAGGAGTTTCCTTTTTGAAAAGATGATTTCCAAAACTCCAAGCATCAAAAAGGCAATCTTAAGGAGTCATCCCATTTGAAGCAGCTACCATTTATAGGCATGAAATCCCATAACATTTGGAACATGCATATATAAACTGGTAGTCCATGGATCCCATAACATTTGGAACATGCATACATAAACTGGTAGTCCATGGATCCCATAACATTTGGAACATGCATACATAAACTAGTAGTTCATAGATCCCATAACTTTTTGACATAGGCATACATGTACTGGTCGTCCATAGAGGCATGAAAGTTAGTTTTGTCTCAGTCTCTCAAAAGAAAATCTCCTTATAATAGTCATTCCAAGAAAAGAGATGTCATGGAACAAAAGGGGATCACATTTTCTCAAGATGTCTCTAAGGAAGAAAAGCAAATGGGTGTTTTCTTCTTTGACATTATCCAAATAAATTTGGAATAACGCCAAAGAGGGGCATCTGTAGACACCCAAAATTTTCTTTTAAAATTCTTACCTTTTTAGGAAAGTGGCCGTTTTGGCAAATTTTGGGGTTTTTGAAGGAAAAAGGCACTAAACGAGTTTGTTTTGGTACCAAAATTTTATGGAAGCTTTAAAATGATGAAAGAATGCTTTCCGTTCTGAAAGTTTTGAGTTTTGACAAAATTTGGAAAAATGACGATTTTGCCCTTAGTACTGAAAAAACAGGATTTCGTTTCCCTAAAAGATTTATTACGAAAAGTATGTTGAAAGCTTTCCTATTCAAAAGAAAAAGGCATTGAAAAGACAAGTTGACACCTAAAAAAAGAAGGTGGACGCCCAAAAAGGGAAAACGGGCATCAAAAAGGGAAAGTGAGCTTCCTAGAAAGAAAAGCTCACATTTGGAAAGAAATCAATTTCTAGAGGGTAAGGTCGGTATTATCAAAAGAAAGGAAAGGTGGAAGCAAGAACGAAAGCCTCCAAAAATGAAGGTTTGGTATCGAACGCCTCTCGTAACGTGTCTACGTTATGTTTGGGTATTGAGGTAATTAGTATTGATATACATCAATTTGCATTGTCATTTGTTACTGGTATGCTATTGATATGTTATGATAAGAGCAATTTTAATATCCCAACACTCGTGGAAAGGATTGAATGAGCATGAAAGTTGATTTTCAAAAACGTAACATGGGCTTAATTCAAATATGTTCCTAATAGGTAAGTATGTAACATCATTTGCATTTACTGCTAGACTATCTTAGTGGTGTTCATATGCATTTCAAAGCTTCAGTTCAGATGTTCCATGAATGAGGTTGGAATTGAGAATCAACTGAATAAGGCTTACATCTTTTAATCAATTGGGAATTCTCACGGGCTCGAGTGGAGGTCCCTAGATGAAAGTCAGATTTTTTTTATCAGGATGAAGTCGAATCCTTGTTAGAATCTTATGATCTGTGTGTTGGTGGGGATTGCTTTGAAATGATTCCAGCAAAACTCCAGCACGTGATGATAAAAAGAACTGGCATGAAGGCTGCAAATATTAGCAGTTAGGAACAAGCTATTCACTATTGCAGTAACACAAAAGAAACATTGGACGTGACTCTGAATCTTCTGCAGCACTCACAGAATCCTTGATGAAATACTTACACGAAGACCAAATTTTCAGAATTGATCATCATTTGAGAAAGGAGTTCGGTTGGAAAAGATGACCCATTGTGATGATCATTCTCGTGAACTGATCTTCAACAGACTTCAACGACTTCCAACTGAATCTGGTCAACAACTTTCAACAGAACGTGCTAGCTGCAGAATTTCTCATCCTTATCTGCGATAGATTGAAAAAGGAGCAGAAGATTACGTTAAAGATAAAACCAAGGAAATAACAACTCACATTACAAACAACGTTCAAATAATTCAGATAACGTTCAGCAAACCAGATGGAATCAAATACAGAGGATTATGCTTATCAAATCAGATCAGAGGAGATCAGCCAAGAGATTGAGTTTATCAAAATCGAACTCATCCAAATCCCAACCAACAGGCATCCATGAGCCTATAAACGACTCTTCCATCAACCAGCGACGATTAACCAACGAGCATCAAGAGGTTCAGTCCGAAAATTCAGAGAAATAGAGAGAGAGAGAGAAAGGAAGAGAAGAAGGAGAAGAAGGAAGTCCGGCCTGGTTCCGACGTCTGACGATCATCCGGCGAAGTGCTCCTACGTCTCCTCTCACTCACACAGGTGGGAATTCTTGCACAAATTGGTTTTAATTCATGAGAATCTGAAAAAGCACAGATTCTGGAAATTTGTACGTGAATCAAGGCCTTGAGCCCATGTTCTTCATTTATATCGATACAAATATGCATGATTCCTTCATGAACGGAATTAAAATCCATGTTTAGATGATTTCCATGCATCATTAGGACTGATACAGGTTGAATTTCGTTTTAGAATCACGTTAGGAACTTTCTGAAATTTTCTGCAAACTTGGTTTCTGAAACTGTCCGTGCACACGTGTCTGATCACGGAATTTTTATAGACAAATGGATAAGCCAATTACTTCAAAATTTTGCAATAATAATCTAGACATATCAGAAGTTCTTGGATAAAATTTTGAGGAATTTTTATGAACTGTTGCCTAGCCAATTAGATCCGTGAAGTTTATACAAAATCCAGATTGCGTTTTACAGAAACAGAACGTTTAGTAATAGACCTCTGTTCTTTTGCCCATATCTCTTTAACCACTGGATGAAATTGGATGAAATTTGATTATTTGGAAACCTAACATCCGTATCTTTCTAACACAACAAATTTTATCGAAATTGGATGACTGAGTGCTGAGATATTGCTGTTTTTCTGAGCTTCTGATTCACAGAAACAGGGCTGTTCCGAATTTTATAACAGTTTCTGATTCTGTATTTAATTCTCAGAAACTAAAGAACAAAATTATAAAATAAAAATATATTCTGATTCTACACACAGTGTCTCTATTCTGTAAAAGTTTTAGAATTTTTGGAGAATCAGAAGTATTTTTAAAAATTCGAAGAACAGGTCTTTGGAACTGAACAGATTCTACAACTTTCAGAATCTGAAAATTTTCAGAAATCAAGAACTTAAACACAAATCTGAAAGTATTGAAAAATCTTGTTTTTTCTTTCTCGAATTAACGGATTCAAACAAATTTCAAGCGTCTAGGCTGACCCTTGAGCGCCGGTTCAAGAAGGCCTAAGTCGAAAAGATCTCACTTGTCCACAATCGTTCTTAGAAGTCAGAAAATCAGAATTTGTTAGTTTTGATAAACTAACTGGCATGCTCGCGCAACCTGACGTAGTTCGAGGGTTTGATTTCGGATCCCACGATTTGAAATAAAATCACGTCTACAACTATATACCCTTGCATCCGATGGTTTTTGGTGAATGATGAAATGATGCTTATGCTGTCACGTGAACGGCCGATCATGTGACAAGAACAATGCTTTGTTGGTCCGGTATGTGATCCCCCTTCCTCTCTCTCTCTCTCTCTCTATATATATATATATATATATATATATCTTTTTCCTTTCTATGGGTTTTAACAAAACCATCAACTTTCTAAAAACTAGCGACTGGTAAAACCAACCTTTAGCAAACCATGATGGACTATGAAGAGTCCATGCCTTCCAAGAGTTGAAGGAATGTTACACTTTTTTGGGTGCCAATAAATGTTATTTGGGTTCGACTTTGAGTCGGTACTGTCCAACTAAGATGCCAACAATTTTGCAATTGGCACCTCTCTTGATCACTCTGAATCATTGGCTTATTTGCGTAATACGTCTCTCCCGACTGGGGTCAACTAGAAAAAACCTTCAAGTTTGAGAAGTTTTCAAAATTTCGTACATATGATGTGCTAGCTAATAGGAAACAACGATATTAAATTAACACATCTTAACCTTTCCGGTTTAGTTAATTTAGTTTCACTTTTATAGTAACTTGTTGATTCATAACTTCTAAAAGTTGTTCTCGATAGGGTTAAAAGAACCAAGTGAAAATGGTTTCTACCATCGTTCAATATCTTGCATAGAGAGTAAGAGTCATGAGCCACAATCTATTCCTAAGGAGGCTCAATATGTTAATATTTGCCTAACCTTCAGCCGGTGTTACTTTTCCCAATTGATCCCGCCAGTATCTCTTGTTTACTTCTGATGATTTTGTAGCAACAAAGAAGCAACAACAATCTTACACATGGATGCGGAAGGAGATTAAGGTGGTCGTCTCAGCCTTGCAGCCTAGGAGGTAGAAAAAGGGGAAGTACTGGACCAAGAAGGAGGTACGAGTGTTTTCTCGTTACCCACACATGGATTCTCAAGGAGGAGTCTCTTATTTCTTTTTACACACAATATTGAGTGTGCTGCTCTCAATTTATAAAGCAACGCCTTCTATTTTTTGGCTCTCTTCCTCCCTGTCTTTCATATCTTGGCTTTTCTTTTAGAGCCTTTAAGTTTATCTATAATGACTCTAACGCATCCATGAAAATGGAAAGATGACCGATCTTCCATTTTTGTGGATATGCTTGTCGAGAATGGCCATATCACAGTGTTACATCTCCCACTTGGCCATTTGAGCCATGTAATCTGACATACTGGTTTTACCTCACACTTTTGTGGGGTTTTCCAAGTCATGTCATCTATGGTTGCCGTGAAGTCATTATCCGCTGTTTGGTTTATTACCTACACAACAATCAAACATATCTCAAACTCATGTTTGTAACATGCTTTGAGAAAAGGTCCTCTATTATACCTTTAGTCAAGGGGTCTGCCAACATATCTATCAGTTGACATATATGAGATGGATATTTCCTTTCTCATAACCATATCATGAACATAGTTGTATTTTACCATTATATGCTTGCTTTTGGAGTAATCAACTCCACTCTTACAACAACAACAACAACAACAACAACTAAGCCTTTTCTCATACTAGACGGGGTCAGCTACATGGATTCTTTGTTTCCACATATCCCTATTGTGTGCCATGTTAGCATTTAACTCACAATAAGCTAGGTCATTCTTTATTGTTTCTTTTCAACACTTTTGTGGTCATCCTCTACCTCTTTTAATACTTTCCAAATTTAGTTTTTCATACCTTCTTACAGGTTCTTCTTTTGATCTTCTTTCTATATGTCCAAATCATCTTAAACAATATTCTCTCATTTTATCCTCTATTGGTGCCACTCTTAATTTGTTTATAATAACCTCATTATGTATACGGTCTTTTCTTCTATGACCACTCATCCATCTCAACATCTTCATTTCTGTCACATACATCTATTGTACATGTTGATGATTAACTGCCCAACACTCAGAACCATAAAACATGGCAGGTCTAATTGCTGCTCTATAATATTTACCTTTTAACTTTAATGGTATCTTCTTATTACAAAGAATACCTGATGCTCCTCTCCATTTTAACCAACCAGCATTAATTCTATGCGTAACATCTCCATCAATTCTTCCATCACTCTCAAAAATTGACCCCAGGTATTTAAAACTTTCCTTTTGGGGGATGCAATCTGTGCCAATTTTAATTTCTATGTCCTCTGAGGTAACCAAATGATCAAACTTACATTCCATATATTCTGTCTTTGTTCTACTAAGTCGGAGGCCTTTACTTTCTAATGTTTCTCTCCATAATTTCAATTTTCTATTAACTTTTTCCTTAGACTCCTCCACTAATACAATGTCATCTGCAAATAACATATACCAAGGTACTTCATCTTGAATATGTTTTGTTAACTCATCAATCACCATTATAAATAAGCATGGACTTAAAGCTGGTCTTTGATGTAACCCAATATTAACTTCAAAGAAGTCTGTCATTCCTTCATGAGTCCTCACACATGTTTTTGCACCATCATACATGTCTCTTACAAGGTTAATGTATGTCAATAGGATACCTCTTTTTTCCAAAGTTCTCCAAAGAACCTCCCTCCGTACTCTATCATAAGTTTTTTCTAAATCAATAAATATCATGTGAAGGTCTTTCTTTTTTGTTCTAAAATGTTCCATAAGAAGTCTCAAAAGGTGAATCGCTTCAACTGTAGATCTGCCTGGCATGAATCCAAATTGGTTCTCTATTGTACTTGATACTTGTTTTAACCTACATTCGATAATTCTTTCCCATAATTTCATAGTACGACTCATTAACTTGATACCTCAATAATTCGCACAATTTTGAATGTCTCCCTTGTTCTTATATATGGGTATAAGTGTACTTGCTCTCCATTCCTCGAGCATCTTTTGGTTTTTCCATATTTCATTAAATAGTCTTGTAGTGATTCCTATTTCTCCTAGTATTTTACAAACTTCTATAGGAATATTATATGGTCCTACCGATTTACCACCCTTCATATGTTTAAGAGCCTCTTTGACTTCATTTTTTAAATACGTCGGTAGAAATTGTGGTTTATATACTTTTCTGATTTGGCTAACTCTCCTAAGCTAATACTAACATCTTTATTTTCATTGGAAAGCTTATAAAAATAGTTTTTTCATCTATTTCTTATATTATCATTTGCCACTAGAATTTTTTCATCCTCGTCCTTGATGCATCTAACGTAATTAGGATCTTTAGTTTTCTTATCTCTAGCCCTAGCTATCCTAAAATATCTCTTTCACCCTCTTTTCAGTTGAGCCTTTTATATAAATCCTCCCAAATTTTAGCTTTTGCTTCACTCACGGCCTTTTTTCGCTTCCTTCTTTTCTTTCTTATAAGCCTCTAAAGTTTCACTAGTTTACTTATTATAATGTAATTTGTAACATGCCCTCTTTGCCTTGATTTTATTTTGCAATACTTCACTCCACCACCAAGCTTCTTTTTGTGCCGGTACACCTCCCTTAGATACACCTAACACATCTTTCGCCACTTTCCTAATATGTATAGCCATATTGTTCCACATATCACAGGGTGTACCAACATAATTCCAAACATCTCCTTGAAGGACTTTCTATTTAAATATATCTTCTTTCTCGCTTTTGAGGTTCCACCATTTAGTCCGAATAGCTCGATGCACTATTTTCTTCTTTGTCCATTTTTTTATTTGTACATCCATAACTAAAAGTCGATGTTGGGTGGTTAAGCTTTCTCCTGGAATTACCTTGCAATCTTTACAACACAATCTTTTTTTCTACAAATAAAGTAATCAATTTGTGTTTGTGATAAGCCACTCTTATAAGTAATTAAATGTTCATCTTGTTTTTTGAAGATTGTATTGACTATAAAGAGATCAAATGCCATAGCAAAATTTAAAATCTCCCTACCTTCCTCATTTATATCCCCAAAACCAAAGTTTTCATGAATACCTTGATTTCCTAATGCCTCTTTACCGACATGTCCATTTAAGTCTCCTCCTAAATAAATCATCTCCCTTTGTGGAATCTTTTGAATCACCTTATCTAACTCTTCCCAAAAAGCTGCCTTTATACTATCTTCTAGTCCTACTTGGGGTGCGTAAGCACAAACTATATTCAAAACCTCTGCTCCTAACACTAATTTCAACGTCATGATTCGGTCACCATATCGTTGTATGTCTACTACACTATCCTTTAAATCTTTATTTATGATAATACCCACTCCATTACGAGACTTTTCTTTAATTGAGTACCATAATTTAAAACTTGTATCCTCTATCTCCTTTGCTTTTTCTCCAACCCATTTTGTCTCTTGTAAACATAGAATATGAATCTTTCTCCTAATCAAAGTATCTACTACCTCTATTAGCTTACCGAATAATGTTTCGATATTCCAAGAACCAATACGAATCTTATTATCTAGGATTAGCTTCCTTACCCCCCGCATCCGTCCATAATCAAAATGTGGAGACCCTCTCTGCAAATTATTCACTACATTCGGGCAAAAATGTAGTGATCATTGCTTACTTATTACTGCATTCGGGCTCAGCAACATGTCGCTAGGCGGGGACGCCCTAAAGCAATGCTCATAATTTTTGTAATCCATGTTATAAAATCCGACGAAGTTTTACGTAGGTTGTCAGAACCCTAAATCAAAGTAATTATTGCATTGTTGTCACAATAAATGACAATTAGCTCAGTGGCTATATTCAGCTTCAAATCAAGTAAGAAGTGGTATATCCAAACGACACTTGTTACAACTATACAACAAGTCATATACTCAGCCTCTTGTGTATGCAATGCTATACAACCTTGTTTATTACATGCCCAAGAAATAACTCCACCTCGAAATAAGAATATTTGTCTCGAGGTTGATTTGTTATCTTTGCTCCCTGTAAACGCCCAAAATTTAATATTTTCCTAAACTCCTAATTTCGAAAAGCCTCACAATTTAAAAACTTTTAAAAATTCAAATCTTTTATAAACATATCAAAATAAAGGTTTTAAATTCAAATTAAAAAGCCCATGGATTTCAAAACAAATTAGACAAACAGGTGATATTCAATCCAAATCTAGATCGAGACCAATTCCAAAAAGTGAAAGAGGAACCGAGTCAGAAGACTATCCGGATAAAGCAAGATACAAAGATTGGAGCTCATCAGAAATGGATAAAGACCAACAGATGGATAAGATTGGGCCGAGATCATGATGGATCATTTCAGATCAAAGAAGGCAATCCAAATTCAGAAACATGGATGGGATAAATCATATCTTATCAAGTGACATGGTTTTGAAATGTTGTAATTAAAGCATCACCAAGGTTTCATCATATGATCGAGCCAAAACAAATCAAGTTCACCATGGGCCGGCCAAGAAGGTGCACTCGATATAGCCTAGTCAAGGTCGAACTTACCTAGAGACCAGCCCACATGGGGCTGGTACATACCATTATGGAGGGGACCACTTCAAATGGATTATAAGCTGGAATTCAAGCTTATCCAACCCGCCCCAAAGAAGGGCCTGGAACCAACCCCTTCAAATGGATTAAACTTCTAAATGCATGAGCCCACTCATGATAAAATTTTCAAGAATTTTAGGGTCGTGCAACTATGTAATTAAAATTGTACAAAATCGGGTTAATGTTTGTTCACTATCTAAACATTTTGTTTTTCAACAACAGAGATTGGGTTCTCATATCATAACTCTGTCTATAGGCCTCCAAATATGATAAATTTTAATTCATTGGAAAGATGACAACCATAACTTTCCATCAAGTTCAAATTCATTGAATTTGGAACTCAGATCATATCACCGAGATACAGGCTCATTTTTTAGCCTTTGTATTTTTGTGACATGACAATTCTGGGTACTTGAGGAGAGGTACATCCATGATTTAATTCTGCTTTAATACAAATCTAAATCACGATCAGATCCTCCACATCACACGCTAAGTCCTGTTAAATTTTGGTGATTTTAGGAGGTCTGTAAGATACTAAAATTGATTTGGTAAACAAGGTTAGAAAACAGAACATTCTGTTTTCCAACACTTGTTCATCTTTTGAGTTTGAACTAAGCACATTTCACATTTACTTTTGAAACACCCTATTTTCACGTGAATTAGAGTTCACCATTTTCAAAGTTGAAGTTTCTAAGCGCTTAGACTGACCCTTGAGCATCGGTTCAAGAGGATCTAAAGAGAAATGAGCTCGCTTAGCCCAATCGCCATGTAAGTCAGATTTATCAAAACTTTGCTAGCTTTTGACAAACTAGTTGCCACGCTCGCGCATCGTGTAGAAAAGAAATTATCATTTCAAGTATATATGTAGGCTTGGAGTGGAAAATTTCATGTCTACAGAATTGACACGCCCGGTAGGACTCGAGCCTTAAAAAGCTTCAACTTAGGTGATCTCCAATTCCAAGTTTTCAAAATCGTGGTGTTCGTAAGTGCACAAATTGATTTCAAAAGCAATGTCTATAGATGATTCATTTAAAAACAAGCTGAGGAAATCCTCATCGGATGTCTCAAAACGGTTTTCCAAATCCTCTAAAACCCGAGATGAAGAGCTTGCTTCCCTAAGGGAGATAATGAGAGAAATGGAAAAGAAAATCGATGCTCTAAGCCATAAGGCTAAGGCGCATCGATCACATAAAATTTCATCTCGGGTACATAGAGAGAAAAAGAATACCCAGAAAACCAAATTGAGCCTGAAATTTGATGAAGAAAATGAGACTAAAAATGCAACAATTATTGAGATTGAATCATCTAACCTTGCCCATCCTCCAAGCATCTCCTTTTTCATTGAAAAACAAAAAGAAGTTTTTTGTCTCAAAAGACCAAAAAAAATTGGAAAATCTTCAAAAATAAAAAAAACTTGAAAATAAAAAATTGAAAATTGAAAAAATTGAAAATGAAGTCCACATTTTAGGGCACACAAATAGAGTGGGGTGTGAGATCCACATTACTTCACAAACATTTGCTCCGACAGGTTCTAATCTCTTGAGCATTACTTCACATACCCCACATATTCCACATGTTTCATAGGAGAATAGATGTTGCACACACGTAGGCTTCGAAGATAAAATTCAAGACCTTGAAAAGCAACGGGATCTCGAAGCCATGCATGAGCTAGAGCCACCTCGGAATGCCTGCAAGGATGCTTGCGCTCACCATGAAAAGGTAGACAAGCTTGAAAAAGGTATGTCCAACTCATTCTCCCATAAACTCCCTACTCGTTCCTCCCCTTCTTAGTGAAAGATCGACCATACACTCATACACATTGGATGCATCGAATCACACTTATGCACCTACAAACCCACTCAATGATTCTAAGAATGTGGATTTTCAAGGTGCGCCGAATGTCCCACACTAAGAAAAAGAATTTCAAAAAGAAAAACAAGATCAAAATAAAGTTGAAAATATGGTAGACATGGTTACTCCTAAGGCATACATCTACATCCTAGGTACACCTAATCCTACAATGCATAAACAAGACTCCTTGAGCCTAGGTTTGTATCATGAACCCGAACCTATGGCCATGATTTTTCCCAATATCCATAAACCCATTAAGGGACCTACTATGGTTTCCCTTGGAATCCATACCCTCACTAATCGCAAGGGATCGAGCATGTTTTTCCTTTACACTCAAATAAACACAAGTCGTCCACCCCTAGGGGCACATTGGGTTGCACCTAGGGACTATGTCAAAACCGTCCACCTCTTGGGAGAGCCTAAGCCAAAACCTCTCAAGCCACTCACTTCTAGGGTCACGTGGAAGCCCAAGTCTTCCACCATCCATACTTCTCAATTCCTACCCAAACCATCCTTAGCTCCTATCCCCAAAACCCCATCCAATCTAAGTCGTGTGTACATCCATGACATGGACGATACCATGTTCCAAGGCAATCCACTTTATAAAATTTTGTCAAAACTCAAGAGGCCTTGGAACATGATGTTGAATATGGGGTACATACCTTACCAAGGTCTAGGAGACCAAAACAAAGGTAGGCTAGAGCCCATCATACCACTGCCTAACCCAAAACAATATGGATTGGGCTATATCCCATCCATACCCTCCGAACCACCACCTAAGACCACTTGGGTTAAGGGTGCCCTAAAACCCACTAAAACCGAAACCTATGGCTTAGACCTCTTGTTTAGAGTCTAATTCATAGAGTTTTCTTTATAGGTTTGATGAAAGATCCCTTTTTAGACAAAAATCTAAAAAAATTATATATTTGCAAAAGCCACAAAAATTAGAAAACTCCTAAAATCTAAAAACATGTGAAAAATCTGAAAATACCAAAAATGAAATTGTTTATATTCATTCTCCTATTCTTTGTTTGGATAAAAGCTTCAAAAAGAAAGTCTTTTATATTGATTCTTTGAATTTGTATTTTAAAAAATATAAAAATCGAAAAATTTGAAAATCCCAAAAATATTGGCCATGTACAAAGCCAATTTTCAAGTTCTTCCAAAATCATATATATCGTCCAAATTTATTATTCACAACCCCCTCTCTTGCCTAGTACTTTCCTAGAAATTAAGTGCTTGAGAATGATCAAAGCAAGTTAGAAGATCTCCTCATCCATGAGGAAGATCAAGCCTCCAAGCTTCCCAAATTTAATAAAAACCTTGACTTTGAAAAACCTTCCAATTTTGTAGGAGGGAATTTTTAGAGAGTGAGTCTAACCCAAAGTATGTGCATGTTTGCATCATTCATTGCATTTTTAAAATCCTATATTTTCATGGACATATAAAGACATACCGGGTTAAGACCCAAAAATCATGGAATCGTCTACCCTTATAACCCAATATGAAACCCATTAAGCAAAAGCTTAGAAAAATATTCGTGGTAAGCCAAAGGGGCATACAAGCCGACCCCTCTAAGTTTTGAACTATCATAGACATGCCTCCATCCTCCAACTTGACCCAAATCCGAAGCCTCCAAGGTCGACTCCAAGCTATTAGGAGATTCATCTCCAATTTAGCAACAAGATGCGAACCTTTCAATTAGTTTTTGAGAAAAGGGGTGAAGTTTGAATGAGACGATGATTGCCAAAAGCTTTTGAAAAGATTGAAAACTTATTTGGTAAATCCTCTGATTTTAAAACCTCCAAAGCAAGGAAAACCATTATTGCTTTATATTCCAATTCATGCAAATGCATTTAGTGCTTTACTTGCTCAATATGAGGATGATAGCCTCAAGGAGTATGTTATTTACTACATTTCAAAAACTCTATTGGCATATGAGAGAAATTATCAAGCATGGAGAAAACTTGCTTGGCCTTGGTATGGGCTTGCCAAAAGTTTAGACATCACTTCCTAGATCATGAAATTTGGATAGTGTCTAAACTTGATCTAATCAAGCACATGTTTGAAAAACCTATCCTAACGGGTAGGCTAGGTCAATGGCAGTACCTCTTAGTGGAGTATGATTTAAATTTTCATCATAAAACCACCATAAAGGGACAAGCCTTAGTCGATCATATGGCTGAATTGTGGAAAAAAATTATCGAACGTAGGTTATGAGAAGAGCAAATCTGTTGTTGAAGCGATTCACCTTTTGAGACGTCTTATGGAACATTTTAGAGTAGAAAAGAAAGGCCTTCACATGATATTTATTGATCTAAAAAAAACTTATGATAGGATACCGAGAGAGATTCTTTGGAGAACCTTGAAAAAAGGAGTTATCCCATTGACATCCATAAACCTTATAAGAGACATCTATGATAGTGCAAAAACACATGTGAGGAGTCATGGAGGAATGATAAACTTCTTTGAAGTTAATATTGGGTTACATCAAGGATCAACTTTAAGTTCATACTTAGTACCTTGGTGTATGTTATTTGCAGATGACATTGTGTTAGTGGAGGAGCCTAAGGAAAAATATTATAGAAAATTGGAACTATGGAGAGAAACATTAGAAAGTAAAGGCTTTCAACTTAGTAGAATAAAGACAAAATATATAGAATGTAAGTTTGATCATTTGGTTACTTTAGAAGATCTAGAAATTAAAATTAGCACACATTGCATCCCTCAAAAAGAAAATTTTAAATACCTAGTGTCAATTTTTCAGAGTGATGGAAGAACTGATGTTGATATTGCGCATAAAATTAATGCTAGTTGGTTAAAATGGACAGGAGCATCAGGTATTTTTTGTGATAAAAAAATATTATTAAAGTTAAAAGGTAAATATTATAGAGCACTAATTAGACCTGCCATGTTTTATGGTTCTGAGTGTTGGGCAGTTAATCATCAAGATGTATGAAATTGTCTTTGATAGAAATGAAGATGTTGAAATGGATGAGTGGTCATATAAGAAAAGACCCTATACATAATGAGCTTATTAGAAACAAATTGTGAGTGACACCAAAGAAGATAAAATGAGAGAATATCGTTTAAGATGGTTTGGACATATAGAAATAAGATCAAAAGAAGAAGTAAGAAGGTATGAAAAACTAGATGTTGAAAGTATTAAAAGAGGTAGAGGATGACAACAAAAGTATTGAAAAGAAACAATAAAGAATGACCTAGCTTATTGTGAGTTAACTGCTAACATGACACATGATAGGGTTATGTGCAAACAAAGAATCCATGTTGCCGACCCCGTCTAGTATGGGAAAAGGCTTTAGTTGTTGTTGTTGTAGGATATGTTGGTGCTTGCCTTTGTCTCTTGTTTTTAGTTTTTCCTTGATCTATATAGATATTTGTATTCTTAAGAATTTGTTTCATGTCTTGGGTATATGTCTCTTTATTTTTATATCTGATTTCTGCTATGTTTATTTTCTCTCTATTCATAATTTCATATAAACGAGTGTAAGGACTAATACCATGTAAGGTCTAAAGCTTTTTGGAGGCATGTTGTGCACCATATCTGGCTTTTAATTGATAAGATAGGTGCGAGATAGGATGAGCTATGCACGGTGGTGGATGCAAATCCACCCTAACACTACCAAGTTACACAGGTGCTGTTGCAAGTGTCGGACAGGTGCAGGTACATGGTTAATATATGATTATAATTTATAAATGATTATATTAGATATTGATAATATCTCATAAAACTATTAAAAACTATCAAATAAAGCAGAAAGTGTTAATACGTGAAGCTTTCCAAATAACCATTTTCATAAGTTACTGCACTAATAAAGTAATAATCAGTGAATATTCATAAAATGTCTTAGTGGAGTAGCAGTAAAGGAAATTTAAAATAGATAGTGATGACTCGGACACTGGAGAAGTATGCTATTCAGTGTTGAAGTTAACCATGTGGGTGCAACACTGTGACAGGCTAGGAACTTGTATTACATGCAAGATGGCATGTTGAGGTACGTGTAACAGTAGATGCGGATTTCCAATGATGAAGTTTGAAACTCAAAAGAAGCTCAAACATTAAGGAAATCTGGAAAGGTGTATCCATTGTCATTAGCTATCTATTCTTATATTATGTCTTTTTGGTATGTACATCCTTGATTTCAATAGATGAAATCTGTTAACTCTTATCAAAAGCAGCTGAATTGAAGTCCAACTGTCAGGGGATTGGAATTGATTCATATCCATATCCGCTCCCATTTCTAAAACTCAGTTAAAGAAGGGGAAACTGACATCTGAAACATTGTGGCAACATTCCTTCTGCTCTTATAATGTGCTTTTTCACTGATGCCTAAGCAGAATCTTCTGTGTAATCTTGAGCGTTTTGTGCATCCTTCATATTTCCTTGTGGATTTGCCAAGGTCCACATTAAGAGAAATATAGGTTCTTTCCAGTCATTTAAAAAATTAAATGTAATGTTCTGTAGATACATTATATGTTCAGACTGTTAAGAGTGCATTCTTCATTCTACACTGCTGATCTAAACCATCCCAACGTAAGGTTTGGTTACATTATGGGAAGTATCCATGTGTTAGGTAGCTGACGACTGATTTAAAACTCAGTCGGACCTTGTTGTTATGGATTATAGAGGTCTGAGACATGGCTTGGTTTGGTTTTCGTTGGTGTCCCTGTGCATCAAAAAGGGCACCTAAATTGTTCCTGCTTATCTGGAAACGCAGCTTGGCAAAAAGGAGCATTGAAATGATCTTCAACTTCTCAAATGGCATAGGAGAAGGACATCAAACAAGCACAAGGGCTTTCTTCGAGCCCCTTGTTCTTCACAATGACAGTGTAAACGCAATTTTTTCTTTTCTTGTTTTATGTTTTTTAATTGGTAAGCTGGAGTTTGGCCGTTTCTTCGAACTCCGGCATGAAATCTTATTTTTCAATTATTTAGATTAGATTCAAACTCTGCCCATGTAAGGGATCACCCTTACATTGCCGGTCCCTAGCCCGGATAAAGGAGGAGGGTTGTGTTAGGCTTCCGACAGCCAGCGTAAAACTTCGTCGGATTTTTACAACATGGATTACAAAAATTATGAGCATTGCTTTGGGGCGTCCCTGCCTAGCGACGTGCTGCAAAGCCCGAATGCAGTAAGAAGTAAGCAAGGGCCACTACATTTTTGCCCGAATGCAGTGAATCAATTGCAGAGAGGGTTCCCACATCATGGACGGGTGTGGGTAAAGAAGTTAGTCCCGCTACATTGTCGCCCGAATGTAGTGAAAAATTTTCAGAGAGGGTCTCCGCATTTTGATTATGGACGGATGCGGGGGATAAGGAAGCTAGTGCTAGATAATAAGATTCGTATTGGTTCTTGGAATATCGGAATATTATCGGGTAAGCTAATGGAGGTGGTAGATACTATGATTCGGAGAAAGATTCATATTTTATGTTTAAAAGAGACAAAATGGGTTGGAGAAAAAGCCAGGGAGATAGAGGATACAGGTTTTAAATTATGGTACTCAGATAAAGAAAAGGCTTGAAATGGAGTTGGTATTATCATAAATAAAAATTTAAAGGAGAGTGTAGTAGACATACAACGATATGGTGACCGAATCATGACGTTGAAATTAGTGTTAGGAGTAGAGGTTTTGAATATAGTTTGTGCTTACGCACCCCAAGTAGGACTAGAAGATAGTATAAAGACTGTTTTTTGGGAAGAGTTAGATAAGGTGTTTCAAAAGATTCCACAAAGGGAGATGATTTGTTTAGGATGAGATTTAAGGCATTAGGATATCAAGGGATTTATGGAAACTTTGGATTTGGGGATATAAACGAGGAAGGTAGGGAGATTTTAAATTTTGCTATGTCATTTGATCTCTTTATAGTCAATACAATCTTTAAAAAACGAGATGAACATTTAATTACTCATAAGAGTGGCTTATCACAAACACAAATTGATTACTTTAGTTGTAGAAAAAAAGATAAAACGTGTTGTAAAGATTGTAAGGTAATTCCAGGAGAAAGCTTAACCACCCAACATCAACTTTTAGTTATGGATTTACAAATAAAAAAATGGACAAAGAAGAAAAGAGTGCATCGAGCTATTCAGACTAAATGGTGGAACCTCAAAAGCGAGAAAGAAGATATATTTAAACAGAAATTCCTTCAAGGAGATGTTTGGAATTATGTTGGCACACCCTGTGATATGTGGAACAATATGGCTATACATATTAGGAAAGTAGCGAAAGATATGTTAGGGGTATCTAAGGGAGGTGTACTGGCACAAAAAGAAGCTTGGAGGTGGAGGGAGTGAAGTAGTACAAAATAAAATCAAGGCAAAGAGGGCATGTTACAAATTAAATTATGCTAAGAAAACTAGTGAAACTTTAGAAGCTTATAAAAAAGCAAAGAAGGAAGCGAAAAAGGCCATTAGTGAAGCAAAAGCTAAGATTTGGGATAACTTATATAAAAAACTCAACTCAAAAGAGGGTGAAAGAGATATTTTTAGGATAGCTAGGGCTAGAGATAAGAAAACTAAAGATCTTAATTATATTAGATGCATAAAAGACGAGGATGAAAAAATTCTAGTGGCAAATGATGATATAAGAAATAGATGGAAAAACTATTTTTATAATCTTTTTAATGAAAATAAAGATGTTAGTATTAGTCTAGGAGATTTAGCCCAGTCAGAAAAGTATATAAACCACAATTTCTACTGACGTATTCAAAAGAATGAAGTTAAAGAGGCTCTTAAACATATGAAGAGTGGTAAATAGGAAAGACCAGATAATATTCCTATAGAAGTTTGGAAAATACTAGGAGAAATAGGAATCACTTGGCTTACAAGACTATTTAATGAAATATGGAAAAATCAAAAGATGCCCGAGGAATGGAGAGTAAGTACACTTATACCCATATATAAGAACAAGGGAGACATTCAAAATTATGTGAATTATCGAGGTATCAAGTTAATGAGTCATACTATGAAATTATGGGAAAGAATTATCGAACGTAGGTTAAGACAAGTATCAAGTACAACAGAGAACCAATTTGGATTTATGCCAGGCAGATCTACTATTGAACGATTCACCTTTTGAGAGGTCTTATAGAACATTTTAGAGCAAAAAGGAAAAACCTTCACATGATATTTATTGACCTAAAAAAAGCTTATGATAAGGTACCGAGGGAGGTTCTTTGGAGAACTTTGGAAAAAAGAGGTATCCCATTGACATATATTAACCTTATAAGAGACATGTATAATGGTGGAAAAATATGTGTGAGGACTCATGAAGGAACGGCAGACTTCTTTGAAGTTAATATTGGGTTACATCAAGGATCAACTTTAAGTCCATACTTATTTATAATGGTGATGGATGAGTTAACAAAACATATTCAAGATAAAGTACCTTGGTGTATGTTATTTGCAAATGACATTATATTAGTGGAGGAGTCTAAGGAAAAAGTTAATAGAAAATTGGAACTATGGAGAAAAACATTAGAAAGCGAAGGCCTCCGACTTAGTAGAACAAAGACATAATATATGAAATGTAAGTTTGATCATTTGGCTACTTCAGAGGACATAGAAATTAAAATTGGCACACATTGTATTCCCCAAAAGGAAAGTTTTAAATACCTAGGGTCAAATTTTCAAAGTGATGGCAGAATTGATGGAGATGTTACACATAGAATTAATGCTGGTTGGTTAAAATGGAGAGGAGCATCAGGTATTCTTTGTGATAAGAAGATATCATTAAAATTAAAAGGTAAATATTATAAAGCAGCAATTAGGCCTGCCATGTTTTATGGTTCTGAGTGTTGGGCAGTTAATCATCAACATGTACAAAAGATGTCTGTGACAGAAATGAAGATGTTGAGATGGATGAGTGGTCATACAAGAAAAGACCGTATACATAATTAGGTTATTAGAAACAAATTAGGAGTGATACCAATAGAGGATAAAATGAGAGAACATCGTTTAAGATGGTTTGGACATATAGAAAAAAGATCAAAAAAAGAACTTGCAAGAAGGTTAGAAAAACTAAATTTGGAAAGTATTAAAAGAGGTAGAGGACGACAAGAAAAGTGTTGGAAAGAAACAATAAAGAATGATCTAGCTTATTGGGAGTTAAGTACTAACATGACACACGATAGGGATATGTGAAAACAAAAAATCCATGTAGCCGACCCCGTCTAGTATGGGAAAAGGCTTAGTTGTTGTTGTTGTTGTTGTATTTAGATTAGATTTAAACTAGAGTTGAGATAAAAGTAAGTCCACTCAATTTCCCATGAATTGCATCCTCTTTATATAATGGGGTGGGCACAAGGCATAAAATTGGAATTTGTGTATGGGACAAATATTGGTAAACCAGTCCCTAACCCGCTTCACTATGATTCCTAGTGATTTTTTTTGCAGTTGTTTTGCTTTATCATCTTATAAACTAAACTCTAGCATGAGAAAAGTGACAGAAAATTAGGGACACGCCAATTTCTCCAAAATCCACTCTGGTTTGTGACTCCATTTATTGTTCTTGGTACTTTGTTATTTTGCTTGTTACAGTGATATTGTTCCCTTTTAACCTAGTTAATCTTCTTCCTCATCAGCTCTGGTATGAGACTATATGCTTATTGTTCAGAATTTTGGTGGTCACGCATGCTTGTAGAGCCAAGGTAATCATTTGATCTAAATGAACTCATGGGTGGTCTCAGAGCAAGTCGATGCTTAGAACCAGGAGATGAAGGCCTTAGTATTAGAGTTTATGTGGGATAATGGTAAAACATGAAAGGGCTTTATCAGAAATGAAAAGTTACATTTGAAGATGGTCCATAGGTGTCCAGATTTAATTGAGGTTTTGCACTTGAAGGTGTGTTTTCAGCCGACCTACTGTGTGCCAATGTTAGGAGTAGTTTTTTCGTACTTTTAAGAAGGGTATTACTAAACATACACTCATTTTTACTAAATATACATCTTCTGTGTTTTTCAAACTGTCCATCCTTCTCAATGTGTTTCTCTCTCTCTCTCCTTTCCTGTGTTTTCCTCCTCCTTCACGACTTTATTTACTGAACCCGGATTGTTCTCAAATTGAAAGATCAACCTACACCATTGCTTCTCTGTCTCTCCCTTTAAGTATCAACTTTCTTCAAAGGATCATGCTTGCATCAATATTGAAGGATCGTGCTCACAGTGATAATTCATCATCCATGATTTATTTAATTAAAATAAAGTTTGATAATCTTCTTAATTTTAGAGTCCGTTCCAATATTAATAGTGGTTTTGTCGTACTAATATTTTTAAAATTGCAATGTGTCTTTAAACGTCAACAATAGTTTCGTCATACCAACATTTTAAAAATTATAATCATATTATACAAGAAGATCAGTGTCATACCTATTAACGGGCAAGGTACGGTGTTCCCCTCACCCAACGTCTGAAAACATAAAAAAATTATACACGTGTATTTCACCCAACTGGAGTTTGCCTCACCCCAAAATATTTTCTATGTCAACAATGGGATAGAACGATGAACCCTACTAGATGCACGCTCTGTTGTTGAACTCTTGACCTCTTGTCAAAGAGCCAACCTGCAAGTCATCGAGGTTTCCCCCTTGGGACCGATATGGGATCTGCTACATATGTACGTGTCAGTCTTGCCTTGGTGCTTATACCTCATAATATCGTAAATATAGAAGTTCTAACAATATTATTGCAGCATGTCACACGATATCCTTGGTTTTATTACTTTACGATTTTCAATTAATTTTTATGCAAAGAAGAAATAAAGATATTATTGTTGCCAATACGACGTTTACAAGACTGCTTCATACTTTCTGCCAAAGAAGCAATCGCCCTATTTTATGCGCCACATTTAAAGCTCATTTGTCTTCTTCCATTTTCTCTGATTTGCTTTCAGACTTGTTCGTTCTATGTGATGGCAATTTGAGCAGAAAATTGCAGGACTAGTCCAAATATTTATTCGGTAGCACTAGAAAGGGTCTAAATACCTCCAAAAAACCTCAGATTCTTATCTAAGCAGCCGCCATTGTTTGGTGGGGAGAGGCCGCAGGCTCATGAAAAACAGTCCAGATTAAGACAAATACTCCTACCAAATTTGCTACAGGAAAGATGAAGAAGCCCACAAAGACTTCTTTATTTCTCTAGCTTTTGTGTCCACTCCGAGTGTCACCATGAGCTTTTTTGTACAGGTCACGTTTCGGGTCCAAGACACATCAATATGATCCAACTTATTCAAAGATTGAACACAGACTCCACATGTGAGTGTGACTCCAATTTAGCATTTATGATAAAAGAAGCGTACTTCAGCATGTTTGCAAGTTAGTATCTCTAGTTCATATAAACACAATTCATTGTTAGATATGATCGGTTCCTAATCGGTTCGACTGTTTCAATTAGACTGAATCGGGTCAGGAACCAATTGAATCCAAAATCAGAATTGAGTATGGAACTGGAGACTATCCGATTTGGTTTTGATTTCACCTTTTATGAAATTGAAACCAGAAGCCACAACTCCAAACAGCCGGTTCTGTTTTTTTAACTGAAAGTGGAACAACCTTGGAATCAACGGCTTTGAAGTCATAATTGGAACCAGCGTCAGACCGATTTGATTATGTTTCCCAAATAGATAAATAAGAGAGATTTATTTGTGAATGTAATGCATGAAAATATGACTCTATGGCATGATAATGGTGTTAGGTGTTACACTGCAAGTTTCAAATGTTTCACATACACGATTCACACAAGTGACTTGTGTGCCAAAGTTGAGCCCGCGGTATATCTTTTAGTAGTTTTGTTAAAGGTCTTTTGTATTTACTTTAGTTATGCAATAAGTGGTCTCATATGATGAACGTTATGTTTTTTAGCGAGTTTTGCTTATTTAGATTAAGTTTGGTGTCATTTGGGCTTGCTATTTGGTTTGGGTCTTGAGCGGCTCATTGTGATCTATTTTCATTTTATCTGGTTCTATTATTTAAGCTCTCATTTGAGCTATTATAATAGAGATAACTATTGAATAAAGATTTCATCTTTGGAGAGCAAAAGTAAGTTCTTCCTCTTGCTTTCAACAGGGATGTAGGTGTGCATGTGTATGTTGGGAGAGAAGAGTGAGCTAAGAGGTCATAGCTGTTAAGCAACTCTACCTACGTGGAGTGTTGGGCCACAACCTATTGGAGGAAGAGAGACTAATCTATCCAAGTTTATTTCACTACATATTAAGGAGGATTAGGTTTAGCAATCAGGTGTGGTTATCATCATCATCAAGCGCTTCTAAAGACTATTTTTATGAATTCAGTAGAGTGGTGATGACAATTTAATATCATAGCCTATTAGTTCATGCGTGGTGCCCAAGAATGTGGATTTACTACTGTAAGGCAGATGATGGAATTCTAGAAACCAGTTGTGTCCGTTCGAGGCTCAAACACTTTCAAAAGTACGAGTTTTGACTATTTCAGGTTCTACCACATTCAATCACTCGCAAAAAGATGTTGGTTGTTATGATGATTTTAGGTGGCTCTACAGGGAGTGGAGCAACCGAAGAAAGTAGTAGAACTCATGAAAAAGCATGGTTGAAGGTTAAAGAGGAGGTTTGTCTACTAGATTGGTTGTGATTTAGTTGGATTTATGGAGTGGTCCATACAAATTTTCTAGTGAAAGTTTGCAAAAAGCTTAACAACTTTGTGAGATAGCTACATAAATAAATTTGGGTGAAATCTGGATCACCTAGATATCGTGATTATTTGATTCTTTGGAGCATTGTCCGACCATATCAAGAGTGGAGAATTCGGATGGATGTTGGCCAAATTTCACTAGTTTTAGCTCATGTGTTTTCCAGTGATCAACCACAGTTTGAAAGGGTTTGTACTTGATTGAAAAGTCAACATTTGGTTTTATTTAAGTTGCCATGTAGAGTAAAAGGTTTATTAAATGGCAAAGAACCTTATTATAGTTTATTTGTTTTTGGGCAAGGAGCCTCATTACATTTGTTTATTATCAAGTTATCTTGGGAATAAAGTTTTATTATATATATATATTCTTTCTTAGATAGAGAACTTTATTATAGATTTATTCGCAGAGGAGAATGATATCTCTTTTATTATAGATTTATATACTTTTGTTTGCACTTAGGTATGTTACATTTATTTGAGATCTATTTATTCAACACTGAGGAGAACATTTGGGTGCCTATGTCTCATGGGGTTGTGGGTTTCAACACGAGTGCCGAAAAATAGGGATAGGATGATTGTATAGCTCACATAGAGAGTATGATGGTGTAGATTTGTAGAGGATGAATAAGTTTTGTCAATCTCAGGAAAAAACCTACAACCTACTGGTCGCCACTGTTTCAGTGGCTATTGATGTTTTTAGGCCGGACCCAAGTTTGACATTAACCCTTGATTCTTTGAGTGATATGATTTCATATGATTGCACTAGTATGGGTGCTAGTAGTGGATGTATGTGGTGTGAGAGACTCGCTACATGGAGTGTTAGGCCGTGGCCTATTGGAAGAAGAGATGTTGATCCATCATAGTTTATTCTATTGTCTGATGAAGAAGAAAGATATAAAGCAATTGGTGCAATTATCATCATCATTAGTTTCTTGTATGACCGTTTTCACATATCCCATAAAGGGGTAGTGACATCAGACACAATAAGGGTCTTGATGGAGGAACTACAAATGAACTTTTCATAAGTATGGAGTGTTAGGCCGTGGTCTATTGGAAGAAAAGATGTTGATCAATCATAGTTTATTCTATTGTATGATGAGGAAGAAAGATATAAAGCAATTGGTGCAATTATCATCATCATTAGTTTCTTGTAGAACCGTTTTCACATATCCCATAAAGTGGTAGTGACATCAGACACAATAAGGGTCTTGATGGAGGAACTACAAATGAACTTTTCATAAGTATATAGATATACATCACATGTTTTTGGTACTAAGATTAATCTCCATTCTATATCAATTTTACATGCTTTAAACAGTACATATTTCTACAGTGCTATTGACCATTGAGAGATCACATCCATATATGAAGCACATGTATGTGGTGGTCACCTTCTATTATTATTACTACTATCTTTAAGATCAACGCCACCCTGACCATCTACGGGATGGTGCAGTGCACCAGAGACTTGGCTCCGGCCTTGTGCAGAAGATGTTGAACAAGACGGTCACTGATTTCCGGGATTGCTGCACATATAATGAGGGTGGAATGGCTCTCTTGGGCAGTTTCCAAGTTCGCTTTGAATCCTACCCTTTCATCTCCCCTAGTAAGACTTAGCGATTAGTCATGTACATTTCGTGTTTTGAAATAATATGATGAACAGCTCTTCGTGTTATGAAATAATAAAGATGAGCCTTAGTGTCGTCAAATTATGGCTATGGTCCTTTTCCCCTTCTAAATAATAATTTCTGATTATGTAGACGCCTACTAGATGCACACACGGGTATTGAACGCTTGATCTTCTGCCAGAGAGCCAACCCCCTACCCACGAAGCTCCATTGTAGTGTTGAGGTTTTAAATCTTTACATTCAACAATTGATTTTTTGAAAAACGATGAATTGATGTTTCTGAATGACAATTGGGAGTTAGTTGGCAGCTAGCGGTAGACCTTTATTCATCTCTTTGTCAGGGGATGCGAGTTTTCCTACAATAGTTCACGGACGGGATCTCGCCATACAAAACAATGTAATTAGTGCACAGACAGAATTAGCTCAACGGCAGAGCACTCTAATGCCGTTGCTGTTGGTGGAAGTTCGACTCCAAAGGGTGCATGTCTGAGTGTGAGTATTGGGCTTCGTCCTCCATCTATAAAAAAAAATGTAATTAAAGACTTCTACAGAGTTGTTGCCGTGGAATTCTTGTCTGAATAAGCTGGTTGCCGTGGAATCTTATCTGAATGAGCTGGCACCAAGTGGCTACTTGTGCTAGCTGACGCCCACTAGCGGCCAAGGCCCATTGACTCAGGGCGCCATCAGTTTACCATTTTTGATGGGTCAATATCTGAACCCATTGATTTAAGGGCCTAGCTAGGACGCCACCACCACTTGGTTGGCCTAGAATCAACCTCTTCATGCCATTAATCAACCATTTTTTATGAGTCGATGTCTGAACTCATTGATTTAAGGGTCTGGCTAGTATGTAACCACCTCTTGGTTGGCCAGGGATCAATCTCTTAAGTATAAGTTAATAGCCCTTGGCGTAGAAAGAACACAAGAAGTGAATGATACTGGTGCGACTTTTGTTTCTCATGCAATAACTAAAACAGGAAACAGGTCACATAATTCGAAGTGGAACTGATTTTGAATTTCCTGTATCAGAATTCGAATCATTTTCGCATGGTATCAAATTATTTACATATATAAAATCCAACACGATTACCTAAACAGGTTGTGTTTAGGTTTAGGATTTCCTATTGTGAACCCGGAATCTGATTGGTAATCAAAGATCCAACTCATTAACATCCCCATCTTGTAAAGTAGAGGATCATGATCGGACCTACAGGTGATTTTTTTTAGTATATTAGTGCATGCATCGTGAATTGCAGAGAACTGGTCTGACTAACAGTGAGCATCTACAGGGCCGAGGCAGGGGTCGGGGCCTAGAAAAGCCAAACACTATCAAGTATAAAGTCTTCATAAGTTTCAATTGGTCTCAAAATTTGTGGTGCTGAGGCGAGAAATCTAGTGTTACTTGAGTTTACACCTTGCCAATTGAGAAATGAACTTCCTAATTAGCATCCGTGCATGGACACCTTTCGATTTGATCATAACGAATAAGTAGGATTTACATGGTGAGAAATCTAATCTTATGCTGCCTTCTTCAGCCAATTGCAATGTGTAGTTTTTTATTCTCCTCATCAATAAATTCCGCCTTTGATCCAAAAAAAAGAAAAGAAAAGACAACGATTTTGCTGAAACTCTATTTTTTACTCGAGAAAATAGAAGCATATTATTGTTGCCTGAAATTGGACAACCTCACATGGGATAGAGATCCCATTATCAGATGGAGTGTGGGGCATGTTAGAGGGCGTTGACCATTGCCCTCAAGAGGATCAAGCATGTTGGGGTTCTTGGAACTTCGAACTTCGACTGAGTGTATCCGTGTAGATTGGTCATTATCGAGGGTATGCAAGTTTTGGCGATTACGATAAGAATTAGAATTTTGGTGATTTTTCCAATTTTATCTAGGTTTTGTCGACAACCTCGCTTGTCTTCGCTATAACATCTTGTTCAAACTCTTAGTCTCACAATTTTTGATTTTACGAAAAGATGACGTATGTACCTTTCTATCATACCATGATTTGGTTAATTCGAGTTAGAAATGGCTAAGTTATAATAGTTCTTCGGGAGAGAACACTTGGTCTACAAAAGTCTCGGGTGGCTGTGAAAGGATTAGATTGTTTCTATCTTATCTATGTCGTCTGATCTCCGATTCTACATGACAAACCTTCTAGACTTTCAAGAATAGGAAAATCTGACAAAAAATGGTTTTTTAACGAATTTTGTAACTATGGGCAGACTTTGATAGACCAAACTTCACCAAAAAAAGCTAGTTGAGAACGGAAAGTTGAATTGCATTGATAAAAGGAGATCCTGCAACTATGAAAACTAAGAAAGAAAGAAAATAAACAGGCTGATTGTGATGGTTTATTAATTTTTCTTTAAGGTGAGCAACCACTCTTATTTATAGTTAGTTGATGGTGGGCAGGCTGTAGATCCTTCTCCACTCTTATAAATCAGTTTTTCTAACTTTCGTTGGGTAGATTCCAAATCCTTCTATGCTCTTCTACATAGTTTCTGTAACTCATGGAATAGTTGCCTATAAATTGAGGTTGTTTTATTCAATTTCCTTAGTATTTGAGTTTTAGAAACTCTTTTCATTATTTTCCTTGATTCGAAAATTGGTTTTGTATATCAAGATTTTATATATATATATATATATATATATATATATATATATATAAAGAGAGAGAATCTTAGTTGCATAATGTGTTTTGGTGTATAATCTTGCACAAACATTTTTACTGCTCGATCTTTGAGATCAACGATAACAATTTAAATTAAAGTTACTGTTGTACTTTGTACTTTGCCTTTAATACAACATTACGTTAAATTCAATGTAATTCAAATCTTCACCATTGATCTCAAAGATCAAATGGTGAAGATGTCTGTGTAAGATTATGCACAAAAACACATTATGCAGCTAAGACTCCCTAACATATAAACTATAGAAGAAACCCAATATATGTTCCACTTCCTACTCAATTTGTCTACGATATGATACCCATGAATGACTCCACCTCACCTAAACTTTAAAAAATTAATGAAAAGAATATACCTCATGTTTAAATCGTTAGCTATTTTCTGAGTCACTCACCTGAAAATTGTTTTATTTGTTGGAAGCATAACCAATGTAAGCTTATTGTGACAAAACACATCCTTTCGATCGGATTACCCTATCGTAGGTATAGTCTTTACAATTTAGTGTCAGATTTTGAATCTAATTATCAGTATCCAAAATCATATGGATAGATGCATTTTGGGATATACCCCATCATGGGTGTAGGCTTTGCTATTTAGTATGAGAATGGATGATCATTAGATTTGAAATCTAATTATGTGGATCCAACATCAATTGCATGCATACATTGCAACATAATAATACTCCTCAACATATCATTTAAACATGTATTTATCATGATCTAGACTTAGTTTCAAAATATTTTTTAGTGAGACGTTTTTAAAAATCTAATTATTGCAGATTTTTGTAATGCCAGAGCTTTCCGGACTGCTACAACTTTACCCAAACATGTACCTTTCCAAGTGAGAGGGGCCCAGGCAATTAGGGTCACAAAACAAGTCCAACAAAGTCAAGCTGGGCTATAATAGCTAATTAAACAGATTAGCAGCTGTAAAAGCTCGTAGTTAAGAGGCTAGATTGGTGAGCTGCACCGGAAGACTTTGAGTCACCCAAGTCGACCTTTTTAGAGAGGTTCCTCCATGTAGTTCTTAATAAACAATAAGAGCTCAAGATAATGTCTTGGATACATATACATACATACGTGTATATATAAAATGTTGCACTCTATGGAACAAATGACTCATAGAAAATATCAATGGATTCTCTTAAATCTGTTCCACAAAAAAATTGGAGTTGGCTTTTAAAAGTGATTTTATAAAGCAACTTCTAAAATTTCTTTCATTTGATTTACAAAACCAATATACATAACTAAGAAGGGGGTTCACCTCCCTAATTATTTTACGTGTTGTTTCAAGCCAAAGAACTAACATCTCCTACGGCTACTTAAGTTGAATAGTAGTACAATGTATTGCTCCTATTATTTAGTTACTTTCCTAATTATAATACTTTTTGACTTATGTGATTAATAATTTTCTAGTACAACCATCATGAGTTTGTTCTGTTGTATGATTTTTCACAATCAATGTGTTTTTCATGCATAACAACTCATATATTCTTTTCAAATACATGATTTTATTAAATAACAACTCATATATTCTTTTCAGTTGCATGGTTTTCCTATATCAAATTTATTTTACTAGTACAACCAAGAGCATTAGGTATATCTCACAACCTATCTGAGTAACATGCTTTAAGAATAAGCCCTTTGATATCCCTTTATCAAGGGGCATGTTATGGTATTCTCTCTAAAAGGATAAGATATTGGTAACTCATTCTTTTGAACTATAGCATATATAGAATTGTACTTAACCTTTATATGCTTAGTTTTAGAACTGTCAACTCCATTCTTTATTCAACCAATACATGCATTATTACCAAAATATATAACAACCAGCTTGTTAGCTATACTTGTTTCATATCATGTATAAAGTGGTTTACTGAAACATCACTAGCTACAACCATACCATAAACAATATGCACAACTTCAATTACCTTTAGCACATCCATTTTATAGCAAAACTTTAAGTTCTTAACCCTTGTATATTGAAAAATCCTTTTACTATAACACAAATTAGGATTACTTAGATATCTACTCACAAAACTAACAAAAAATTGAAAGTAAGTCATGTACATGGATAACATACATCATGTTGTCGACAAGAGCATAAGTGATATTCAGTTTTATCTTTTCTATCAACAGAGTAGTCCTTCTTACTCAATTTGACACCTTTAGTAATGGGTGTACCTTTATGGTTGCAATGACTCATTCTACACTTTTGAATATATAGTCAATATATCACTGTTGACAGAGAACCAACAGTTGTAATTTTCTATCGGAAGTAATCTTTATACCCAAGATACTAGATGCTTCTTCATTATCCTTCATCTTAAACCTGGAATTAAATCAGGACTTGGGTTTAACAATCATATTATTGTTATTACTAGTCAAAATAATGCCATTAATATATAAAGCTAAAATGACAAACTCACGTCTATTGTTCCAAACATAGCATAGTGGTCAAGCTCATTAGTCATGGATCAAAACTCTATAATAACATTTTGAAACGTCAAATATATCTACAAGATTGATTGTATTAGGCCATGTAGAGATTTTCTTAACCTATAAATCTTATCTTATTGCCCTTTAACAATATAATCGACTGCTTTACATAAATGGTTACATAATGCATTTCTTATATCTAATTGATGTAAATCTATTGAAGGTTGGTGCCATACCTTTAACAATATAATTGATTGCTTTATATAAATGGTTGCATAATGCATTTCTTATATCTAATTGATGTAAATCTATTGAAGGTTGGTACCATACTTAGAGCAATTCTTTTGAATATAAATTTTGAAATGGTGGAATATATATCACTTCCTTTTGCAAAGAACAAATCAATCTCACTTTGAACTTATTTATAGTATAATTGATTTTATATTTTCTTTTTAAACACCCATTTACGTCCTATCAATTTTCTTCTCTATGGAAAATACGTTAATTCCCAAACTTAGTTTTTCTTACTGGATTTGATTTTATCATCCATTGCTTTCTTTAAGTATGATGACTTAGAATAACTAATAGCTTGGTGATATGATAAATTATCATCTTATCTAAGGTCTATTAAAAAACACATATTGTCAAATAAATAAAGATGATAATATTTTGAATAGGATAGAAGAGATCGTGGTCTCTAGTAACCACTTAGTGTTTAACTTCCTGAGGAAATATTATTTAGATTAGTATATGTGTATTCAAATGATGATTCATTTAGTTTTATAAGATCATTGACATCCTTACGATCAATTGTAAGAATATAATTCTTAGAATATTCTAAGAATTCAACATCCTTACTCTTGATGAGATCATGTCCTTATAGTAAACCTATATTTTTAAGAACCTTTTAGATTGATACACCTCCAAGATATACTATCTAGCTCACTCTAGATTGACATAAGATTTATATATATGCTACTGATTCTCATCTATGTAAGTAGCTTATATATGGTTAGTTTTCTATCAAGCGAAACTAATATAGTTTATATGATACAACCTTAGATGGAAGAAAGTTCAATATGTTTATGGTTTTAGTTACTAGTCCCGAGAGACTTTAGATAGTAAAGCATCTACTAACATCAATATCATCAAGTCCAAAAGGGTTATATTTTACCATTCAGATACACCATTCTATTGATTTATCTTATGCATCATATTCTATCTTGATATCCCCAAATTTATGCAAATTTTAAAAAAGTTCAAAGAGGTGCATTCACCACCTTGATTGGATATCAAAACTTGGATATATAACCTAATTGGTCTTCAACTTCTTGCTTGTATTGTTTAAATATGTTTATTACTTCATAAGATAACTAGTGTATATATCTATACCTTGAAAAATCATCTATAAAGTGTATTAAATAAACCTTTTATCATGAGACTTTATTCTAAAACATTTGCATATGTTCATATGGATTATCTCTAAAAGATTTGTGTTATTAATAATGACTTTCTTTGGAAAATGTTTTTGTGTCATTTACCTATCAATACAAGTCCCACACTTAAATACTTAATTGATATTTCGTGAAACTAGATAATAAGTTGAAGCTAGAAAGTTTTCTCAAGTTATTTAAGCTAATATGTCCCAGTCTTCTATGTCATATATTTATATTAGTAATAAATGCATAATTTATATATAGAAAAACTAGCTTTATTAAAAGAAACATCAAGTTTAGAAAACCATGATCAAAATCTAATCTTAAAGCTCGTTTCAACAAAAACTTGTACATAGACTAAGTTGCACCTTATAGAAGGGCACAATAAATACATTTTTAAGAAACATATTAGTGACTAACAAATATGTAAACAACCAAAAAATTTTCAAAAGACTTTTTAGAATTTTTACCTTTTTCAAGAAAAATTGCGGCTCTAGTTCTTTTAAGGTTTTCTTTTAAAGACACCTTAAACAAACCCATTTTCATGTCAAAATTTTGTAAGAACCTCCAAATAAAGGTGCTTTGAACCCCTTTAAAAAAATCCATTTTTGACAAAAATTAAAAAATGTCCGCTCTCCCTTCATGGCCAAATAAGTAGGATTTTATTGTTTTAAATGGTTTTCTTCAAATAAACAAATAAAAATGAGACATTCGGAAAACCCACAAAATGTTTGCAAAATGACAATTTTACAAACTTACAAAACCTTTTAAATTCAAAAATAAAAACCAAACTCAACCTGAGACAAAATCTGTCTGTTTTGAAAATCCCACGATAAACCTTGGGTTAAACCCTCATAACTCTATCTGTAAACACCCAAAAATCATGAAAATAATTTTGTTAGAAAGCATATTTTTATAGCTTTTTAGCCTGACTAATTTCATAAAGATCTGAATTATATGCACAGATATACAGACATTTTAAGAAAGCCTTTATATTTTGTCATAGAGTTTGTTTTGAATTTCAGAATCACATTCGGTTAGGAATGTTTCCTGGTTTATTTATGATCTAGGAAACCAAAAAAACAAATAAAAATATTCAATAAAGATTCATACCTTGCTCTTACTTAAGTAAAAGTTTCGGGATTTTTGGATCCTTGCAAGATACCAAAAAAATTGCAAACACCTTTTGTTGGAAACATAACTAATTCTATTTTTCAGGCCATAAACTGATTTTAATAAGGAAAGGAACATGCTCGTTTTGGAAAATCTACTTGGATTGAAAAATTGTTGGAAACATAACTAATTTAGGTCTTGTCAACTATCACGTTCAAATTCTGGAACGTATATATAATATAGTAACTGAATGTCTACTCATATTCACTTATTGTTTTTGGTGGCATAAGTGTAATAAAAGTATCCTTCATACTTTTCCAAAGTTCTTTAAAATTTTAAAATTACACTCATGTCATCCAACAGTAATGGATGTGCATGTCATAAGTGGGTCATAAGTGGGTTGGGATAGGTATGTTACAAGTGGGTAGGATCCAATTTTAATACACACACACACACACACACATATATATATATATATATATATATATATATATATATATATATATATATAAAGAATGATAAAGTACCCTGAGACTATATAACCCCGCATTTGATGGTTTTTGGTGAATGATCAAATGATGCTTATGCTATCACGTGAACGGCCGATCATGTAACAAGAACAATGCTTTGTTGGTCCGGTATGTGATCCCCCTTCCTTTCTCTCTCTCTCTCTCTTTCTATATATATATATATATATATATATATATATATATATATATCTTTTTCCTTTCTATGGGTTTTAACAAAACCATAAAATTTCTAAAAACCAGTGGTTGGTAAAACCAACTTTTAGGAAACCACGATGGACTATTGAAGAGTCCATGCCTTCCAAGAGTTGAAGGAACGTTAAACTTTTTTGGTTGCCAATAAATGTTATTTGGGTCCGACTTTGAGTCGGTACTGTCCAACTAAGATGCCAACAATTTTGCAATTGGCACCTCTCTTGATCACTCTGAATCGTTGGCTTATTTACGTAATACATCTCTCCTGACTGCGGTACAACAATAACAACAACAACAACTAACCCTTTTCCCATACTAGACGGGGTCGGCTACATGGATTCTTTGTTTCCACAGATCCCTATCGTGTGTCATGTTAGCAGTTAACTCCCAATAAGCTAGATCATTCTTTATTGTTTCTTTCCAATACTTTTGTGGTCGTCCTCTACCTCTTTTAATACTTTCCAAATTTAGTTTTTCTAACCTTCTTACAGGTTCTTCTTTTGGTCTTCTTTCTATATGTCCAAACCATCTTAAACGATGTTCTCTCATTTTATCCTCTATTGGTGCCACTCCTAATTTGTTTCTAATAACCTCATTATGTATATGGTCTTTTCTTGTATGACCACTCATCCATCTCAACATCTTCATTTCTGTCACAGACATCTTTTGTACATGTTGATGATTAACTGCCCAACACTCAGGCCTAATTGCTGCTCTATAATATTTACCTTTTAATTTTAATGGTATTTTCTTATCACAAAGAATACCTGATGCTCCTCTCCATTTTAACCAACCAGCATTAATTCTATGTGTAACATCTCCATCAATTCTGCCATCACTTTGAAAAATTGACCTTAGGTATTTAAAACTTTCCTTTTGGGGAATGCAATGTGTGCCAATTTTAATTTCTATGTCCTCTGAAGTAGCCAAATGATCAAACTTACATTCCATATATTCTGTCTTTGTTCTACTAAGTTGGAGGCCTTTGTTTTCTAATGTTTCTCTCCATAGTTCCAATTTTCTATTAACTTTTTCCTTGGACTCCTCCACTAATACAATGTCATCTACAAATAACATACACCAAGGTACTTCATCTTGAATATGTTTTGTTAACTCATCCATCACCATTATAAATAAGTATGGACTTAAAGTTGATCCTTGATGTAACCCAATATTAACTTCAAAGAAGTCCGTCGTTCCTTCATGAGTCCTCACACATGTTTTTGCACCATCATACATGTCTCTTATAAGGTTAATATATGTCAATGGGATACCTCTTTTTTCCAAAGTTCTCCAAAGAACCTCCAAGATTGAAAAGTTTTCAAAAATTTCGTACATATGATGTGGTGTCTAATAGGAAACAACGATATTAAATTAACACATCTTAACCTTTCCGGTTTAGTTAATTCAGTTTCACTTTTATAGTAACTTCTTGATTCATAACTTCTAAAAGTTTTCAAGTTTGAGAAGTAGAAAACCTTCAAGATGAAGTACATATGATGTGTTTCAAGTTTGAGAATCTCTCCTGACTGCGGTGAACTAGAAAAAAACCTTCAAGTTTGAGAAGTTTTCAAAATTTCGTACATATGATGTGGTGTCTAATAGGAAACAACGATATTAAATTAACACATCTTAACCTTTCCGGTTTAGTTAATTCAGTTTCACTTTTATAGTAACTTCTTGATTCATAACTTCTAAAAGTTGTTCTCGGTAGGGTTAAAAGAACCAAGTGAAAATGGTTTCTACCATCGTTCAATATCTTGCATAGAGAGTAAGAGTCACGAGCCACAATCTATTCCTAAGGAGGCTCAATATGTTAATATTTGCCTGACCTTCAACTGGTGTTGCTTTTCCCAATTGATCCCGCTGGTATCTCTTGTTTACTTCTGATATTTTTGCAGAACAAAACAGCAACAACAATCTTACAGATGGATGTAGAAGGAGATTAAGGTGGTCGTCTCAGCCTTGCACCCTAGGAGGCAGAAAAAGGAGAAATATAGGACCAAGAAGGAGGTACGAGTGTTTTCTCGTTACCCACAGATTAATTCCCAAGGAGGAGTCTCTTATCTCTTTTTACACACAATATTGAGTGTGCTGCTCTCAATTTATAAAGCAATGCCTTCCGTTTTTTAGCTCTCTTCCTCCCTGTCTTTCATATCTGGGCTTTCAGTTTGGAGCCTTTAAGTTTATCTATAATGTCTGTAACGCATCCACGAAAATGGCAAGTTGGCCGATCTTCCGTTTTCGTGAATATGCTTGTCGAGAATGGTATATCACAACGTAAACCAGCCCTTCTTTTCTGATTTCACCGGAGCACGATTTATTGTTATTCTATGTAATTTACATAGGCATGGTCCAATGTTTCTTACATTTAGTAAGCACATATAAGCAGAAAACATGTAATTTTGAAAAAAAACGAAAGAACTCAAATCGGGAGATACGTGCAATACCTTGGTGCCTAAATGAAATCGCCATAACCACCATGGCTATATAATAAAATCTGGCAACATTCAATCGCACGGGTAAAAATGAAGACCTGTTTGTCCATACAAAAGTATGGAAAGTTCATATTTATGGTTCTGGAAAGAAGTTGTTGTGATGGAATGATACGAGACATTCGTTAGATTGTCGAGGCATCTTAAAATATCTTGAGGGAGGTTCATTGGGGGAAGGCGTAAACATTCTTGAGCGAGAAAGAATGCTTATAAGAGTACTGAATGGATGGTCTTAGTTTCTTTTTTACCCAATATCCAAATGATAACTCTCAAATATACCACTGGTATCCAGAAGCCCAAAGGACCTCGACTAACCAAGTTCGAACCCAGTTGGCCCACTTTAAGCAAAGGTAGCTGATTTGCTCCACTCACAAGACTCGAACTCGAAAACCTTAAACCACTTGAACCAGCCATGCGATCATTGACTTTGATCACTTTGTTCTAATCCACTACTACTGCCGTATGGCGATCCCCGAAAGCCAAAACAAAACTGCGGGCTAATAAACGCGGAAGTAGTTCAATTGTATATTTGGTAGAGAGTCAAAGTGAAAGATATCGGCTCGTGCCCCTCGTCAGCTAGCCACAATCTTTGACCAAAACATGTATAAATATCCGGACGGTGTAAAAGGTTGAGCGTCTCACAAGAAATGGCGAAACCCACTTGCCAAGATCTCCTCTCCCTTCTCCTTCTTCTCCTCTGTTTTTGTCAATTGGGATCATGCTTCGAACCGTATAATTCGCCCCTAAATTACGACTGCGATCCGGTCAGGACCGCCATTACCAATCGACAACTCAAGTACAACACCGATCAACTCATGGCCCAGCTAGTTGCCAAGGTGGCGCTAACGAGATTTGCCACGGCGGGATACGGCAGCGGCCAATCTGCTATCTACGGCCTCCTTCAATGCCGGGCCGACGTGAGTGCAAAGCAGTGTGCGGCCTGTGCAACGAAGGCGTGGACGAAGCTGAACAGTACTTGTGCTAAGGATGGCAGGGCGAGGATATGGTTCGAGAGGTGCTACCTCCGCTACGACACTCAGAATTTCATCGGCAAATTGGACAGAATGGACGACATGCGAATCTGGAACAATGCGCCGGCCGTGCCGAACGCGGAGGTGTATGTAGAAAAGGTGGGGAAGCTGTTGAGGGAACTGAGCGCCATGGCGGTGGTGCCCGGTCAGAACGCACTAGGAGCGGGGGAGACTATGATCACGGCCAACCTTACCATCTACGGGATGGCGCAGTGCACCAGAGACTTGGCTCCTTCCTTGTGCTCGAGCTGCTTGAACTCAACGGTCACTCAGTTCCGGCCGTTCATTTTTACTGAACGTGGAATGGCCCTCTTGGGCAGCTGCCAAATTCGCTTCGAATCTTACCCTTTCATCTCCAAGACTTAGCTTATCAGTTTATCGCATTTGGCATATGCTCTCTCTCTCAAATGAGGCGTCTGTGTCAATCAATAAAATAATCTGATACCATAGTATCGGATTGGTGATTTTTACTATGTCATATTGGATTTGAATTCCATACATTTACATTTTTAATAAACCAATTTTAGTTACTGTAATACTTTCATACAATATATTCACAATCAAAACTCTAATATACATTAATCCGAGACTACATTCAATCCGTACATCTCAATACTATTTATAAAGAAGAGTTGTTAAACAATTCTATTTTAAAAGAATAACTACTCTACTAGTTTGCCATGTTGACCCACATGTTCCCACTTATGCGTGTCATAAAATACGATACGAGCTTCCAAAAGCAAACATGTAAGCCCAACGAAGTAATCTAACGGGTTCGCATTACCTGAGACTTCCATCTATAAATCTGTATGCCCCTGACGATACCACCCATCTACACAACTGGGATGGGGAGTATAGCTTCATGTCAACTGACGTTTTATCTAGCATTATAAGATACAACTATCTATTATCCAATGAATGTTCAGTACGAGCATGCGGATCTCCGCTAGTTTATATTGTCTCACTCGTACTCAAGGACACTAATATCATGCATCAATGCTAATAAATGAATAGTTGTAATATTACATCTTGGAAGCAATCATCTAAACTAATTCGAGAGTATTTAAAATAAATTTATAATTACATGAATCATTAAAAATAAGCAAAACTATCTGTACCACATATTTGAAGAGAAAATATATCCATTTACGTAAACCTCCAAGTCAGGTCTAATTCCTAAGATGTCAATCCTCTCTAAATCACCTCAATTTACACTTAACAATCATAAAACTACTAACAAATTACATACTATTCAATAATGAAACCAGTGACTGGGTCTTCTATTCAAGTAAAATTCACTAATTAGATCCTAAAGAGAATCCTGTATTCAAATTTTCTAATCGAAAATCACTTCTTGATTCTTAATAAAAATAATATACGAATAAACTACATTGGATTATGTATGCAACGATTCAAACTTTGTCCATAATGGCCTTTGAATCATCCCTGTAAACACCCAAAATTTTTCAATTGTTTTCAAAAACTCCTGAGTTTCTAAAAACCAGTTTAAAACCTTTATCAACTTTTAAATTCAAAAAACAACCCAAATTTTAAATAGTTGTTGGCAAGTCAGTTATCCTAGAAACAATGTAGATATCTATAATACTAAATAGTCCTCCAACATCATACAACATGGTTGCTACCACCCTTAGACTAGGGGCTGAAACAAGCCTTTCACAGTTGCCCGACAAACTAGTAATTGAGTAAGAGCACATGAATAAAAATAAAAAGGAAATTGCTAGTAACTCAAGATGAGATTGGGTCAAACTCTAAAACCAACTAGAAGAAAAATAAACCAAACAAGAAGCTTAGCAAGAATAACAAGAAAGGCGATCAACCTTACAAGAAATCACAAAAATCGTCTCTCGAATTAAGTACTTTAACTACGGAAAAGTGGAGCACTATAAGAGAGATTTCCGCAATAAGAAGAATGGTGGAAACATCTAACAACATGGATGATCAAAGAAGCAAGATATAATTTGCATGGTATCTGAATGTTTATACATAGATCACCCGACGACTAGCTGGTGGATTGATTCAAGAGCGATGAGACATATCTTGAAAAGTAAGGAAGGACCAATGGACCTAAAGAAATATAAGGAAGGGGAACATAGGGTGTATATGAGAAATAACACCTTTTTTGATGTCCTTCAGGTGGGGTCCTTTAGGAAATGAGCCAACTATAAAACGCAATCTAGTTTCGATCCTTACCTTGGTTAAGAAGGGCTTTGAAGTGAGGTTTATTCTTCGCAAAGTGACAGTGAAGAAGCATGAAAAACCATTTTTCTCTAGTCAATTTGATGTTGAACATGATTTTTTTAAGTTGAATATTAATGAAAGTGAAGATTATTCTGCTTATATTGATTGTGCCTTTAATGTTGGTGAGAATGTGTGGCATAAATGCCAAGTGCATATAAGTCTGAAAAAGTTGAGAAAGTTATCCAACTTTGACTTATTTTAAGGATTCTAAGAAAACATTTTTAGTAAGTGTGAATCGTGTATACAAGAGGAAATGACAAGAAAAATATTTTTATAGTAAATAACAAGGGCAACAACCCAGTTGGCAATCATTCACACTGATTTATGTAGACCTTTTAGAGTAAGATCACATCGAGAAAATATTTATTTCATAACCTTTATCGATGATTACTCGAGATATACATACATATATCTCTTAGCACATAAATATCAAACACTTGAAGCATTCAAAAAATATAATGAGTAAGTTGAGAATCAGTTAGGGCATACAGTCAAAGTCTTGAGATCACATAGAGGTGATGAGTACACCTCTACAAAAGTTCTAAAATTTCATAAATACTTTTGTATTTCGAAGCAAAATATAATGCCCAGTATACCTTAACAGAATGGTGTAATAGAAAGATATAACAAGATCTTATTGAATATGACAAGGTCTATTTTAATAGATGTCTCTCTACCAAGGGTATTTTGGAGAAAAGTGGTAAGTATAACTGTGTACATACTCAATAGAGTACCATATAAAGTTGTATTCTCTATATCATATAAGATGTAGTTCTAGGGCACCCTTGACCCAAGTGGTCGTAGGTGGTGGTTCAAGGTGTATGGATGGGATATAACCCAATCCATACCGATTCGGGTTAAGAAGTGGTATGATGGGCTCTAGCCTACCTTTGTTATGGGCTCCTAGACCTTGGTAAGGTATGTACCCCATATTCAACATTATGTTCCAGGGCCTCTTGAGTTTTGACAAAATTTTATAAAGTGGATGGCCTTGGAACATGGTATCGTCCATGTCATGGATGTACATACGACTTGGATTGGATGGGTTTTGGGGATTGGAGCTAAGGATGGTTTGGGTTGAATTCGAACTTGATATGCTTCAACTTTATCTTCTCTGCTTTTGAGAATCAATCTAAATCTGGGCTTGGATTGGGTCTCATATGCTTTGAAATTCCGAGGCTATTTTAACTCGAATTTAAAACCTTTAAAGTATTTCCCCAAATGTTTAAATTGTCATTACTAGCATATTGTTGACATGTTCTACTACATTATCTCTTTCTTTCATTTTGTAGGAGTTATATTTTTGTAGTAATAATTGAACATGAAGCTTAGCTATAGTGTCATACTTAGCTGTTATTAAGTCAAATAACTCTTTTAAGTTCTCAAACTGTTGAAAGACCTTGATCAGATCATCCGCCATATATGTTAACATAATGGTTCCCACAATCACGTCATCTTTTAGAAATGTTTTATACATTTCTTTTTGTTGTTCAGTTGCATCAGGGGTTGGGGATTATATGTTTCCCCTAACACATAGTTTACCCTTTCAATGTATGAGCCAAGGAGATTCTTCTTTTCCATGTTTGAAAATTAAGACCATTTAATTTTTTCAGTTTTGCCAATTTGGATATGCATATTCTAAAATTCATTTTTATATGTTTGACAGAAATAACAATAAGATGAGATTATATGTTTCCCTTAACACATAGTTTACTCTTTCATTTTTACCCTTCCAATTACATTTTCCTGTTATGTGTTTAACACATAGCCAACCATTAATATTTAAAATGCAGAGTATCCAACTACTAAACTAAGAATAGCTCAAGGTACTTAAAAGCAATTTCATACACCTTTTAAGTACCATGTTTAAGTTTTTCATAGCTTGATTATGTTATTTTTAGAACCAAACCAGGGATAAATATATAATTTTCTCTATTTTTCTATCACTATAATTTTCCCAAAATTTCAAGGGTAAACCAATAAATTTATCCATGAGTCTTGTTTTGTAATTTTTCACAAAAGTCTTAGGGCAGAATAATAAAATGACACCTAGTTTTTTTGTAAAATTCATTATTGATCGAGGGAGGACACTAATTTTGACCCTTAGTCCGATTCTTTACTTTTTCATAAAGATAGGGGCAATACTATCTTTTTATACCATAGTAGACCTATGAAATTATACTCGTTTAGGGGCAATAGTGTAATTTCATGCTTTGGTATTTTATAATTTTTATAAACCACTAGAAGGCACAAATGTCCTTTTGCCCACTTGGGTTATAATGGTCTTTTAACTTAAAAATATTTGATTTTTTTGGTAATTTCACCACATTGGACTTATATTTTAAAAATCGGCTAGGGGCAAAACAAACTTTTCAATCATCTCTCCAAGGTAGTTTTTTGGAAATCAGGGGTGATTTGGAAAAATCATGGTTTTTGCTTGAGATTTTGGAAACATCGAGAAGAGAGAGATGGAAAAACTCGAGGGTGGGAAAGAGAGAGGGTGAGAGGGAGAAGGAGTGGCTCCAGCACATGCCGTCGCCCCTTCTTGCCTATCAGTAGAGGGACCGCTTATTGCTGACGGTTTCTTCCTTTGTTTAGGGGAGGCTCTCCGGTCGTAGAGGTCGCGCCTCTAGCCGGTCTCTTAGCCCCCTTCTCTCCCCCTGTTTTTTCTTCCTTTCCTCTTCTCTTCTTTGTTCGAATGTTTGAGGTCGCGAAGGATCTCGCCTCCGACCGACAGATCCTATGGTTTGCTTTTGTTCTTAGGCCAAGCAGATCCAAGTGCTCTAGCGATGGATCTGAGTAGCTTATCGGCTTTCTGGTAGCCCTAGGGTGTATTATTCTCTCTCTTTTTTAACGGCATACCTGGTTTTGCGGGAACCTCTCCTTGATACTAATGTTGATATTTGTCTAACCTCTGTCGGAGTTACTTTTCCCAGTTGATCCCACTGGTATCTCTTCTTTACTTCTGATGTCTTTGCAACAAGAGAGCAGAAACAACAATCTGGCAGATGAATGCGGAAGGAGAAACATGATGGTCTTCTAAGTCTTGTGGCCTAAGAGGCTAAAAAAGGGGAAGTATAGGACCAATAAGGAGGTACGAGTGTTTTCCCGTTACTGAGAATTCCCAGGGAGAAGCCTCTTATTTCTTTTTACACACAATATTGAGTGCACTGCTCTCAAATTATAGAACAACACTTTCCGTTTTCCGACTCCCTCCCTCCTTGTCTTTCCTATTTGGGCTTTCAGTTTGGAGCCTTTAAGTTTATCTATAATGTTTGTAACGCATCCACGAAAATGGCAAGTTGGCCGATCTTCCGTTTTCGTGAATATGCTTGTCGAGAATGGTATATCACGACGTTACAGAATAAACCAGCCCTTCTTTTCTGATTTCACCGGAGCACGATTTATTGTTATTCTATGTAATTTACATAGGCATGGTCCAATGTTTCTTACATTTAGTAAGCACATATAAGCAGAAAACATGTAATTTTGAAAAAAAACGAAAGAACTCAAATCGGGAGATACGTGCAATACCTTGGATTATGTATGCAACGATTCAAACTTTGTCCATAATGGCCTTTGAATCATCCCTGTAAACACCCAAAATTTTTCAATTGTTTTCAAAAACTCCTGAGTTTCTAAAAACCAGTTTAAAACCTTTATCATCCTTTAAATTCAAAAAACAACCCAAATTTTAAAGTTTAAACATTTGGAGAAAGACTTTAAAGGTTTTAAATTCGAGTTAAAATAGCCTCGGAATTTCAAAGCAGATGAGACCCAATCCAAGCCCAGATTCAGATTGATTCTCAAAAGCAGAGAAGATAAAGTTGAAGCATATCAAGTTCGAATTCAACCCAAACCATCCTTAGCTCCTATCCCCAAAACCCATCCAATCCAAGTCGTGTGTACATCCATGACATGGACGATACCATGTTCCAAGGCTATCCACTTTATAAAATTTTGTCAAAACTCAAGAGGCCCTGGAACATAATGTTGAATATGGGGTACATACCTTACCAAGGTGTAGGAGCCCATAACAAAGGTAGGCTAGAGCCCATCATACCACTTCTTAACCCGAATCGGTATGGATTGGGTTATATCCCATCCATACCCCTTGAACCACCACCTACGACCACTTGGGTCAAGGGTGCCCTAGAACTACATCTTATATGATATAGAGAATACAACTTTATATGGTACTCTATTGAGTATGTACACAGTTATACTTACCACTTTTCTCCAAAATACCCTTGGTAGAGAGACATCTATTAAAATAGACCTTGTCATATTCAATAAGATCTTGTTATATCTTTCTATTACACCAACACAAAAATAAACCAAAAAAACTTGTAAAACAAAAAGTTGAAATTCCAAAAGTTAGGAATGAGATCCACACTCAACACACCCCACGAGTTTCACAAGAGGATGAGAGTCGTATAAACCTAGGATTGGAAACGGACAGGAAACGAGAGCTCAAAGCCGTGCATGAGTCACTCGAGGATGAGGCTTGCTCTCACCATGAAAAGATAGACGAATTGGAAAGAGGTATGTCCAAAACTCCTCCTCCTCTAAACTCTCCACTAGATGTAGGGTCATCGGATACATCAAATCACACCCATGCACCCACAAACATGCCCAAAAGTGAAGATTTTCAAGGTGCACCGAATGTCCCGTACCAAATGGAATTTCAAAATAAAAAACCAAATAAAGATCAAAATATGGTAGATATGGTTACTAAAGTATGCATTGACATCCTAAGAACACCTAACTCTACCATGCAAACTTCCTCGAGCCTAGTCTTGTGCCATGAACCCAAGCCTACTGCCCAAAACCCAAATACACCATCCCTAGGGGCACATTGGATCTTACCTAGGGAGCATCTCAAAACCATTCACCATTTAGAGCCTAAACCATCACAACCTAGGGTCGTGTGGAAGCCCAAGCCTTCCACCACCCATCCATCCCATCTCCTACCCAAAATAAAACGTGTATACATCCATGATATGGACGATTCCATATTCCAAGATCATGCACTTTATAAAACTTTTTCAAAAATCAAAAAGCCTTAGAATATGATCTTAAACATGGGATATACACCATACCAAGGACTAGGAGCCCATAGCCAAGGTTGTCTAGAACCCATCCTACCTAGACCCAACCCAAATCGATATGGATTGGGCTATATCCCATCCATACCCCCTGAGCCACCACCTAAGACAACTTGGGTCAAGGGTGCCCCTAGAATCCACTAAAACCGAAGCCCATAGCTTAGACCTATTGTTTTAAGTCTAATGCATGGAGTTTTCTTTGTAGGTTCAATAGAAGATCCCCCCTTTTCAAAAATAAAAATTTTTAGATATTCCCAAAACCAAAAAAATTGAAAAAAACCTTCAAAGTCCCAAAAACATTTGAAAAATCTGAAAATTTTGAAAAGAAATTTATTTTCATTCATTCTCCCATTCTTCATTTGAAAAAAAAAAAGTTTTAAAAAGAAAGTCTTTTATAGGGATCCTTGAAATTGTGTTTTGAAAAAAAAAAATCAGAAAATTTCAAAAACTCCAAAAACAATGGCCATATACAAAACCAATTTCAAAATCCTTTCGAAGAATGTATATAATCCCAAGTCAAAATCGTCCAAGCTGGTATATGCATGTTTGCATGAGCATCATGCATTGCATTTTGAAATTCTATACTTCCATGAATCACATCGGGTCTAGACATCATCTTAGAACTCAAGTTTTGTGTTAAGCCAAAGGGGCATGGGAGTCGACCCCCTAAGTATCGAGCCATCGTGGGCATGTCTCCATATGAATCAAATCCGAAACCTCCAAGGTTAATTTCAAGCCAACAAGATGATAATCTCTCAATAGGCTTTTTAAAAAAGGGTTAAAATTTGAATGATGATTTTCAAAAACCTTTTGAAAATTTATGATAAATCCTCCAAGTTTTAAAACCTCCAAAGCTTTACATTCCAATTCATGTGAATGCATTGGGTGTTTTACTAAATCAATGTGAAGATGATATCCATAGAAAGTGTGCCATTTACTACGTTTCGAAAACTCTATTGGCATGTGAAAGAAAGCACCAAGCGTGCTTGGTATAGACTACCAAAATTGAGACATTATGTCCATGACATGAAATAGGGATAATGTCGATTGATTCAAGCACTTGTTTGAAAATCCTATCCTAATGGGTAGGCTATATAAATGGCAGCTCCATTAAAGGGACAAGCCCCTAGATCATGTGGCTAAATTAACTCTTGGGATACACATTCCATACTTATTAAATGCCCAATGAAGGCATATTTTGCAAATGAATTTCAAAACCATACTTTAATAAATTGTTTTAAAGAAAATCAAGTATGAAAAATGTATTTCGATAAGACAAAGAATCATCAAGGGACAGGTATAAGAATCATCTTCATATCTCTCGAGAAATACCAAGTGCCATTCGACTAGATTTTACATGTTCAAATGATGTTGCCAAGTATGAAGCACTCATACAAGGCCTAAAAATTTTGAGAATCTAGGGTCTCATGCATCAAAGTCTTTGGAGATTCTAAATGAATCAAGTTTCGAAAATTTGGCAAGTCAAGAATGACAATTCATCGAGAATTGGCCATTGGAGTGGTCGGTTCTTTCAAAGTTTGCACAATTGGCACTCACGGTTTGGAATGCTTGCCAAAATGACCAAAATTTAAAATACCTTAGTTTCAAGACATTGAAAATTTTAAGAAAGGGAGGATTCCCCGATTTTGCTCCTTCAAAAGATCAAGTTTTGAATGAAATTTTTTTAACCCTATATATGACTTTGAAAAGAAAAAATTTCAGCATCTTGTTGATATAAAAACCTTGATGAGGTTAGGATAAATACATGAGTCCCACGATGGAAAATGTGGAGGTCATGTCAATACCATATGATAGCCATGAAATACTTAGGGTTGGTTATTGTTAGTCCATCCTTAAGCAAAAATTTGTTATGATGATGTTAGAAATGTCATAAATGTCAAATGCATGAGCCATCCATATCCCATTATCCATCTTATATGCCATAAAGAAAGTCCATAGCCCCTTTCACCTTGAGGCCATGTGACATCACAAAATCATACCAAACTAGGCGCATTCATAAAGACTCAATTTCATAAAAACATGTATCTCCATCATATCCGGTGGAATACATCTCATATTGTCATCATTTCATAAAGTAGGTATTTCCAGTGTATCACATGGAGTACATGCATGCATCACATAATCACATTCACCCAAAGAAGCCCAAAAAGGTGGCAGCCCAAGTAGGATTGTCCCCATGTCATAGAAATGGGCAACAAAACTTGATAATACATGTTGATTGATTGATGTTATGGGTAGAAATTTAGTAGACCCCAAAAATGCCCGATACTTGAAAGGGTCTATGTAAATTCTTTCGAAAAGGTTTTAAATGGATTTCTTTTGAAACTTCTTGAAAGAAGGATCAAGATTGATTGTATAACCCTAAATGAAGGAATTGATGCTTTACAAAAAGTAGAGTTTTCAGAAACAAATTGGTGACATTTAAAAAATCCTTGGCTTATAAGATGAAGCCTTGTTCAAAATAGCAAAATATTTTCAAATGGTAGATGCTATTAAGAAATGGGATGATCTTGGTTGAATCGAGTAACCAAAAGGATAAGCTTTCCCCCCATTTTATTTCTCTCACCAAAAAGGAAAATTGGCAATGTTCAAAAGAAAAAGAAAAGATAAAGAGAATACAAAAACTCCTCGAAAAAGAAGTCTTTCTCTAAAAAAAAAGGGAATAGAAAAACTTCTTCAAAAGGAGTCTTCTCTTTGAAATAAAAAAGAAAAGAGAATGCAAAAACTCCTCCGAGAAGAAGTCTTCCCCGAATAGACAAAGGGAATACAAAAACTTCTTCAAAAGAGGTCTTCTCTTGGAAAAGAAAAAAGAAAGAAAAAAAAGGAAAAAGCCAAAGCTCAAAAAGAGCAATTTTCTGACTCTTTGCATTAAACCACGGGATGCTTCAGAAGGGACCGTGATAACTCTTTCCCATATCTCCCATAGCTTATCCCAATGAAAAAAGGTTCAATCATGAAAATCCTAGAGTAGGAATAGAAGCCACTCATTTGGATTTCATTTTGTTGAGAATTAGACTTTGTTTTGTGAGAAATGGAACTTTGAAATATTTTCCAAAATTTTCCACCAAAAAACTCTACCAAGTAGTAGGTATCGAAACTCAAATGAAGGGAAGTATGAAAAATTAGAAGTCCTTTTTTATGGAAGATAAAAGGAGTTCCTTTTTGAAGAAAGAATTTTGAAAAAAACCAAAATGTCAAAAAAAAGACATGGGATAATTCTGGTTGGGGCAGCTGGCCTTTAAAGGCTATTTCCAAGCTCAAAAACCCCAAAATTGACTCTCCCAAAAAGCTCACCTCACTCATACCATACATGCATTCAGAAGTCATTCATGCATGATCGTGCCCCATATATGAAAAAAGTCCCTTTTGACTGGAAATGCCTCTCTTGAGATCAAAGAAAATGAGTTTACGAAATGAAGGATTGATTTATATTCTTAAGGAAATTTGGGAAGTAAATCCATAAAAGGGTGTTTCTTCTTTGCCATTATCCAAATCAATTTGGATTAATGCCAAAGAGGGGCATCTGTAAACATCCAAAAATTTTCAAATGTTTTAAAAAACTCCTGAGTTTCCAAAAACCAGTTTAAAACCTTTATCAACCTTTAAATTCAAAAAACACCTCAAATTTTAAAGTTTAAATATTTGGAGAAATACTTTAAAGGTTTTAAATTCGAGTTAAAATAGTCTCGAAATTTCAAAGCAGATGAGACCCAATCCAAGCCCAGATTCATATTGATTCCCAAAAGCAGAGAAGATAAAGTTGAAGCATATCAAGTTTGAATTCAACAATTTATTCAAATAGAAGGTCAAGACCGATCAAATCCAAGTTTGTCCAATCAAGATGGGGCCAACATGGAACCAAGACTCGAGACCATGATAACAAGCTCATCTAGTTCGAGGAGATTTTAAGTTGAACTCAAGAGCAAAGGACGGAAGCCGGACCGAGCAAGAATCAAAGCATGGCTAAACTTATGAATTAAAAGGACTTAGAATGACTTGTAAGGAGCAGCCAAGCATCACCAAGAGTTCATCATATCAAGCCAAGACAAGCCAAATTCATATGGGCCAGCCAAGCCAAGAAGGCTCACCCGATTGGATCAAGTTCATAGCCGATCCAAGCCTAGGAACCAATCCACATGGGGTTGGTCCATTCTATCATGGAGGGGACCACTCAAATGGGTCTCAAACCAAACAAAGGGCTGATCCAACCCGCCCCAAAGAAGGGCCTAGATCAGCCCCTTGGCCTATAAATAGGGCTCGGGGGGGCGGGTTTCACAAGGTGGAGATATCTTGAAATCTTGAAATGCTCTAAAATTTTGAGGAAAAGGCTAGAGAAAAAGGGGTGAGAGAGAGAGAGGCCTAGGCAAGGCTTTTCCAACCAAGGTGGGTCATGACTTGTATGAGGGGAAGAAGGGCTAAGTAAGTGCAAGAGATTTGGAAGGAAGAAGGAGGAAGTGGTGGATGGATTCACTCTTGAATCCCGACAACTCTTGCTAAAATCGTGTAAGTTCATTTCTTCTTCAATAGAAATTTCATTTCCTTCCTTGCAATTCATTAAATGGGGTTGTAATAATGGAGTTTCATCTCCCCCCACGTTGTAATAGTTAGATTTGCTGCAAGTTTTATTTCGTGAATGAATCACTATCAAACACACACTAGCACTCTAAGTGTTTGATTAAACTCCTACCCCAATATACTCTATAATCGTCCTATATTTCTAATCCCCTCTATGCTTAAGCTATAAAATACTTTCAATTCATTTATATTCCAGCAATTTGCTTTGGAGATTGAAGGGTTGTTGCATTTTAAATTCGGGTGAGTTTGCATCATTACATTCATAAAAATAGAAAACAGGATTTCAGCATCTCTACATGTATCTGTTTCCGTAATTTTAATTTCTTGATGCTTGTCCGATTAGCATAAAATTTGGCACACTTACTCCACACACATCAGGTCACTTTAAATAAAATTGGCAAGATTTTTAGGATCATGCAATTATGTAATAAAATTGGATAAAGACCGACTCAGTTTTTGCACTTATGTTACACAGTCGGATTTTCTGAATCAAAGATTGGGTAAAAGTCCAATATCTCTATCCACATGAATCCAATCAGTTTGATTTTTGATGCATTCGAAAGCTAACATCCATATCTTTCCAGCAATATTAAAATCATCAAAATCGGTGTTCTGGATAGGGAGATACGATCTCATTTTTGAGCCTTTGTATTTCTAAAATAGAACTGTTCCGAGTCAGTGAATCAGTCTGATTTCAATATTTAATTCTGATTCAATACTACTCCAAATTCAGATTTGTAAAAGACTACAGTCTCTACATACTACGAGATTGTTTGGTAAAATTTGGAAGATTTTTGAAGGCTTGTAACATATTCAAATCCATTTTAGAAACAAGCTCTGAAAATAGTATTGAATCAAGGTGCACAATTCAAAACTCTTTCAAAAAATATTTGTTCACGAGGAATGGAGTTGCATTTGCTATAAAATTGAAATTTCTAAGCGCTCAATACCAACCCTTGAGTATCGGTTAAAGAAGGATTGAGTGAAAAGATTCCGCTTGCCTACAATCGCCTAGAAGTCTAAAATTTTCAAAATATTTGCTAGTTTTGAACTAGCTGACACGCTCGCGCAATCATAGGTGTGAAAACTTTCATTTCAAATTTCTCTCATAAACTTCAGAGTGAAAATTTTCATGTCTACAATCCCAAAATGAAATAAGAAACCTGTTTGATTGTATTTTGAACCTATTTGGATCCACTTTAGGGATCCATACTCAAAACACCTCATTGAGTCGCCCTCTAAATCCATTTAACCCAAAACCTTATCCTCTAAGAATACGTCACCAGGATTCTACCATATCCAACATGACACTGCCTGACCATCGGCGATTTTCACTCCAATCCGGTGATTTTGCAAGTAGTTTTCCATGCAACCAAGGACAACCAATAGGCTAACCCCTGTTCTACCTTTTCTCTCAAATAGTTGTCATCAATGGCCTTGCCCAAAAACGCAGAGAGAGAGAGAGAGAGAGAGATATGCTCCCCTAAAATAATCACTTTGGAAAAAACTCACAGTTTTCCGATGATTATGAAGCCGATGTGGGTCGGAGAAACAGCCATGGGGTCCTCCTCTACCTCTCTCATTCTTAGCTAAAACTGGCTCAGGTCATCAGCATTTCAACTGAGAAGTAAAACAGACTGGAGGAGGAGATTTTTACCTTGAAGACTGACAGAAATCCTACCGTTTTTGCACATTTCCCGGCTCCCCTTAGTTGACACCTCTCCCGCTTGAATTTCCCTCCTGAAAATACTCTCATTTTCTAATGGTGCAATTAGGCACCCCGCGACCATCGGTGTTGTTGCCCCAATACCGGGTGCCTGTTGCCCCTGCCATGCGGGTCATGTTCCGGTCTGAGCCAAGTCGGGTCATCCGGACTTAGATATCACAGTTTTAGTTGCAAGCAATATGGCGCTGTCCAATTTCTCCAAGAGCAGCTCTTATTTGTCATTCCATCTTTGCCTTAAAGTTAAGGAGGCCAAAGCAAAGTATGCATGCTTGTGGTATCGAATTTATCTTGTAAGATGAAGTTCTGATGCTATATATAGAGAGAGAGAAAAAATGGGAAATTGATATATGTCTATATTGATAAATGTTTAAATGTACTTAAAGATCTCACTATTTGATGTGATGGATGATGAAGAGCTTAATTTAAAAAAGAAAATGTATTATTATATTTTTTTATGTAATATTTGCAAATGGTATTTAGTGTATTAAATACTTTTAAACTCCCTTTATTTAAGGGATCACCCTTGTATAGCCGGTCCTAAGCCCGGTTAAATGAAGGTTGCGTTAAACTTTCAATAATCCGCATAAAATTTTATCGGACTCATCTACCATGGATTCTACAAATTATGATAGGGTTATTTGGGAACAAAGAATCCATGTAGCCGACCTCATAGATTTAATATGGAAAAACACTTAGTTGTTGTTGTAAATACTTTTAAATTCAAATTTCTACTATTCATTACCCAAATTTAATAAAGCAAACCCTTAAACGGATTAAACATGGGTGGATGGATGGATGAATATGTAAATAGACTGTTTTCTCTCTCTATATATGCGTGTGCGTTTGCTTGAACGCACGTCAGTTTCCGACCAACTCATTCACAGCGTTGTTTAAAGCTGGTTCGCCCCGTTGCTGCCGGTGGGAGTTCGACTCCCAGAAGATGCTTGTGTGGGTCCGTGTTCTAGGTTTCGGCCTCTACTTGTAATGAAAAAGAATAAGAAAGAATTAGATACAGTCTAATTGTATAACTATATACATAGTGGAATCAGCTAAGTTGGTGCGATAAACTATGAGACATTCTTTAGATCACTAGAGATGTAAAAGTGCCCTAAGATGAGCTTCATTGAGAAGGAATAAAGAGTTCGATGGACATTTTAAAAGGACGAGAACAATGCTAACATGACCGTCACTAAATTGGGAAAGCTTTTTAGATTGGGGGCACGATTATCCTGCGGTTAAAAGATTGTTAACGGGAGCAAAATAGTTCACGGCTAAACCGTAGACAATGCTTACAACCCATGACTTTAGTTGTAGGCTATTTTTTTGTAAATATTTTTAAATTCAGGTGAGTTATTAGACGCCCAACCCGAGCGGAATGGAGATGATATCCACCACGGCATGTGACGCAATCAAGAAGAAAACTCGAGATTAAAATTCATGTCGCCTACCCTAGTTAGCATGGAAAACTCAATAAGACTTGGTATTGATCGATTATTTAAATAGATAAATAAATATATTATTAATTGATAATCTACAAAGTGTACTCCACGAATGCTTTTCATGCGTTTAACCTGACCTAAATCCATATAAATATGGGGACGCTGCTAGAGATTTATTCAACTTCTTGTAAAGACTCACGAGAGATAAAAAAGTAAATGATGAAACCCACGTCCCAAGATTTGCTTCCCCACCTCCTCCTTTGTTTCTGTCGATCGGTATCGTTTTTCGAACCATACGAATAGCCATTAAGCGCCGATTGCAATCCGGTGAGCAAACCCATTAAGAATCCACAACTCAAGCACAACATCGATCGACTGGTGGCACAGCTAGTAAGCAATGTGGTGCCAAGAAGATTCACCACCGGCAGCTATGGCCATAAGAAAATTGCCGTCAATGACCTCCTCCAATGCAGAGGTGACGTCAGCGAGAAGCAGTGTGCCACCTGCGCGAGGGAGGCATGGACGAAGCTGAACAACACTTGCGCCAAGGATGGCCAAGGGAGGCTTTGGTTCGAGAGCTGCTTCCTCCGCTACTCCACCAAGAAGTTCTTTGGAAAATTAGACATAATGAACTACTGGGTCCTCTGGAACAATGCACCGGAAGTTGCGAACAAAACGGATTTTGTGGAGAAGGTGGGGAAGCTAATGAGGAATCTGAGAGCCGTCGCGGCCGTGCCCGCCGGCGTGCACTGGGCACGGGCGAGACTAAGATCAACGCCACCTTGACCATCTACGGGATGGCGCAGTGCACGAGAGACTTGATTCCGGCCTTGTGCACGAGATGCTTGAAGAAGACGGTCACAGATTTCCTGGATTGCTGCACATATAATGACCGTGGAATGTGTCTCTTAGGCAGTTGCCAAATTCGCTCTGAATCCTACCCTTTCATCGACCCTAAGACTTAGTGGTTGGTCTTGTACGTTTCGTGTTTTGAAATACTATGACGAACAGTTCTTCGTGTTGTGAAAAAATAAAGAACCTTAGTGGCTTCGTGATGTTGTGGAAGAATTAGATGAATATTAGTGGTTCTGTCAGGTTGTGAAGCAAAAAGATGAACCGTTTTCTTGCGCAATAGTCAATTGTGGTTATGGTCCCTTTCTTCTTTTTTCTTGTACAACGGCGAATTCAGGTTTAATTGAACTGTCAGTTGAAACATGCTATTAAATTGTTCATTTGAAGTCTTCATACTCACCCTCTTGGCCAACCAATTAAAGAATTTGAATGAAGAACGATGCTTTTGAAGAGGCAAAGAATATAGCTTTAATGACGCATAGTCAATTTTGGTGTCAATGAAAGGCCCAAGTTAAGAAAAAGACCAATCCTTGTCTGGTTGACAAAGCACCTATCGAGCATTCTAGATCGGAAATCATGTTCTTATTGACGTGAAGCCCAGAGGATCTAGATTTTAATTTGTGATCGATTAATCTAAATGTATAGGATTCAAGACAGACAAAAATTATTAGCTTGTAGAGGGGTTGAGATCTTGAGTAGCCCAAACATATCCCGGGAAAATTCCATCACTATTCCTATTAGAAGGCAGCAAGAGCACGTTGAAAGCTACTCAACCGAGAACACCTCCAGAGCTACAAGAATCGAGCAGAACAAACGGAAATAACTATCTGGTTTTCACACCGTAGTCAGTGGCGGACCATTATCTATGCAGCACGCATGCCAGAGTTTTACTTGTGCACCGTGTGGATTGCAGCCTGACCCTTGCAAGAAGTGAGAAGGCGGTAAAGCTTGCAGAAATCCGAATCGCAGATTCACAATTTCGTAAACCGTAACATTTTTGGGGTTTGGATTTATTGGTTGGATTGAGTTTTTATTTGTAAGGGCTAAAATCTGATTAAGGTTTTAAAAGTTACAAGCTAATGTCTCAATTTCAAGTAATTTTATGACGCAACCTTTTCTTTTTCCAAATTTAAGTTCAGGTGAAGTTTACAATTCTTTTTTTGAAATTACGATACCTTCTTAATTTTTGAGATTTCTGGTGACTAAAGTGGATTCGCCACCGTTGATAATCCAATGTTTTCCTCCTATAGGCGGTTGCCCACAAAAATCCATTGAGCAAATTCTTTACGGATTTCTTGTAGCTTTAAGTCGGAATTTTTTGCTTCTTCCTAAGAATGCGATATCGGTTCAATTCTTGTACAAGATCTTGCTAATGTGATATCTCGCGCACTTTCGGCCGATGCTCCTTAAGTTCTCTTGTCCCGGAGGCATGCATACGACTGAGTTATCACGATCTGAAACATAAGATTACAAAAGAAATTGTGGGAGAAGAGACCCATGAAGCGTGAGATGACCTAAACGACAAACCTACAAACTGTCAACTGGAAATACGGGATAATGTAAACGGCGTGTAGAGGATCCAATCCATTTGTATCCATCTTTGGGTCAGGAGTATCTAATATCAATACCAGTTTCTCTTAAATGTGAAAAAAAAAAACAGTTTTCCTTAGGACATATTTTATATACGTGATTATCCTAGTCAACAATATGTCATTTACATATAAAGATAGAATGACAAAGTGATTCTCACTATTCCAAACATATACAATAGTCAAGTTTATTATCCAATTAAAATACATCCCAAGGACTTACTGTCTCGTTCATCTCTAAATTGATCAACGATCTTTACATGGGTAATAGATCTCCACTTCATTAGATGGCTCAAGTTTAGTTTTCTACCAAATCACATCTCATATGGTATAGAGAATATAACCTTATAGGATACTCTATTTAATATATATATATATATATATATATATATATATATATATATATATATATATATATATATATATATATTTATCCTAGTCAACAATATGTCATTTACATATAAAGATAGAATGACAAAGTGATTCTTACTATTCCAAACATATACAATAGTCAAGTTTATTATCCAATTGAAATACATCCCAAAGACATATTGTCTCGTTCATCTCTAAATTGATCAACGATCTTTACATGAGCAATAGATCTCCACTTCATTAGATGACTCAAGTTTAGTTTTCTACCAAATCACATCTCATATGGTATAGAGAACATAACCTTATAGGATACTCTATTTATATATATATATATATATATATATATATATATATATATAATTATAGTTATTGCTTCTCTCCAAAAGACCATAGGTATAGAAGTATCTAATAATATTGACCTAATCATATTTAGTAGGATCATTATATATTTCAATTACACCATTTTGTTGAAGTGTCCTAAGTATGACATTTTGTTTTAAAATACCATAGTCTTTACAAGATTTAGGGAATCTTGTGGAGGTGTATTCACTACCTCAATCATACCTTAAGACTTTTATTGTGCAATCCAATTGATTTTCAACTTCATACTTATATTCTTTTAAGTATTTCAAGTGTCTTAGATTTATGTGATAAGAAATATAAATATCTATATCTTTAATAATCATCTATGAAAGTTATAAAATAAACCTTCTCATGATGATATCTTAACTTGAAAGGTCTACATATATTTATGTGAATGATTTCTAACAGGGTTAATACCCTAATTATTTCTTTACAAAAGTTTTTTTTGTTGTTGTTATTTTTACTTGTTTATATGCTTCATACATATTAAAAGTATTTTTTTGAATCCCAAACAAAAAGTCAAAGTTGATTAATTTCACAACTTATTAAAACTTATATGTTCTAGCCTTTTAAAGCATACATTTACATTAATAATAAAGACACAAATAACAAAAGCATAAGAAGAAGGTTCACTTTCATTAATATTCAGCTTGAACAAACCATTTTAAGAATCAAATGAACTAGAAAACAAAATATTCTTGTATTTTCTCACATTAACCTTTTCCAAGGCAAACCTAACCTCAAACCCTTTTTTGACAAGCATAGGGACAAACACCAGATTGCACCTAACAAATGGCACAATCAATACTTCATTAAAAATAATTGAGGTGCCTGCTATGTCAATCCTAAAGGACCTAATACCTAGTACATCAGTAAAAGAGTTGTTGCTCATATAAACATGATGCTCCGCAAACTTATATTCCTTTAGGTTAAACCTCGTGCGGGTAGAAGACCACAAGTGAAATCCCAATCGAGTACCACATTTCACATTTAAAGCTTAATATTGAAGAATTATATCATAGGTCTTGGTTCTTTATTAGAACCAAAATTTGTATACAACCTCAAAGTAATCAATCACAGGCTTTTGTTTGTACCCTTTGACTACTAGATGAGCATTTAACCTATTGACCTTTCCATTGGGCTTATATTTGGTCTTATAAACCTACTCTACAGTAATAGACTTCTTGTCTTTGGAAAGTAGAATTAGTTTTCATATATTGTTCTTCTTGATTGCATGTATTTTATCATTCATAGCTTGAATCAAATCTTCATCTTTTGAAGCACGGTGAAATGTTACTAGATCACAATATGCAAATAGAACACAATTAATATTTTTTATCAAAAATGTCTTCTTTGGTTAGCACATAATCTTTCATACGAGCAGGTAAAACTCATCTTTGCCTTGAATGTGAGGAAGGTTCAGCCAAATTGCTTGGAGAAACTTTTGTAGAGCTGGGTAGATCATCAAATATATTAGGAGATTATAATGGTCAGTTTGAATATTGGTATTAGTTATGATGAGCTGAACTGATTCTTCCTCATACATGATAAAATGATATTGCTTATTTTCTTCAATGCTCCAACTCCATTCACCTTCCTCTTCAAAGATGATATCCTGACTCATGATCACCTTTAAGATTATACAACCAATAACCTTTGGTCTCTTTACCATATCTAAGAAAATACACTTCACACATTTGTCATAAAGTTTTTTGCACGTTTCATTTGGTATGTGGGCATAAGCAATACATTTAAATACACAAAGATAACTAAATATTGGTGTTGGACCAGTCCATGCCTCCATTACTGTCCTAAGATTAAGTCTTTTTTAGTTGGACATTTGTTTAATATGTACGTGTCATACAAAGCTACTTTTGCCCAAAATTATTTTCATAAATGATTTTGTTTATGTAAGCTTTAAATTCCTAGAACACGTATATAATATGATATTTATACTTTAAGAAGTAAACTCACATTCATTAAATAAAGTCATCAATGAATGTAAGAAAGTATGTATACCCTCTATCTTTCGACTCTCCAAGCGGCTCACAAAGATCTAAGTATACTAACTTAAATGGCTTCTTTGTTCTTCATAACTTACTAGAAGGAAAAGCAACGATCATAGGAATCTCCAAGAGGCTCCAATGCTTAGGAGATTATCATAAGGATCAAAAACATAAAATACGTAAAAAATGCATTGGATTGGCCCATGCTTTGCCTTGATGTTAATTATTCATTTTTCCATTATAGGAATCTTTGAGTTGTTCCTGAACTTAACCTTTGATCTTAGGTGTTGTAAAGCTTTAAGAATAACTCCCTATTACTGCAAATATTATTGCTATAACTCATTGTAAGTAACCGATCCTTCAAGTTGCTCAAGGAATCTCAACCAATTGTCAAATGAACAAGACCAAAAATAACCACGAAACCGATTCACTAAAACTTGGTGTTTCAATGCTCAATGTAAGTCAAACAACAGGTCAAATATCAAAACAATCAAGGATCAAATAAATGTCAAGGTGCTGCAAAACATGTTAATTGAAGTATATAAGAGCTCTATTTATAGAGCAATAAGAATTACAACATTTGAAGGATGTACTGTTGTTGGGCTGCTGCTAGCCCTTGGGGGCTAGGGAGGCCCCCAATGGCTATCAAAAGATGGCCAGGGTCTTGATGGCCCTGGCTATTTGTTACATAATACAAACACGGGTCCGAATGACCCGTCCTATTACAATTTAACACCTCTTCTTAAACTTATAGTGTGTATACTGAAAGTTTGTCTAACAAAAAGGTAAATCGGGTTGCTGACAAAGGTTTGGTGAAAAAAATTATCAACTGCATCTCAAATGATATATAACATAGAGTAATCTTCTTCTTCAATCATTCTTCTCGAACAAAATGGCAGTCCATTTCAATGTACTTCGTTCATTCATGGAAGGGGTTGTTGGAAGCCATGTAAATGATGCTATTGTTATCACAGAACATAGTGGTTGACTATTGTAATGTGATACCCATATCCTTTAGTACTTGAGTGATCTAAGAGATTTATGTAGCAACAATAGTCATATGGTTCGGTACTCAGCTTCTATAGAGAAAAACAAAACTTTTTGTTGTTTCTTGCACTTTCAAGAAATTAGGGATTCCCCTAAGAAAACACAAAAACCAATAGTAGAATGTTTGTCATTGATATCTCCGCCCCAATCAACATCAATATACACAGATAGATCAAAAGATGAAGAAGTCAAAAGTACTCCCTTGTTCATATAACCCTTTATATATCGAACAATTCTCATAATAATACTCATATGGACCATGCTAGGTGCTTACTAAAATTGACTAGTTGTATGTATTGCATGAGAAATATCAAGTCGGGTTATAATAAGATAGGTTAGAGCACCTATCAATTGCTTGTAGGGAGTTGGGTTATCTAATTTTTCTCTGTTCTAATTTCTTAACTTTGTGCCTAGGACCTTGGGTGTATTAACTTGTTTATTGTTAGTGATCCCTGACCTATCAATTATTTTATTTGCAAACTTAGTTTGTGATATAAAATAGCCTCTATTATTTTTAATAATTTCTTTTCCCAAAAAATAGCTAAGAAGGCCAAGATCTTTCATCTCAAACAACTGGTGAAGATCATGTTTAACCTATGTAATTTTTGTATCACCACTTCTAGTGATGACCATATCATCTACGTATAGGAGTAATATAATAATACCTCTATTATATTTTCTTATAAACAAAGCGGTGTCAGTATAGCAAGACATAAAGTTATGCATATGCATGAAGTTTTCAAAATGATCAAACCAAGCCTTATGATATTGTTTAAGATCATACAAGACTTTCTCAAGTTTAAGAACATGATCCTTGAGAATATCAAATTCGGGAAGAGGAGTCATATAAACATCTTCATTCAATTTTCCATTCAAAAAAGCATTTTTAACATCAAGTTCAAAAATATTCCAGTTTTTTATAGTACTAAGAGTTATGAGAATCCTTATAATGATCATTCTACCAATAGAGGCAAATGTTTCCTTATAATCAATTTCATATTCTTGAGCATAACCCTTGGCCATCAATCTAGTTTTATATTCTTCTATGCTACTATTACTATGACTTTTAATTTTTTAAACCCATCTTCATCTAATAATTTTTTAATCCTTGAACTTAGGAACAACTGACCAAGTTTGAGCTTGATCCAATGCATGCAGTTCTTTGTGTGTAACATTATCCCATTTTGAAATGTCCTTACCTTGATGGTAGAACCTAGGCTCTTTTACTTGTAAAATGATTGTAATTAAATTATTTAATTAATATTTAAAAGATTCATAAAATATAAAGTATTGAAAAGATTTTGAAATGATAGGTTTTAATCATGAGGTGTTTTGATCCCTAGGTTTTCTAGTATAATGTAGCGAAAAAGTTCAATAATATGTTGTGTATCAAGAAAAACATCATTCCGATCATGTTGGATAACATCAATATTGTCTTCAAGATCACTATCATCGGTCTCACTATCCTCTATGTTGAAAAAATCATGTGAATAAGATTCTTTATTATTTTTAATAGAGCTAGTTTTATAATAGTAGTTATCTTCAAGAAATTTTACATCCTTAGAATCATATATTTTATCATTAATAGCGTCAAAACATTTACATCCTCTTTTACCAATTTCATATTAAAAAAAAATCCATTCAATAGCTCTAGGGGATAACTTATCATTTTTACCTGTATAAACAAAATATCTGCAACAAAAAATCCTTAGTCTTTCATAATAAGGAGAGAGATTATATAATTTTTCAAAAGAAGAAATATTTTCAAGGTGGGTTGATGATATTTTATTAATGAATATACAACACTAAGAGTAGCTTCTACACATAAGAACTTATGAATATTACTAAAAATTAAAAGAGTTCTATAAGTTTTTATAATGTGTCTATGTTTTCTTTCTGCTAACCCATTTTGTTATGAGGTTTTAGTGGAAGATTTTTTTTATATAAAATCTCATTTGTTTCAAAAAACATTTAAAAATATTTTGATAAGTATTCTCCTCCCGAGTGAGATCTAAAACTCTTAATACTAGAACCGAATTGATTTTTACCATATTATAAAAGATCAAATATTTTTCAAATACTTACGATTTATGTCTCAATAGGTATATTCACGTAAAGTGAGTAAAATGATCTATAAAGTTACATAATATTGTACTCCTTGAGAAACAATAGGAGCAGGTCCCCAAACATCGAAATGTATTAATTCAAAAGGTTTACTTGTTACAAAATTTCTTTCACTAAAAGGAAAATGATGCATATTCCCAAGGATACATTTTTTACAATCAAAATTATTAATTTCATTTTTCTTCAACAAAAAAAAATTACATAGTTTATGCATATCTAAATGTCCAAGTCATTCATGACAAAGAGTAGTATCATGAACTATATTACAGGATTCAATATTTGGTATAATTAAACTATCTATTTTATATAGTCTACTTTCTTTATGGCCTTCACAAATCACCTTCTTTGATAGGTCATCCTGCACCACACAATTCTTAAATAAAAAAGTAACTATACAACCATTATCACAAATTTGAATAACCGAGAGAAGATTTAGATTTAACTTAGGTATAAAACTTACATTTTTTATTTTGACATCTTCTTTTCCAAAGTTTTTAATTTTTTTAATTTAAAGTTTCATACCATCGGCCATAAAGACATGTTTATCAAAAATATTTTAACGATTTTTCAAAGATTTTTCAACATGAGTCATATGAAATGAAGCACATAAATCTAAAAACCAAGACATACCTTAAGAAGTGAATAGATCATTTTTGAAGATATTTGCCTTCTACTTAAATATTTCTTCTATATAAGCCTTGACGTTTGAAGGTAAGACTCCTCCATCTTTGTCTTTCACGACTCCTCTTTTTCAAAGAAAGGGACAAGTGATATTAATGTTATCACTTTCCTTATAATAGTGACAAATAGTGTCTTTATTTGGCCATTGCACCATTGGCTTCTTTCTCGATCCATCACCACCTTTTTGTCCTTCGAAGCTTTAACGTGGGGAGACTTATATGTATTAATATATTTGCTCCTAGCTTGGAAGCGGCAAGAACAACTTCTTTTGGAATACTCATATTTTTCAATCTAATTTCTTTCATAACTAGACCAGTCAAAAAGTTATCTCCTTTTGGTCTAGGTTTCCTATGAATTAAATTTGATCTAATATTTTCAAATTCATTCTTAATACCCTCATATTTAAGAAAAAATATTGATTGTCCAAAAATTCTTGAAATTTGTCTATTTTAAATTTTTTTTCAAACATATCAAAACTTCGAAGTTGAGTCCACAATTCAAAAAACTCATTGTGGTACTCTTTAATGCTTAAATTTCCTTACTAAAGCATTATTATTCTTTCTATTACAACTATTAGAAACACAAAGTCATCTTAACAATAAATCTTTTTCAAATATTCATAAGTTTCAAAGGTACTTTCAAATACACTAATTTGGTTTCTCAGTTTATCATCAACATTTTAACAAATAATTCATGTTATTTTTAAATGCATTTTCTCTCAAGTTTTTAAATCTTGTTTGTATTTTTCTTGGGCTTTAAACACATCATCATCATCTAAATTTTCAAAATCTAACTTTGGTTCTTTAATGGTTTCATCTATGTAATCTCAATAGTTTTTTCATAAAAAAATATTTTTTCATAGTTCTTACCCAACTTTGATAGTATTTTGGGTAAAGAATATACTTAAAAGACTCATTTTTACTATCCATTTCAATAAACAAACAATAATTTTGATGTTACCTCAAGTTTAGAATTTCAAAAATATAATATCATAAACTTTTCAATTTTGACACGCTTCCTAATGTGCTCGATTTTTCTAAAACAAGTCTCTCATACCATGTAAGGAATCAATCATTCAAGTTGTTCGAGAAATCTCAACCAATTGTCGAATGAAGAAGACCGATAGTAGCCATGAAACCAATTCACCAAAACTTGGTATTTCAATGCTCAATATAAGTCAAACAAATCAAATATAAAAACAATCAAGGATCAAACAAATGTCAAGGTGCTGCAAAACAACATGTTTATTGAAGTATATAAGAGCTCTATTTATAGAGCAAGAAGAATTACAACATTTGAGAGAGAAGAAGGAAGGGTTGCTGCTAGGCTAGTATTGACTAGCCAATGGGGGTCTCCCCAACGGCTATCAAAAGATGGTCAGGACCTTGATGGCCCTGGCTATTTATTACGTAATACAAACACGGGCCCTTGTGGCTCATCCTATTACAATTCAACACTCATATCTAAATACCAACCTTTCTTTGAGTTCTCTATAGTAGCATCACGAGCCAACACCAAGGCTTTAGCATTCTCATCTCCACCTTTATAAGATTTTGCAATTTTAACATAAAATCTAAACTTTCCACCTTTTGTACTTTTATATTTAAACTTGTAATGTTCATACCTTTTGCATTTGTAGTACTAAATATATGACTTATTCTTTTGTTATCCAACATCCTTTTCTTGTTGTCCTCTTCCTTCTTTTGTTTAGAGGAACACTTTCTCCCATCATGCAACACTAGCTGGCTTTGCAAAGACTCTTTCAATATCTTGGGTTTTCCTTTATGTCATTGCTCATGGACTTGTAGAGAGCCAATAAGCTCATCAGTGGATAAAGTGGAGAGATCTCGAGATTCTTCAATAGACATTACAATGTATTCAAATTGTAACATTAAAGTTTGAAGAATCTTCTTGGTCTTCGATAGTCTCACCATTGACCTTCATGTGATTTATAAGTGACAACATTTGTGAGAAATAATAAAAATTGACTCAAACTTCTCCGATCCAAGAAGCTTGAACTATCAACAGAGAGTTAGATGAACCTTCTAGACTCTCTCAACTCTCTTATAAGTCTTAACGAGAGTTTTATATGCCTTCTTTGTAGTTTTGCATTAGTCACTTTTATAGTCTTTCTTTGATTTTCTTTTAGATGCTTATGCCCGTTTGATGTGAAATTATTTGTAGTTATTGGTTTTACCAATCCTTTCTTGATGATTTCGGTTAGGTCTTGAAGCTCTCGAATCACACTTCCATTTGGATTCTCTAATACTCAAAGTTCTTCCCAACAAACTTTGGGATTTGAGATTGGACTATACCAATATTACTCATAAAAAACATTTTAAAATTTTCAAAGGAATTAGGCCTTGATACCAAATGTTGAAGTGAAAAAGAAATAGTGAAAATACATTAAGACAAAGAGAACTCAAGATAATTTAAAGGAAGAATAAACTGTGCTCATGCTTCAGAAATTGAAATTACACCATATTTATAGGCCCTGAAATATAAATGCTAAACACTCCTTTACATTTTCCTATTAAAAGCTTGCTTAAATTGTTGCATTTAAGCTTTAGTCATTTGTAGATAAGACCTCTTAATTAAGTGTTATGATATATTTCCAATAAATTTGAAAGCGGCAATCATCCTTCTAAGAATACCATTTAAGGCATAGGATCAACTTTTTGCAGAAAGAAGTTCCATGAACTAAACCATGAATTTCTTGTAAATGAGAATGTCGTCTCCTTGCTGCTTCTCCCTTTGCTTACCAATGCTCAATGTGTTCATCTTTGTTTCCTGTTTTGTTTTTCTTTTGGAACCCATGATGGGCTTAATTGAGTTAGGAAATATGCTATCTAGGGCATTTTAATCCCTTGAACTTACTTTGGGGCAAAAGATGATCTTCAAGTGGTGATGTTGAGTAGTTGTTGAAAAATAAGTCTTTACTCAACTTAGGATGTTACATCATATGGGCTTTTGAAGATGCATCAGATCAAGCAACATGAATTTTAGATGTTTTTCATGTTCCATTTAATGCATCTAATATGGATCTTCATGTATGTGTGTGCTTTACATCTTCAAAAATAAATATATGAGTTATTCCTTTGTTTGGTTTCTTTCTTGTGTATGAGTAAGACTAGGTCAAACTATTTGTTAAGAAGTTACTTAAATCTTGCGCTGCTTGTCAAACAGAAATACAAATATGCTGCTTTTCAAATGATAATTTTTGAAGCAGTCAGCCTGTGGTTGAATATGTTTTTCCTTCTGTAAAACAATTTTTTTTCCAACATTAGGTAGGTTTGGTTACATGAATTCTTAGTTGCTATCATCTATATTGTGTCATACCTGCATTGAAATCTAAAATAGCATCAGAATACTTAATGCTTTCTCCTCACCTTCTTTTTGTACTACTCATACTTCAAGTTTTCAGATTTCATATTGGATCTCTATCTGAAAATTGTCTAAATGTTCAAACCACCTTAATTGTGACTTATTTGATGTTTTAATGTTGACATGTGTATTCTTCTATCAAATCATGATAGAATCAGTTTTTTCTTTTGAGGTCATACATCCTTCTCATATTCTTTATGCGGAAGTCCTTTGCACGTGCTGATTATTGACTGCTCAACACACAGCATCATATAATCTTTATCATATTTGTCTTTGAATCAATTGTTCTTGATGTAGATGTAAATTACGAAGCAACATCTTTATGTATTTCTGTTTTCTTCTTATCTCATTTACCTTGAGGCGATTCTCATTTGGCCACATCATTTTTAACTTATAACTTGGAAAAAACTGTCATTCTAAGGGATGGGAATAAACGAGCATGAAACTTCAAGGTTAACGCCTTTGCTTCTAGGTCCTAAACAAGGCTGTAGCTTCTGCTGAGGTATTGTCCATGAGATTTGAACCTGTGACTGCCTATTTAGAAGTGAAAGGCTCCTTCCACCAGGCTAATCCTCGTTGAGGGTTCTCATGAGGTCAGAAAGATTCTTGATTCCTTCGAATATATCCAATATATTTGTATTCTTTTGCAGTGAGCTTTCGCCGCCAAATATATCCAATATATGTCAGTTTGGAAAGGGTACCGCTATTGACTCATCATCATCAAGTTCTGTAGGTTTAGCCAACCCAATTTAGTGTGGAAGAAGGTTTGGTTTTGGCTTAGTCTCAATTACTTTTAGTTATGTGTAATGAATTTACCAGTCTAAAGCAATACCATTTCTACACAACTGCCTAAACTGTGTAAGCCGCCTGTGTTACAATTGGCATTAGGTGTAAGCCGCCTGTGTTACCATTAGCATTAGGTTTAAAGGAGAGTTTATGATTTCTACGAGGGTTGACTCTTGACTGGTCTAACTTGAATGACAAGTATCCTCTTGAAACTAAGCCTACTCATGTGTACATATTTGGAACTTTAATGACCATATCCACGGCATTGAGGATTTTGCTTTGCTTGAAAAGATACCATATTTCTTAGTTTTAGTATCAAAAGCTGTGCATGTAGTAAGTTGTTTTTTCTTTTACGTTTCTCTTCATTATTCATGGGATTGTAGATTTCTTTTCCATTTGCAGGTCTTTGTAGAAGAGATGGCCAACCTATTGGATACAATCGGATTTATACAAACGCCATTACATCGTAAGAATGTTATCTTTTAAGTTTAGATTGAATATGTATAATATGTGTGCGTATGTATGTATTATATATAGTATTTATCAACAAATTTTATATCAGGGGTCTTCTATCTTATTTGTTTGAGTGACATGAATAGGTTGCCTCATTCCTCTTGCTGAGGATCCAAATTCGGTCATTATCCCTGAGAAGAATAATTATAAGGAAATTCCCAAGAAGCTATCATACTTTATGGAACATGAAATTGGAAACTCCACTCCTCCATCCAGACCTTATTTGGAGGGCATCAGACTTGGAAACAAAGGAGTGAAACATTCAAACTGAATGCAACCATGAAGGTTAATGATCTTGTTGCTTTGATGCTTTACTTACTTGGTGTTTCATTTGTTTCATCAATTAATACCTAGACTTGAGGATGATAACTTGTCTAATCTTTTCTATACTGCAACTTACTGTCAGAAACTACCATCTTTTATAGAAACCCAGTTAATATGGTCCCATTTGTGATATGTATTGGAGTTTCTACTTTTGCTTTGCCTGCATCTTATGCCACCTTGGGGACAATATCTAGTCGGGCCAATAGGACCCAACCGTGCTAACTTTGAGGACCAGGCCAATTGGGCAAAAATACTTTGACAATAATGTCTTCTTCCACTGGTAATTACTTAATAATCACAAGATGTCCACCGGATGTGGTCTTTCTCATCTTACTAGTTGATACTGTGGATTTATAAATAGATGGGCGTTGATCATCTTTTTATATTGTCATGCAAACATTGTATATTAGTCCTATCTTCCTCGTGCTGCATGTTCTACCTTTTAATGCGGTCAAACTCCACATATGGGTCCCTTGATGGCATGTTGATCCTGCAATTATTCTTGTAGGAAAGGGTTGTGACAAATGTTTCTGCAGAATATTTATTCGAATACGCTCTTCATAAAATTTAGTACCTAGAGTTTCATGTCTTCTTGATTCTCCGTAGTGTGCAGTTTACAATGCTTTATAAGCTGTCCCGGTTGGGACCTATTTTCTGTTTGTTTCCTCGTGAAGAAGAGCACCTTCAAGTATGAGGAATTTACCAAGCATGTATGAGATCACTCTTCATGGCCGGTTTCAAGCCTCGATAAACGAGGAGGGTTGCATTAGGCTTCCAACAGTCAACATAAAACTTTATTGGACTTATTTACCATAGATTCTACAAATTATGATAGAGTTCTATGTTAACAAATAATCCATGTAGTAGACTCCATCTAGTATGAGAAAAAACTTAGTTGTTGATTATTCTAATGGTTTTAAACGTAGCTTCTATGCCCTCCCACTGCACTTCTTTGAGCAAGATGATTGGTTCGAAGTCTTGATAGTATGTGAAATGGTCATTGGGTACAACAACATCAACAACAACAACTAAGCCTTTTCCAATACTAGACGGGGTCGGCTACATGGATTCTTTGTTTCCACATAGCCCTATCTTGTGCCATGTTAACAGTTAACTCACAATAAGCTAGATCATTCTTTATTGTTTCTTTCTAACACTTTTGGGACCGTCCTCTACCTCTTTTAATACTTTCAAAATCTAGTTTTTCATATCGTCTTATAGGTTCTTCTTTTGATTTTTTTCTCTATGTCTAAACCATCTTAAATGATATTATCTCATTTTATCCTCTATTGGTATCACTCCTAATTTGTTTCTAATAACCTCATTACGTATATGATCTTTTCTTCTATGACCACTCATCCATCTCAACATCTTTATTTTATCTCAAACATCTTTTGTACATGTTGATGATTAATTGCCCAATACTCACAACTATAAAACAAGGCATGTCTAATTGTTGTTTTATAATATTTACCTTTTAACTTTAATGGTATCTTCTTATCACAAAGAATACCTGATGTTTCTCTCTATTTTAACCAATCAACATTAATTCTATGTGTAACATCTCTGCCAATTCTTCCATTACTCTAAAAAATTGATCCTAAGTATTTAAAACTTTTTTTTTAGGGATGCAATGTGTACCAATTTTAATTTCTATGTCCTCTAAAGTAACAAAATGATCAAACTTACGGTCTATATATTTTGTCTTTGTTCTACTAAGTCGAAAGCCTTTACTTTCTAATATTTCTCCCCATAGCTCCAATTTTCTATCAACTTTTTCCTTACACTCCTCCACTAACACAATGTTATCTGCAAATGACATACACCAATGTACTTCATCTTGAATATATTTTATTAACTCATCAATCATCATTATAAATAAGCATGGACTTAAAGTTGGTCCTTGATGTAACTCAATATTAACTTAAAAGAAGTTTGTCATTCCTTCATAAGTCCTCACACATGTTTTTGCACCATTATACATGTCTCTTATAAGGTTCATGTATGTCAATGGGATACCTTTTTTTCTAAGATTTTTCAAAAAACCTCCCTCAGTACCTTATCATAAGCTTTTTCTAAATCAATAAATATCATGTGAAGGTCTTTCTTTTTTGCTCTAAAATATTTCATATGACGTCTCAAAAGGTGAATCGGTTCAATAGTAGATTTGTCTAGCATGAATCTAAATTGGTTCTCTATTGTATTCGATACTTGTCTTAGCGTACATTCCATAATTCTTTCTCATAATTTCATAGTATGACTCATTAACTTCATACTCCGATATTTCGCAGAATTTTGAATGTCTCCCTTGTTCTAGTATATGAGTGTAAGTGTACTCGCTCTCTATTCTTTGGGTATCTTTTGGTTTCTCCATATTTTATTAAATAGTCTTCTGAGCCAAGTAATTTCTGTTTCTCCTAGGATTTTCCAAACTTCTATAGGAATATTGTCTAGTCCTACAAATTTACCACCCTTCATATGTTTAAAGCCTCTTTAACTTCATTTTTTTGAATACGTCAGTAGAAATTATGGTTTATATACTTTTCTGATTTGGCTAACTCTATGAAGTTAATACTAATATCTTTATTTTCATTAAAAGGCTTATAAAAATAGTTTTTTTCATCTATTTTTTATATATCATTTGCCACTAGAATTTTCTCATCCTCATCTTTGATGCATCTAACAAAATTAAGATCCTTAGTTTTCTTATCTCTAGCCCTAGCTATCCTAAAAATATCTTTTTTATCCTCTTTTGAGTTGAACTTTTTAAAATAAATCCTCCCAAATTTTAGCTTTTGCTTCATTGACGTTCTTTTTTGCTTTTTTCTTTGCTTTCTTATAAGCCTCTAAAGTTTCAGTAGTTTTCTTAGTATAATGTAATTTGTAACGTACCCTCTTTGCCTTGATTTTATTTTGCACTAATTCACTCCACCACCAAGCTTTTTTTTGTAGAGTACACCTCCTTTAGATTCACCTAACACATCTATCCACATATCACATATTGTTCCCCATATCACAAGGTGTACCAACATAATTCCAAGCATCTCCTTGAAGGACTTTATATTTAAATATATCTTCTTTCTCACTTTTTAGGTTCCATCATTTAGTCTGAATAGGTCGATGTACTCTTTTCTTCTTTGTCCACTTTTTTACCTGTAAATCTATAACTAAAAGTCGATGTTGGGTGGCTAAACTTTCTCATGGAATTACCTTGTAATCTTTACAACACACTCTATCTTTTTTCTTACAAATAAAATAATCAATTTGTGTTTGTGATAAGCCACTCTTATAAATAATTAAATGTTTATCTCATTTTTTGAAGATTGTATTGACTATAAAGAGATCAAATGTAATAATAAAATTTAAAATCTCCTTACCTTCCTCATTTATATCCCCAAAACCAAAGTTTTCATGAATACCTTGATATCCTAATGCCTCTTTACCCACATGTCCATTTAAGTTTCCTCCTAAACAAATCATCTCTCTTTGTAGAATTCTTTGAATCACCTTATCTAACTCCTCCCAAAAAGTTGTCTTTATACTAACTTCTAGTCCTACTTGGGGTGTGTAAGCACAAACTATATTTAAAACCTCTGCTTCTAATACTAATTTCAACATCATGATTCGGTCACCATATCGTTGTATGTCTACTACACTATCCTTTACATTTTTATTTATGATAATATCAACTTCATTTTGAGCATTTTCCTTACCTTAGTACCATAATTTAAAACTTGTATCATTAATCTCTTTTGCTTTTTCTCCAACTCACTTTGTCTCTTGTAAACATATGATATGAATCTTTCTCTAAATCATAGTATCTACCACCTCCATTAACTTATTGGATAATGTTTTGATATTCCAAGAGCCAATACGAATCTTATTATCTAGGATTAACTTTCTTACCTCTGCATCCGTCTATATTGAAAATGTGGAGACCTTCTCTATAATTTATTCACAATATTCGGGCTGCAATGTAGTGGGATTAACTTCTTTACCCACACCTGTTCATGATGTGGAAACTTTCTCTGCAATTGATTCACTGCATCCAAGTGAAAATATAGTGACCCTTGCTTACTTTTTACAGGATTTGGGCTCTCTAGCACGTTGCTAAGAGGAGATGCCCCAACGTAATGCTCATAATTTGTGTAAGCCATGGTATAAAACCTAACAAAGTTTTACGTTGGCTATCGAAAGCCTAACGCAATCCTCATCCTTTATCTAGGATTGGGATCGGACATGCAAGGGTGATCCCTTACATGGGTGGAGTTGAAATGGTCATTCGGTAGATAACCAAAAGTTGTTAATAATGGAAAGATTTTTTTTTGGATAAATGATACTAAAAAGAGTCATCATTTACATCTGGGACATTACAAGGCGACCATTCTGATTTGCCTTCCATGTCTGTGCTTTTTTGAACGTTTGTACTAGAGAACTACATTATTCTGAAACTGATTGACTATGGGCTAATGAGAATCTATAGTAGTTACAACTTGGGCATGAATGCCATTGTTTTGACAGATGATTCTATCATTTGATTACTGTACCATTGACATTCATGTGAACCTTGAACTGCATGTTTTTTTGCATCATTTCTTATAATTAAATTTGCTCACTCCCTGTCATTCCCGACAGATTTTGAACTTCAAGTTCACTATGGCTTCATGAAAAATGGAGGTGCGGATATGGATCCTGTAGATATGGAGTTCGTCAAGAGATGTAAATATGTTGTTGCCTTTGGCATATTTGATGGATATGATGTAACATCAAGCGTTACTGCACAGCCTGTGCAGTAACGCCCATGTGTAGCATATGAAGGGCCTTTAAAAGGGCCCTTCATAGTGCATGATTGATAAATGTTTTATTGATGTTTGTTAAATGTTATTCGCAATTATGGGTTATTCGATATGCTTTTCAAATAGAACATGTTTATGATATTGTTTAATAAAGAGCATGTTTTGATATGCATGTGTTGTATGAACATGATATTTAAATGTTGTTTAAATGTTGTGTGGATATGAGTTTGATTTTGTATATTCGTGGATCTGGATGTGATGAACTGTAATTGGTTTTAGAAATGTAATGATGTGTGAATATATGAGCCGTACTTATGCGGTTTGTGTGGGGTCTCTAGAGACTTGTAGGTCCCTCGGGCAATCCGGCTTAGGGTGAATACAGGGTATGTTCCTAGGCACTCTATTGTGAGAGTCGGCGTGGTTACCATTGTGGATGGGGTTACTGAGGTCATGTTAGGGAGGGCCGGACGACTCCCGTGGCCTTTGGGGCAGACACAGTATAGGCTGTAATTGTCGAAACTAATGATGTGTGCGTGTGTGTTACTGTATGCGTATGAATTTGAGATCATGATTTGAAGGTAACTGTGCTTTGCTATGAAATAATTGTGAAACTATGCATGCTTTTAGTATGTTTTCTGTTTAAAGATGTTTAACCTCTCTACTGAGCTATTTATAGGAGCTCACCCAATTATTTTACAGTTCATCCTGAAGCTAGCACTTCGAAGGCACACGGAGCAAAGTAGGAGTTGGATAGAGCTGCATTTTTACTTTAGATGGTATGATAAGTGTTGAATGATTTAGAAAGTCTTTTATTCGGGATTATTGTTAGGTGGGGCCCGCATCATTTTGGACGTGTTGTTTAGAACTTCGATATGAATATTTATTTCAGTTACATATTTCTTGAGTTTAAATTAAATTAGTATTATAGTTGGTTACTGCTCACCATTACGTTCGCGCGAGAAGCGGCCACGTGGCATCGGCTCGGGCCAGGTCGTAGTCGCGACCTGAGCGGGTGTGACATATGATACTCCCCACCAACCTTCCAATATGAGCAGACGGTCACAAAAGCTCTTTTGTTTACCAATGGTTGTTGATGAGATAACTCTTGTTCGTATTAGGGCAAGTGGCAATCTTACATAGGACACTGATGGTGGGAAGTGGATTGGTATTTGGTGCCTTGTCACACTTCACAACCTACCTTACGATGAACCACGAAGAAATGGGAAGGTTCCAAAGATTTTAGCACAGAGTAATTCCTCAAACACAGTACAACATTTGGATTGATGGGAAAATGGAGCTTATAGTCGATCCCTTGCTTATTCTTGAAAGGTCTGTGGGTAGTCATATAGGTTTATGCAGTCAAGTTACACCCTCTTGTTTCTTTATTTGTACGAGAGCCTCTGTCATTACAAAATCAAAGGCAAACTGCACATTGTTTTTCCTTGTATAGCCGTTTCTGACAAGTTGCAGGTATCTATGGCGTGGGGGTTATACCTTTGCGATAGCTCGCCATAAACATCACAGGAGTATATATGAGGAAGCTGATGCAAACAAAAGAAGGAAGCGATATGCCCGACCACTTATTGATCTGTACATGAAAATCTACGTGTATGAAGGGATGGAACCTTGGAGTCCTAAGAAGAAAACTGTCAGTGGTAAGTTCATAGTCATTAATGTGTATTTTAGAATCTTTCATCCTCTTTTCTAGCTACTTTAAAAGTGGCGACACATTGCAGATGTTCCTGAAGGAGCGATTATCATACGGGAGCACATGCCATTGAACAATCTCTTTTGCCGCTGGTTCAATGAGGTGAATCTTTTCACTCCAAGGGACCAACTAAGTTTTGGTTATGTTGTGTATAGGTTAGGAGACTCTTTCAAGTTTTACATGTTTCCCAGTTGTGAATATTGATGACACCGACCACCTCTGCAAAGACCCGAGGCAGCTTCAGCTTCGCTTCCTGGCTCCTGGTACGCTGCAACAGCCGATCTTCTTCTTTTGTATGAGCAGCGAAATCACACGTAATAGGTAAGGGTTTTAGGTAGCTTTCCGGTTTCCACACAGCCAACTTTCCAGAGAGACATTTGTGTAACTTGATTTCTTATATTTCTTCCTTGCGCACAGCATTGTATTTATAGAACAACGCCTTTTTCTTCCCTCCCGTATTTCCTAGCTAGGCTTTCCATATTGGAGCCCTTATCGAGTTGGTTACGACACTCATCCGTAATCGACTTATTGTTACAGATTAATACCGTAAACGGTTGGATAGCTAATCCAACCATTTATGTGATAAGGATACCGAGAATGACCATCTCAACTTTACATCTCTCACTTGGCCACTCAAGCCAAATGATATGACATACTAGTTTTCCTCTCACTTTTGTGGGGTTTTCCTAGTAATGTCGTTTCATGGTTGTTATACAATCATCACTTGTGTGGTTTTTTACCTACACAACAATCAAACATATCTCAAACTCATGTTTGTAACATGTTTTGCAAAATGATTCTCTATTATACATTTAGTCAAGGGGTCTGTCAACATATCATGAGTTGGCATGTATGAGATGGATATCTCATTTCTCATAACCATATCATGAACATAGTGGTATTTCACCATTATATGCTTGCTTTTAGAGTTGTCAGTTGCACTCCTGATTAGAGTAATTGGTGCACTGTTGTTAAAGTAAATGATAACTGACTCCTCGACTATTTTTAGCTTTAAATCTTATATGAAGAGGCTAATCCCGACAACACTCGTTGCAGCTATATAATAAGCCATATACTCAGCTTCTTGTGTATGTAGTAATACACAACACTGTTTTTTACATGCCTAAAAAATAATTCTACCTCCAAATAAAAATATTTGTCTCGAGGTTAATTTGCTATCATTTTTGCTCCCAACAAAGTGAGCATCTCAGTATCCTGCCACTTTCAGTTCATCTGCTTGAAAACACAATTTCAAGTCTTTTGTTCCTTTGAGATATCTTAAAATCTTTTTTATAGCTATCCAATGCTGCTATATAGGATTATTTTGATTATCCATAAGAAATGTTAGGCTTATCGTCTCCTTCATCGAGACAATCAGCCTTTCTCAATTTGACCTCTTGTGCAACGAGTGTAGTAGCATACTTATATTCACCCATTTTGAATTTCTTGAAGATATAGTCAATATATCTCTCCGAACTTAGGCATAAGAATTTAGATTCTCTATCTCGAGAAATCTTTAATACCCAAGATATAGGATGCTTCCCCCATATCCTTCATTTTGAACCTTGAGTTTAATCATGACATGGTTTTGACAATCATCTCATTGTCATTCTTAATCAATAATATGTCATCTAAATATAAAGATAAGATGACAAAGTGGCTCCCATTGTTCCATACATATACACAGTGATCAAACTCATTAGCCACTAACCCAAGTTCAATAATGGTATTTTGAAAAGTTAAATACAATTGCTGATGTAATTGTTTCAGGCCATATAAGGTTTTTCTCAACCTATATACTTTGTCTTCTTGGCCTTTAATTATATATCCTTCGGGTTGTTGCATATATATGATTTCGTCTAAATCTCCATTTAGAAAAGCAGTCTTTACATCTAACTGATGTAAGTCCAAATTATAATATAGAGATATCGCCAAGATTATTCTGATAGAAGCAAATTTTGCGATAGGAGAATATGTCTCAAAATAATTTATCCCTTACTTTTTCGAAAAATCATTCGCAACCAATCTCACTTTAAACTTGTCTATTGAACCATCAACCTTATATTTCTTTTTCAGAACCTATTTACAGTTTATAAATTTTCTCTCATTTGGAAAATCAGCTACTTCCCAGACTTGGTTTTTCTCAATGAACTTAATTTATTCATCCATAGTTTTCTCTCAATTTGTTGCTTCCGATGAGTTTATAGCCTACTAATAAGTGAAGTTATTAGTCAACTCATCTAAATCTACCGAATTTCATACTTTTTCTTCAAGATAAGTGTGATAATCCCTTAAGTAGGACGGTGTGACCCTACTAGGCCTTTTATGCCCACTTAAAGAACTTTGTTCAGTCTTTAGAAACTTCACTTCGCTCAGCACCTATAGTAGTGTCGCTTCACTTCATTCAGCAGTTAATAGCTTTCCCCCCTATAGTAGTGCCACTGAACTCAGTCTAAAGACCTTTCAATTCCAATCCCCAACCAGAGGCAAACAACTCTTCCACCCTTTAGTCTTAGTGGGTGCACACTACGTGAGGCATTGTCGCTAAGTAGTATCTTCCTTCTGGAAGAGGGTTTTGTGAAGGGTTGCTCTATCTTTTGGTCAATGCAGTCGGGCTTTGATTGTGAGCTCACCCTCTACTGCCTGGTCTTTCGCCCAATTGATCATCCAGGGACCAAAGCTCAGTGATTGGGAGTTGAGGTTGATTTGCATTTTCCTTGCTATTTTGAGCCATTCTTTCTTCTGTATTGGATCGGTGGTGCAACAACTCTCCTTTGTGTGACCCCCGCATTGGAAGGAGATTGCAAGAAGCCCTTCTCAATCCGTTGTACGTGCCCTCGCTAAGCCCCACTAACACAAAAGGCCTTAAAACGGTCCGCTTACGCCTATGCCCCATGGGAGTGGCTCATCTTATAGTGCCAAAACCTGCTTATAACCCATCCCACGAGGCGGTGCCTACTATAGGCAAGCAAATCTTACAAGAGGGCCTTAACCGTTACAGTAAGGTCCACTTGTTGCAGTGGGTGCGACGTGGAGCAATTTCTTGCACACGTATCAGCAACCCACTGTCAACCCGCAACCTCATGACTAGAAGGAAGGAGTGAGGTTCATCCAATCCATAAACCAACATAAAGGTTTCTACCGATCAGTGAGGAGAAATGGCAGACCTTGGTTCATCTAGTTACAGAAGAAGACGTGTGAAGGGAACTATTTAAAATGAAAGCGGCACCTGGGCGGTTTGAATGCATCTTTCTTCCAATCCCAATAGGAGCAAGTCAAACCCACTTTCCTAACATTAGTGAAGGGAGCCCAACGATTGACTTAGAAAGATCTTCTATGGGTTCAAATGATAATTGATCTAAGTCTACTAGATCATTAACATACTCATCATTATTTTTTAAGATATTATTCTTAGTATATTCTAAGAATTCAACATCTCTTCACTCTATAAATCTATGGTCCTTATGATAAAACCAATATCCCTTCGAGCCTTTAGGATATCCGATGAATATACATCTCAAAAACCTGTTGTCTAGCTTATCTTTAGACTGATTAAGGATCTTCACATGAGCAATAGATCCCACCTCTTGAGATGACCTAAGTTGGGTTTTCTTCCAAACCACATCTCATATGATGTAGTGAATATATCTTTAAAGGGTACTCTATTGAGTATGTACATTGTTGTACTTACTGCTTCTCCCCAAAATATCCTTGGTTGAGATACATCTCTTAATATTGATCATATCATGTTTAGTAAGGTCCTATTGTATCTTTCAGCTATACAATTTTGTTAAGGTGTCCTGGGTATTCTATTTTGCTTTAAAATACCAAAGTCTTTATAGAATTATAAAAATTTTGAAGAGGTATATTCTCCACCTCTATCTGATCTTAAGACTTTGATTGAATGCCTTAGTTGGTTTTCAACTTTTTGCTTATATTCTTTAAATACAAGTGCCTCAAATTTATGTACTTAGAGATATATTAATGTATATATCGAGTAATCATCGATAAAGGTTATGAAATAAACCTTTTCTAGATGTGACCTTACTTTGAAGGGTCCACATAAATCAGTGTAAATAACTTTCAACAGGGTTGTTGCCCTTATTGTCTTTTTGGAAAAAACTTTTCTTCTTATTTTTCCTTGTATACAAACTTCACACTTACTAAAAGTACTTTTCCCAAATCTTGGCAGTAAGTCAAAGTTGAATAATTTCCTCAACTTTTTCAAACATATATGTCCTACGCATTTATGCCATACATTCACATCAACATTAAATGTACAATCAACATAAACAAAACTTTTATTTTCATCAACTTTTAACTTGAACAATCCATTTTCTACATCAAATTCTTTAAAAAAAATACTCTCTCATGTTAACCCACAGTTACTTTGTAAGAAACAAACTTGACCTCAAAATCTTTCTTCGTTAAGGTAGGAAGAGAAACCAGATTGTGCCTTGTAGATGACATGATCAATATATCAGTTAATATAATTAGTATTTCTTGTAAAAAAAATCTAAAAGGACCAAGTTCCAAAAACATCTGAGAAAATATTATTTCTCATATATACCCAATGTTCTTCTGGTTTGTACTCCTTTAGATCTATTGCCCCTTCCTTGCTTTTTGAAATGTATCTGGTCGCTCTTGAGTCAATCCACCAATCAATCATTGGGCAGTCTATGTATAGACATTTTGATATCATGCAAATTATATCCTGCTTCTCTGATTGTTCGCATTGTGGGTTAGCTTCTCCCCAAGATATCCTTGGTTGAGATACATCTCTTAATATTGATCATATCATGTTTAATAAGGTCCTATTGTATCTTTCAGCTATACAATTTTGTTAAGGTGTCTTGGGTATTCTATTTTGCTTTAAAATACCAAAGTCTTTATAGAATTATAAAAATTCTGAAGAGGTATATTCTCCACCTCTATCTGATCTTAAGACGTTGATTGAATGCCTTAGTTGGTTTTCAACTTTTTGCTTATATTCTTTAAATACAAGTGTCTCAAATTTATGTACTTAGAGATATATTAATGTATATATCGAGTAATCATCGATAAAGGTTATGAAATAAACCTTTTCTAGATGTGACCTTACTTTGAAGGGTCCACATAAATCAGTGTAAATAACTTTCAACAGGGTTGTTGCCCTTATTGTCTTTTTGGAAAAAAAATTTCTTCTTATTTTTCCTTGTATACAAACTTCACACTTACTAAAAGTACTTTCCCCAAATCTTGGCAGTAAGTCAAAGTTGAATAATTTCCTCAACTTTTTCAAACATATATGTCCTACGCATTTATGCCATACATTCACATCAACATTAAATGTACAATCAACATAAACAAAACTTTTATTTTCATCAACTTTTAACTTGAACAATCCATTTTCTACATCAAATTCTTTAAAAAAAAATACTCTCTCATGTTAACCCACAGTTACTTTGTAAGAAACAAACTTGACCTCAAAATCTTTCTTCGTTAAGGTAGGAAGAGAAACCAGATTGTGCCTTATAGATGACATGATCAATATATCAGTTAATATAATCAGTATTTCTTGTAAAAAAAATCTAAAAGGACCAAGTTCCCAAAACATCTGAGAAAATATTATTTCTCATATATACCCGATATTCTCCTGGTTTGTACTCCTTTAGATCTATTGCCCCTTCCTTGCTTTTTGAAATGTATCTGGTCGCTCTTGAGTCAATCCACCAATCAATCATTGGGCAGTCTATGTATAGACATTTTGATATCATGCAAATTATATCCTGCTTCTCTGATTGTTCGCGTTGTGGGTTATTTCCTCCACTCTGCTTGTTGCAACAATCCTTCTTATACTGTCTTATTTTTCTACAACCGAAACACTTGACCTGAGAAGTGGTTTCCAGTTACTTTTAAAAGATTGGCCTCCCTTTTTATTATTTTTGCCAAACTTCTTGCTTGGTTTATTTCTCCTTTGGATGAGTTTGGAGCTAGATCCTATCTAATCTTGCACTACTAGTAATTTCTATTTTATTTTTGTTCATATGTTCTTGCTTAAATGCTAGTTTTAGGGACAATTAAGAAAGGCTTATTTTAGGCCCTAGTATAAGAGTAGTAGTGACCATGTTCCATGACGGGAGAATACTGTTCTGTATGTTGGATATCTGCATCAGTTTTGAGATATTTGATTTGGCTACAGCTAAATCTCTTGCCATTACCAACATATGGTTCACATGTTCTACTATATTGTCTCCTTATTTTATCTTATAGGAGTTATACTTTTGTAGTAGTAACTGAACATGTAGTTTAGTTGTAGTATTGTATTTGGTTGTTATTAAGCCAAACAACTATTTTGCAGTCTCAAATTCTTTGAAGAACCTAATCAAATCATCCCCATGTATGTCAACATGACCGTTCTAGCTATCGTATCATCTTTTAGAAATATTTTATATATTTCTCTTTATTGCTCTATGGCATTAGGTGGTGGTGGATGTACTATTTCCTTCAGAACATACTTTGTACCTTTAAGTGTTAGAGCCAATAGTATTAGTCTTTTTCATGTTTATAAGTTTAGACCATTTAATTTTTCTATCTTTCTAGTTTTGATACATATATTCTAGAATTCATTTGATTAACAAACAACAGATAGCAAAATTTTGATTAACATAATGCACAATATCCAAATACTGAACTGTAAATAACTCATGGTACTTAAAACTAGTTTTATGTAAGTTTTAAGCATCATTTCGAGTTTTAATAACCTAATTCTATTATATAATCAAAACTTAGATAATTCTATAATTTTTTCAAAAATTCCTACCTCTGATAATTTTCCAAAACACCAAGAGTAAGACTATAATTTTATCTATTTGTTCGATTTTATAATTTTCCAAAAAGACCAAGGACAGAATAGTAAAATTGGTGTTTGGTTTTTCTAAGAAATTCATCAATGATCAGGGGTAAATATATAATTTTGCCCCTTACTCCGAATTTGTAATTTTCTTAGAAGATAGGGGCAACTTTATCTTTTGACACAGTGGCAGTACTGTTAGACTTTTATCGGGTGAGAGTAGGGAAGTAATTCAAACTCCTAGTTTTTATAAACTGCCAGAAGGCAAAATGAACTTTTCATTTGTTTAAGGGTAAAATTTTCTTTTTTATATAAAAATATCTAGATATTTTGGTAATTTTATCCTATGACAGTTCGTAATATCCAAAAATCGGTGGGGTAGAATGGACTTTTTAGTCCATTGCCAGAGGCGATTTTCAAAAAACCACGACAGATACTCAAAACCGGTGGCAGTTTAAAAAAACCACCATTTTTTTGCCCACGATTTTCTGAAACCACTAAGCAATTTTTCTCGAGACTATAAAAGAAGAGAGAGAAGGAGAGAGAGTGCGACATGAGGGAGAGAGAGAGGAGGAGGCTCTGCCTCCATCCTCTATGTTTTCCCAACGGACACTGGCCCGGCCTCCATCCTTTGTGTTTTTTCCCGATGGCCACTAGCTAGGCCTCTCTCTTCATTCTCTGAGTTCTTTTTTCGAGTGGCCTCTGATAGGGCTTTTCCGCACTTTCTGTGGCTTTTTTCTTTTGTCCTGTCTTGACCTGACCTGACTCTTTTCCTTTGCCTTGTCTTAACCTGGGTTGTTCGACTCTTTGCCTTTTTTCGTTTGTTGGTAGAAGTCGATCAACCTTCTTTTAGAGTTCAAAGGGAGTTTTCTCTTTTCTCTTTCTCTTTTCTGTTATTTTTTTTAAACAACACCAAGAGTACCTTTGATTTTTTTTTGCAGAATCTAAGTCTGATGCCACTGATGACACCTGCGACCTTTGAAAAAACCCAAGGCAGCTTCAGCTTTCTCACTCCTAGTACGCAGTCATAGATGATCTTTTTGTTTTGTTTGAGCAATGGAATCACGGGAAATAGGTAAGGGTTTTAGGTAGTTTTCTGATTTCCACAAAGCCGACTTTCCAGAGAGGGATTTCTGCAACTTGATTCCTTATATTTCTTTCCTTTGCGATGCTCTGTATTTATAGAGTAGCGCCTCCTTCTCTTCAAGGTTTCTTAGTTGGGCTTTCCATATTGGAGCCCTTATCCAATCGGTTACGGAGCTCATCCGTAACCGACTGACTGTTACAGATTTACCGTAACCTCTACCATAGGAAATGGTTGGATGGTTAATCCAGTCATTTATGTGATAAGGATGCCGAGAATGGCCACCTAGGCTTTACAAATATAATTCCTTATTCATATTGTACAAACATACTAGAGAACACTCTTCCAAGGTTGAGTGGGTCAAGTCCTTGATTGAATTCAAGGAGAACAATAGTGGGTTGAGGGAAAGTCGGGGAGGGTTAGTCCTGTGGACTCCCTATCCAGGAAACCTGGATTCCGTTGAACTTCCTCTTCTTAAAAATGCTTTAGACCAGTCAGGTAAGAAACAAAACTATGGGATTTTGTTGATTGATATTTTGTGTTCTGCTGATCTTCTTGGTGAACTCATTATCAAGAATCCATAAAAATTTGACATTTAACAACAACCACAACAGCAGCCAAGCCTTATCTCACTTTAGGTGGAGTGTGCTACTTTGGATTCTTTGGCAACATAGAGCTTGACGTTGTGCCATATAAGCATTTAATTAAGAATAGCCAAATTATCTTTTATGGTTTTTCTAAGCTTTTTTTTGGTTTTCTTGTCCATTTGAAATGTTGACCAACTAATTCCTCACACCTTTTTATTGCAGATTCATGTGTATGCTATATTTACTTATCTATTTATTAGAAAGTTGTATTAACCCAACTAATCTGGTAATATACATGTAGTTGGAGGAGCAGCTTGAACTTTGTGGGCATGGTTGGACAAGAAGGAAACCCACTCCGAATTTAGGCTCGAAATCTCGCTTCTTTTTTAACGCCGTGTTGGTTGGTATGAATGAAGATAGGTTGATTCCATGTGCATAACTCCAGTCAAAGTAGCAGTAACAGATATTTACTAGCCTTTCGTTGGTTGGTATTGATGAAGTCGGCCTCAATTCTTTCCTTTCAGTCATGAAGTGTCAGTTTATTGTGGGTTTAGTCATTGAAAGGGATGCCTACTTTACTGTAGCCACCATCAACAACAACAAACAACAACAGCTAAGCCTTTTCCCATACTAGACGGGGTCGGCTACATGGATTCTTTGTTTCCACAGATCCCTATCGTGTTCCATGTTAGTAGTTAACTCCCAATAAGCTAGATCATTCTTTATTGTTTCTTTCCAACACTTTTGTGGTCGTCCTCTACCTCTTTTAATACTTTCCAAATTTAGTTTTTCTAACCTTCTTATAGGTTCTTCTTTTGATCTTCTTTCTATATGTCCAAACCATCTTAAATGATGTTCTCTCATTTTATCCTCTCTAATTTGTTTCTAATAACCTCATTATGTATATGGTCTTTTCTTGTATGACCACTCATCCATCTCAACATCCTCATTTCTGTCACAAACATCTTTTGTACATGTTGCCCAACACTCGGAACCATAAAACATGGCAGGCCTAATTGCTGCTCTATAATATTTACCTTTTAATTTTAATGGTATCTTCTTATCACAAAGAATACCTGATGCTCCTCTCCATTTTAACCAACCAGCAATAATTCTATGTGTAACATCTCCATCAATTCTTCCATCACTTTGAAAAATTGACCCTAGGTATTTAAAACTTTCCTTTTGGGGAATGCAATGTGTGCCAATTTTAATTTCTATGTCCTTTGAAGTAGCCAAATGATCAAACTTACATTCCATATATTCTGTCTTTGTTCTACTAAGTCGAAGGCCTTTGCTTTCTAATGTTTCTCTCCATAGTTCCAATTTTCTATTAACTTTTTCCTTAGACTCCTCCACTAATACAATGTCATCTGCAAATAACATACACCAAGGTACTTCATCTTGAATATGTTTTGTTAACTCATCCATCACCATTATAAATAAGTATGGACTTAAAGTTGATCCTTGATGTAGCCCAATATTAACTTCAAAGAAGTCTGTCGTTCCTTCATGAGTCCTCACACATGTTTTTGCACCATCATACATGTCTCTTATAAGGTTAATATATGTCAATGGGATACCTCTTTTTTCCAAAGTTCTCCAAAGAACCTCCCTCGGTACCCTATCATTAGGTTTTTCTAGATCAATAAATATCATGTGAAGGTCGTTCTTTTTTGCTCTAAAATGTTCCATTTACTGTAGCCACCATGATCAAGAAAATAGAGATGATGGTTTGAGGAAGAAAAAGAAGTGACGGTTTGAGGAGAGTTGGTGGCGATGACTCGGCAGGCTGGCGAAGGAGGGTAGAAGATTCGTGTGGTAGATATTTTCAGGAAGAACAATAACAGCAGCAGAACTCTTCAAAGAACAAGAAGCTTATTTTCAAAGTTATTCTACTAAGCATTTTCTTCATGGAGAAGAGAAGAAAAAGAAGAAGCTCATTTCTTGTGAATTCTTGCTAAACCCATGTTGGGTATCTGTCAGGGTACCCAATGGGCACTTGAACCACAAGCGAATTCAAGCCTTGGATTGCCAATTAAGAGAACTTGGTTCTGCTTCAAGAAAGAAAATAGATGGGCTACGCCAGCATTAATTATGAGCTCAAACCGCCCTATCCGGATGCGACAAGGCGGGCAGTGGTTGACCTCATTCAGCTCCTCAATGAATTCTTCTCAAGTATCTCATTCCTTTCTCCCGCTCGATCTCTTCCCTTCTTCCTCTCTATCCGAAGAGTAACTAGGACCGATTCTGAGCCTCAGAGTTTGATGCCCCACTTCTTCCACAATAGACAACCGACCTCACAATGAAAATGCATATGGTGCCATTGCTACGTTTTTCTTAAGGTTTGATCTCTTTCAAATTGTCTGGAGGGTCAAGGTCAAACCAGTTGGTAATGTGGACCAAGGAAACGTACGCATATTAATAAAGTGAGTCCGTGCCCTTTAAACGAGCTTTCCTGTGACCTTCCTTGCTCGAGTTAGTCCTTGGCTAGTGGGCGAGTCAAAAAAACTAAATCCTCTTCTAATAAGAAAAGATATTGTCAAAAAGTGTGTTGCCTTTTGTAACCAAAAATGAAAGGGTGGTTTTCTTGTGGAGTAGTTGTAAGTAGGGGTATTCAACGGACCTTTGGGACTCAACCAAACCGCCAGAACCGAATGGTTTGGTTCTAACATGAAAAGGAAATTGTGGTTCGGTTCACGGTTCCATTGTTGGAACCGAAACATGAGAACTGAACCAAAGGTTACATAAACTATATAACTATATGTATATAATAAGTTTATAAGTTTATATATATGAGTTTTATAACCTTCTATACATATTAAATTGGGATCATAGATTCAAATAATATGCTGACATAATACTCGGTATTTATTTAGTCAAACCCTAAAATAAATAGAATCATGGTTCATAACAGAACTAAACTAGGTCAAGAACCAACTGAAACCATAACCGGTCAAACCAGACCTGAAATCAAACTCGAACAAAGACCACCCGATTCGATTCTGATTCCACCTTCTATGGAACTGAAACCAACGCTTCCAAGCCACCTATTCCATATTCTTTCTTTTTTCTAAATGTAAAACTTTTGTTTTATTTTTTTGTTTCTTTAGAACGTTTTAAGGATCTACAGCTCAAATAAGTTTAAACTCGCGCTGGTGAACATGTTTGTTGATGATACCTGACATTGACCGCTGGAAAAGAGTCCTAATATCACCATCCGCATTTACAACGTTTTTTATACTCCTATTTCGAGATCAAAATTTTGCAGCCAAATAATTAGATTCGGCTTAAATAAATATGCAAAAGCTCATTTTTCTTACTGACATTCAATATTTATATAATTTATATATAATATTTTTTATTATATAAAAATAAATAAATCGGATCATATTCATCGTTAACATGATTATTCTTGTCCGCTCATTCTTTTAATGCTTTCTCAAATCAACTGAAAATGACCTGCGGCTTCATCCGACTTTTAAAAAAGAGTGCGCTCTTTTTTAAAATGCAAATGGTAGAAACGCAACTGAAAAAGGTGAGAATCTCCTGACCGGATGAGTCAAGTCAAGACAGTCATTTATGCGACTCACCTAACCTTGGGTACGAAGTTTCAACATTGCTACGTTCATTCAATCGAGTCAAAAAGGTGTCCTTTAGTCTCTCTTAAATACCCCCTTGGTTGCCACCATCCATCATCACTCTAAGCACAAAAACTCGCACTTACCTCATGCCCACCAATGGCCGACTCACTCTCTTCGATTGCCACCGCCTTTCTTGCCGCTGCAGTGGTGCTCTACGTCCTCCTCTACCGCCGCCGTCGCTTGGTTTTGCCACCGGGCCCCAAGTCATGGCCCATAATTGGCAATCTTGATCTCATTGGGGAGCTGCCTCATCGATCCATCCATGCGCTCTCCCTGAAGTACGGCCCCTTGATGCAGCTACGCTTTGGCTCTAACCCTGTCGTGGTCGCATCGTCGGTTGATACAGCCCGTATGGTGCTCAAGACCCAAGATTTGACCTTCGCGTCACGGCCAAAGACGGCTGCTGGAAAGTACACCACGTACAACTACTCGGATATAACATGGTCGCCGTATGGGCCTTACTGGCGGCAGGCGCGCCGGATGTGCCTGATGGAGCTGTTTAGCGGTCGCCGGCTCGAGTCGTACGAGTATATCCGGGTCGAGGAGGTGCGGTCACTGGTCGGCGAGATCCTGAAGGGTGCTGGCCGGCCGGTAACGCTCAAAGACGAGCTGATGACGGTGAGCATGAACGTGATTAGCCGGATGGTGTTCGGTAAGAGGTGCGAGGACATCGGGGTGGTGTCTGTGGAGGAATTCAAGAGAATGCTAGACGAGCTTTTCCTGCTAAGTGGTGTTATCAATATCGGAGATTGGATCCCATGGCTGGCCTTCCTTGATCTGCAGGGCTATGTTCGCCGGATGAAGGCCGTGAGCCGGAAATTCGACCGGTTTCTTGAGAACATCATCGATGAACACAATGCAAGGCGCGCCGAAGTCGAGGGATACGTCGCAAAGGACATGGTGGACGTGCTGCTGCAGCTGGCCGACGACCCTGAATTGGACGTCAAACTTTCCCGCAGCGGTGTCAAGGCGTTCACTCAGGTGAGCCTCATTTCGCCAAAATTCTCTCTTGTGTGTTGCTAATAATAACACAATTATTGCTTGATTTTTGTGTTGAAAAAGGCTTCACAAATGACCAATTAATCTTTTTTTTGGGCGATATATGCAGGATCTGATAGCCGGTGGGACAGAGAGCTCGGCAGTTTCGGTGGAGTGGGCCTTATCAGAGATGCTAAAGCAGCCGGAGCTCTTTAACAAGGCCTGGGAAGAGCTTGACCGTGTGGTGGGCAGAGACCGCCTCGTCGTTGAATCAGACATCCCCTCTCTCACCTTCCTACAATGCATAGTCAAGGAGATCATGAGGATGCATCCGGTGGCACCCATGTTGGTCCCACGGATCTGCCGTGAAGACTGCACCCTCGATGGCTATGATGTGCCCAAGGGAACCTGCGTCCTAGTCAACACCTGGACCATCCACCGCAACCCGGATATATGGGAAAGACCCGACGAGTTCCGGCCCGAGAGGTTCTTGCATCTGAACGTGGATATCCGTGGCCAATTCTTTGAACTACTGCCGTTCGGATCGGGTCGACGGATGTGTCCTGGGTACAGCTTGGGGCTGAAGGTCATTGAGCTTAGCCTGGCCAATTTGCTTCATGGGTTCGTGTGGAAGCTGCCCGGATCCATGAAACCCCATGACCTTGACATGGATGAGATTTTCGGCCTTTCAACACCACGAAAGGTTCCACTTGTCACAGTTGCAGAGCCCCGCCTTCCTGCTCACGTGTACACCCAAAAATAAATGTTGCTTACGGATTGGTTCAAGAGTGTCATCATGAATTTCTCTTCTCTATTGCATTGTAAAACAGGGGTTGGATATTTGGGTGCACTCTTCCAACCCAAGCTTGCCTATCACAGTCAAAGAAAGATCACTTATGTGGGCATTTGCTCGTGACATTTTTTCTAGCTTGTCTTACCCGAACAAAGAAAGATCATTTTGTTCATCTAAACCTATGTGGAATCTATACTCATTTGATACTTGGAAGCCCTAAGGTACTCTTTTTCCCTGTTTAGTGTTTAGCAATGATGGTGGCTGATTTGGATTTGGATCCATCTAATATTGTTGGATATGGTTATTATAGTACAGTGATCCATGCAGTATCCTTCAGAGGGTCCCCAATTCGGTTTTGGCTCTGGTTCCAGGCGGGTACAGAGGTTGGTTGGGTGTGGTTCAATTTTCCCAGCTGGGTCTACAATGGCTATCTCTATTCTTTGTTGCACTTCAAATCATCCGCTCCTGTCCATGTTAGATGGCTTTATGCATTTTCTTTCCTGTCTTTGCTTTTGGTTCAAATGGCGATTACAAACCCTAATTGGAAGTTGGCTTGAACCGGTCCGGTTAGGGTTTCGTGGTTCCGGCCGAATGCAATATGAGATTAATAAAAAGTTTGGATGATATGATAATAAGTATCATTTAATGAAAATTTTTATAACATGGATTACAAAAATTATGAGCATTGCTTTGGGGCATCCCCCGCCTAGCGACGTGCTGCAGAGCCCGAATGCAATAAGAAGAAAGCAAGGGCCACTACATTTTCGCCCGAATATAGTGAATCAATTGCAGAGAGGGTTCCCACATTATGGACGGGTGTGGGTAAAAAAGCTAGTCCCACTACATTGTCGCCCGAATGTAGCAAAAAATTTTCAGAGAGGGTCTCCGCATTTTGATTATGGACGGATGCGGGGGGTAAGGAAGCTAGTCCTAGATAATAAGATTCGTATTGGTTCTTGGAATACCGGAACATTATCCGGTAAGCTAATGGAAGTGGTAGATACTATGATTCGGAGAAATATTCATATTCTATGTTTACAAGAGACAAAATGGGTTGGAGAAAAAGCAAAGGAGATAGAGGATACAAGTTTTAAATTATGGTACTCAGGTAAAGAAAAGGCTCGAAACGGAGTTGGTATTATCATAAATAAATATTTAAATGAGAGTGTAGTAGACATACAACAATATGGTGACTGAATCATGACATTGAAATTAGTGTTAGGAGCAGAGGTTTTGAATATAGTGTGTGCTTACACACCCCAAGTAGGACTAGAAGATAGTATAAAGACAGTTTTTTGGGAAGAGTTAGATAAGGTGTTTCAAAAAATTCTACAAAGAGAGATGATTTGTTTAGGAGGAGATTTAAATGGACATGTCGGTAAAGAGGCATTAGGATATCAAGGGATTCATGGAAACTTTGGTTTTGGGGATATAAACGAGGAAGGTAGGGAGATTTTAAATTTTGCTATGGCATTTGATCTCTTTATAGTCAATACAATCTTCAAAAAAAGAGATGAACATTTAATTACTTATAAGAGTGGCTTATCACAAACACAAATTGATTACTTTATTTGTAGAAAAAAAGATAGAGCGTGTTGTAAAGATTGTAAGGTAATTCCAAGATAAAGCTTAACCACCCAACATCGACTTTTAGTTATGGATTTACAAATAAAAAAATGGACAAAGAAGAAAAGAGTGCATCGAGCTATTCGGACTAAATGGTGGAACCTCAAAAGCGAGAAAGAAGATATATTTAAACCAAAAAGTCCTTCAAGGAGATGTTTGGAATTATGTTGGCATACCCTGTGATATGTGGAACAATATGGCTATACAGATTAGGAAAGTGGCGAAAGATATGTTAGGTGTATCTAAGGGAGGTGTACCGGTACCAAAAGAAGCTTGGTGGTGGAGTGAAGTAGTACAAAATAAAATCAAGGCAAAGAGGGCATGTTACAAATTACATTATGCTAAGAAAACTAGTGAAACTTTAGAAGCTTATAAGAAAGCAAAGAAGGAAGCGAAAAAGGCCGTTAGTGAAGCAAAAGCTAAGATTTGGGAGGACTTATATAAAAGACTCAACTCAAAAGAGGGTGAAAGAGATATTTTTAGGATAGCTAGGGATAGAGATAAGAAAACTAAAGATCTTAGTTATGTTAGATGCATAAAAGACGAGGATGAAAAATTTCTAGTGGCAAATGATGATATAAGAAATAGATGGAAAAATTATTTTTATAATCTTTTTAATGAAAATAAATATGTTAGTATTAGTTTAGGAGATTTAGCCAAGTCAGAAAAGTATATAAACCACAATTTCTATCGACGTATTCAAAAATAATGAAGTCAAAGAGGCTCTTAAACATATGAAGGGTGGTAAATCGGTAGGACCAGATAATATTCCTATAGAAGTTTGGAAAATACTAGGAGAAATAGGAATCACTTGGCTCACAAGACTATTTAATGAAATATGGAAAAACCAAAAGATGCCCGAGGAATGGAGAGCAAGTACACTTATACCCATATATAAGAACAAGGGAGACATTCAAAATTGTGCGAATTATCGAGGTATCAAGTTAATGAGTGATACTATGAAATTATGGAAAAGAATTATCGAACGTAGGTTAAGACAAGTATCAAGTACAACGGAGAACCAATTTGGATTCATGCCAGGTAGATCTACTATCGAAGTGATTCACCTTTTGAGACATCTTATGGAACATTTTAGAGCAAAAAAAAAAGACCTTCACATGATATTTATTGATCTAGAAAAAGCTTATGATAGGGTACCGAGGGAGGTTCTTTGGAGAATTTTGGAAAAAGAGGTATCCCATTGACATATATTAGCCTTATAAGAGACTTAAGTCCATACTTATTTATAATGGTGATGGATGAGTTAACAAAACATATTCAAGATGAAGTACCTTGTTGTATGTTATTTGCAGATGACATTGTATTAATGGAGGAGTCTAAGGAAAAAGTTAATAGAAAATTGGAACTATGGAGAGAAACATTAGAAAGCAAAGGCCTCCGACTTAGTAGAACAAAGACAAAATATATGGAATGTAAGTTTGATCATTTGGTTACTTCAGAGGACACATAAATTAAAATTGGCACACATTGCATTACCCAAAAGGAAAGTTTTAAATACCTAGGGTCAATTTTTCAGAGTGATGGAAGAATTGATGGAGATGTTACGCGTAGAATTAATGCTGGTTGGTTAAAATCGAGAGGAGCATCAGGCATTCTTTGTGATAAGAAGATACCATTAAAGTTAAAAGGTAAATATTATAGAGCAGTAATTAGGCCTGCCATGTTTTATGGTTCTGAGTGTTGGGTAGTTAATCAACATCTACAAAAGATGTCCGTGACAGAAATGAAGATGTTAAGATGGATGAGTGGTCATACAAGAAAAGACCATATACATAATGAGGTTATTAGAAACAAATTAGGAGTGGCACCAATAGAGGATAAAATGAGAGAACATCGTTTAAGATGGTATGGACATATAGAAAGAAGATCAAAAGAAGAACCTGTAAGAAGGTTAGAAAAACTAAATTTTGAAAGTATTAAAAGAGGTAGAGGACGACCACAAAAGTGTTGGAAAGAAACAATAAAGAATGATCTAGCTTATTGGGAGTTTACTGCTAACATGACACATGATAGGGATCTGTGGAAACAAAGAATCCATGTAGCCGACCCCGTCTAGTATGGGAAAAGGCTTAGTTGTTGTTGTTGTATGACCAACAATCTAACCCTGACGGTAAGATGTTTGAATTGGAACTGTAGTTACAGTTCTATGGTTGTGGCCTCGTAATTGGTTTCTTGATTGAAAATCCAATGACACGACCCGGTACCACACCCTAAGTTCCCTTGTAGGAGACGAAGCTGGTGGAACTTAGGGTTACTCAGGGCTCACCTTAACTCTAACAAGTATTGGACCCTTTTTGTGTCTTCTTGGCAAATGGATTGGGTACAGTTGGGGTATGGCATGACCGAGCTGATTGATCACAGATCAAGAGCAAGGTATAGAATAACAAAACAGCATCATGCTAAACACTGCAACAGGAACCTGCTCTTGGATGACCTACATCTCCATGTTAAAAAGAAAATTCTATAAAACGATTGTAAGTACTTGAAGGAAAGAAGATTGTTTTGATAGTTCGGCTGTAACTCAAGTGCGATACCATTATAAAAACGAGATCGTGAAGGGTGGTGTATGTGGAGGAATTCAAGAGAATGCTAGACGAGCTTTTCCTGCTAAGTGGATCCCATGGTTGGCCTTCCTTGACCTGCAGGGATATGTTCGCCAGATGAAGGCCGTGAGCCGAAAATTCGACCGGTTTTTTGAGAACGTGGTCGATGAGCACAATGCAAGGGGCGCCGACGTCGAGGGATACGTCACCAAGGATATGGTGGACGTGCTGCTGCAACTCGCTGACGAACCCAGAATTGGATGTCAAGCTTTCCCGCAGCTGTGTCAAGGCGTTCACTCAGGTGAGCGTCATTTCGCCAAAATTCTCTCTATATTATAGCGTGTGTGTTGCTAATAATAACACAATTATTGCTTGATTTTTGTGTCACAAATGATGAATTAATCTTCTTTTTTGGGCGATATATGCAGGATCTGATAGCCGCTGTGACAGAGAGCTCGGTAATTTATGTGGAGTGGGCGTTATGAGGGATGCTAAAGCAGCCGAAGCTTTTTAACAAGGCTTTGGAAGAGCTTGACCATGTGGTGGGGAGAGACCGCTGTTGGCTACCGGCGGGAATCCTTCTGCTGCGCTGATCCCAGCTGTAGCCTTATGATAACTTGATGTTGCGCAACTACGATGAACGGAAGAAGACAGAGAATGGAAGATTTCATGTATGTGTTTACGGTTTTCACACACCCTGATTTTCACTTATCTCAAATATATCTCAAATCCATGTTTGTAACATGTTTGAGAACAAATATTTTGTTATGCCTTTAGTCAAGGAATCTACCAACATGTCTTGAGTTGGTATATATGAGATGGATATTTCCTTTCTCCTAACCACATCATCAACATAGTGCTATTTCATCATTATATGCTTGCTTTTATAATTGTCACCTCCACTCTTGATTAGAGTAATTGCTGCATTGTTGTCACAATAAATGACGACTCGTCGGCTATGTCAAGCTTCAAATCTTGTATGAAGCGGCTTATGTAGATGGCAAGCCACATACTCAGCTTCTTGTATATGCAATGCTACACAATCTTGTTTCTTACATACCAAAGAAACAACTCCACTTCAAAATAAAATTATTTGTGTTGAGGTTGATTTGTTGCCATCTTTACTCTAAGAAAAGTAAAGATCTCAGTATCCTACCATTTTTAGTTCATCTGCTTGAAAACATAATTTCAATTTTTTTGTTTCTCTTAGATATCTTAGAATCCTCTTCACAAATCCGCAAACCCTAGCTACCACAAATCCGCAAACTATTTTTTTTCATAAACATAGTCAACTTCGGCATCGTAGTAGCTATCTTCTCACAACATTTTTTGTAGCTATTCTTACCTGAACAAAGCAAGGTCATTTTGTGTATAAGTTTTGTTTTTGGCTAACCTAGCCTTTTCCAAAGGTACGTTCATTGAGCGGAGATGGAACATTTGCACACTCAAAATTTAGAAAATCAACTTAAAGTATATCGCTATGTGGGATCCATGGCGCTTCTACCAAAACTACTTAAGAGCTATTTGCCACACACGAAAAGAGTTCGTAGATCCACCACTGAGTATGTTCATATAAACCCATGTGGAATCTATACTCATTTGCTACTTGCAAGCCCTAAGGTACTCTTTTTCCTTGTTTAGTGTTTAACAATGATGGTGGTTGATTTGGATTTAGATCCATCTAATATTGTTGGATATGGTTATTATAGTAGAGTGATCCATGTAGTATCCTTGAGAGTGTGCACAACAAAGAATAGAGATGGCCATTCTAGACGCAGCTGGGAAAATTGAACAACACCCAACTAGCCTCTGTACCCGCCTGAAACAAGAGCCAAAACAAAATTGGGGACCCTCCTGACTCAAGTCAATCTAGTTTCATCTATGAAGAAACCATAGTATAGTTCTGGTTCTAAAATATCACCTCCACTAAAACTTTGGTTATGGCTCAACTGAATTGGGGACCCTCCTCACTCAACTAGATCGAATTATGTGAGTAATGTGTAATGAGTAAAACCCATTTGCAGCCTATGACTTTTCTTCCATTTGGCAAATCAACCAATTCTCAAACTTAGTTTTTCTCAATGGATTCTATTTACTTCTTCGTGGCTTTCTGTCAGTCTGTTACTTGAGATGAATTAACAGCTAGCTGATAAGTCAAGTTATCAGTCATTTCATCTAAATCTACCGAATTACACGCTTCTTGAGCAAGATAAGTGTGATGATAATCCTTTAAGTAGGATGGTGCGACCCTAAGCCTTTCATGTCCACTTAAAATTTTGGTTAATTCAAGAAGATATTCTATGGGTTCAAATGAGATTAATCTAGATCTACTAAATCATCAACATATTCATCATCATTCTCGAGGATGTCATTTTTTGTATTTTTTAATAATTCAACATATCTGCTCTTTATTAATCTATGGTCCTTATGATAAAATTGATATTCCTTTGAGCCTTTAGGATATTCGATAAATATACATTTCAATGACCTGCTATCTAGCTTGTCTCTAGACTAATCAAGGATGTTCACATGAGTAATAGATCCTCACCTCCTAAGATGACCTAGATTGAGATTTCTTATAAACTACATCTCATATGGTTTAGTGAATATAACTTTACACGGTACTCTATTTAGTATGTATATTGTTTTACTTATCATTTCTTCTCAAAATATCCTTGGTAGACAGATATCTATTAACATTGACCTCATCATGTTAAGTGATGTGATGTTAGATAATAAGATTCGTATTGGTTCTTGGAATATCGGAACATTATCCGGTAAGCTAATGGAGGTGGTAAATACTATGATTCGGAGAAATATTCATATTCTATGTTTACAAGAGACAAAATGGGTTGGAGAAAAAGCAATGGAGATAGAGGATACAAGTTTTAAATTATGGTACTCAGGTAAAGAAAAGGCTCGAAACGGAGTTGGTATTATCATAAATAAATATTTAAATGAGAGTGTAGTAGACATACAACAATATGGTGACCGAATCATGATGTTGAAATTAGTGTTAGGAGCATAGGTTTTGAATATAGTGTGTGCTTACACACCCCAAGTAGGACTAGAAGATAGTATAAAGACAGTTTTTTGGGAAGAGTTAGATAAGATGTTTCAAAAAATTCCACAAAGGGAGATGATTTGTTTAGGAGGAGATTTAAATGGACATGTCGGTAAAGAGGCATTAAGATATCAAGGGATTCATGGAAAATTTGGTTTTGGGGATATAAACGAGGAAGGTAGGGAGATTTTAAATTTTGCTATGGCATTTGATCTCTTTATAGTCGATACAATCTTCAAAAAAAGAGATGAACATTTAATTACTTATAAGAGTGGCTTATCACAAACACAAATTGATTACTTTATTTGTAGAAAAAGAGATAGAGCATGTTGTAAAGATTGTAAGGTAATTCCAAGATAAAGCTTAACCACCCAACATCGACTTTTAGTTATGGATTTACAAATAAAAAAATGGACAAAGAAGAAAAGAGTGCATCGAGCTATTCGGACTAAATGGTGGAACCTCAAAAGCGAGAAAGAAGGATATATTTAAACAGAAAGTCCTTCAAGGAGATGTTTGGAATTATGTTGGCACACCCTATGATATATGGAACAATATGGCTATACAGATTAGGAAAGTGGCGAAAGATATGTTAGGGGTATCTAAGGGAGGTGTACCGGCACCAAAAGAAGCTTGGTGGTGGAGTGAAGTAGTACAAAATAAAATCAAGGCAAAGAGGGCATGTTACAAATTACATTATGCTAAAAAAACTAGTGAAACTTTAGAAGCTTATAAGAAAGCAAAGAAAGAAGCAAAAAAGGCCATTAGTGAAGCAAAAGCTAAGATTTGGGAGGACTTATATAAAAAAACTCAACTCAAAAGAGGGTGAAAGAGATATTTTTAGGATAGCTAGGGCTAGAGATAAGAAAACTAAAGATCTTAATTATGTTAGATGCATAAAAGACGAGGATGAAAAAATTCTAGTGGCAAATGATGATATAAGAAATAGATGGAAAATTTATTTTTATAATCTTTTTAATGAAAATAAAGATGTTAGTATTAGTTTAGGAGATTTAGCTAAGTCAGAAAAGTATATAAACCACAATTTCTACCGACGTATTCAAAAGAATGAAGTCAAAGAGGCTCTTAAACATATGAAGGGTGGTAAATCGGTAGGACCAGATAATATTCCTATAGAAGTTTGGAAAATACTAGGAGAAATAGGAATCACTTGGCTCACAAGACTATTTAATGAAATATGAAAAAACCAAAAGATGCCCGAGGAATGGAGAGCAAGTACACTTATACCCATATATAAGAACAAGGGAGACATTCAAAATTGTGCGAATTATTGAGGTATCAAGTTAATGAGTCATATTATGAAATTATGGGAAAGAATTATCGAATGTAGGTTAAGACAAGTATCAAGTACAATAGAGAACCAATTTGGATTCATGCCAAGCAGATGTACTATTGAAGTGATTCACCTTTTGAGATGTCTTATGGAACATTTTAGTGCAAAAAAGAAAGACCTTCACATGATATTTATTGATCTAGAAAAAGCTTATGATAGGGTATCAAGGGAGGTTCTTTGAAGAACTTTGGAAGAAAGAGGTATCCCATTGACATATATTAACCTTATAAGAGATATGTATGATGGTGCAAAAACATGTGTGAGGACTCATGAAAGAACGGCAGACTTCTTTGAAGTTAATATTGGGTTACATCAAGGATCAACTTTAAGTCCATACTTATTTATAATGGTGATGGATGAGTTAACAAAACATATTCAAGATGAAGTACCTTGGTGTATGTTATTTGCAGATGACATTGTATTAGTGGAGGAGTCTAAGGAAAAAGTTAATAGAAAATTGGAACTATGGAGAGAAACATTAGAAAGCAAAGGCCTCTAACTTAGTAGAACAAAGACAGAATATATGGAATGTAGTTTGATCATTTGGTTACTTCAGAGGATATGGAAATTAAAATTGACACACATTGCATTCCCCAAAAGGAAAGTTTTAAATACCAAGGGTCAATTTTTCAGAGTGATGGAAGAATTGATGGAGATGTTACACATAGAATTAATGCTGGTTGGTTAAAATGGAGAGGAGCATCAGGTATTCTTTGTGATAAGAAGATACCATTAAAGGTAAATATTATAGAGCAGCAATTAGGCCCATCATGTTTTATAGTTCTGAGTGTTGGGCAGTTAATCATCAACATGTACAAAAGATGTCTTTGACATAAATGAAGATGTTGAGATGAATGAGTGGTCATACAAGAAAATACTGTATACATAATGAGGTTATTAGAAACAAATTAGGAGTGGCACCAATAGAGGATAAAATGAGAAAACATCGTTTAAGATGGTATGGACATATAGAAAGAAGATCAAAAGAAGAACCTATAAGATGGTTAGAAAAACTAAATTTTGAAAGTATTAAAAGAGATAGAGGACGACCACAAAAGTGTTGAGAAGAAACAATAAAGAATGATCTAGCTTTTTGGGAGTTAAGTGCTAACATGGCACACGATAGGGATCTGTGGAAACAAAGAATCCATGTAGCCGACCCCGTCTAGTATGGGAAAAGGCTTAGTTGTTGTTGTTGTTGTATCCTTGGAATTGTATTTTTCTTAAAAATACTGAAGTCTTTATAGAATTCCAAAAATTCTGCAAAGGTGTATTCACCACCTTTATACGATCGTAAGACTTTAATTGTATGCCCTATTTGTTTTTCAACTTTGTGCTTATTTTCTTTAAATACGTTAAGTACCTCATATTTATGTGCTAAGATATATATATATATATATATGTATATATATGTATATCTTGAGTAATTATTGATAAAGGTTTTGAAATAGACCTTTCCTCGATGTGATCTTACTCTAAAGGTTCCACATAAATCAGTGTGAATAACTTCCAACAGGGTTGTTGCCCTTGTTGTCTCTTTCGAAAAAAAAAATCTCATTTTCATTGTATACTCATTTTGCACTTGCTGAAAGTGTTTTCCTTAAACTTTGGCGGTAAGTAAAAGTTGGATAATTTCCACAACTTTTCTAGACTTATATGTTGTAGAGGTTTATGCCATAAATTTATCAACATTAAAGGCACAATCAATATAAGCAGAAGAACTTTCAACTTTATTAATTTTCAACTTAAACAATCTATATTCTACGTCAAATTGTCTAGAGAAAAACACTCTCCCATGTTTCCTTATTGTCACTTTGCCATGAACAAATGTGACCCCAAAACCCTTCTTCACTAAAGTAGGGGCTGAAATCAAATTGTGGCTTATAGATGACAAGATCAATATATCATTTAGTACAACTGGTGTGCTTTGTACAAAAATTCTAATTGACCCAGTTTAAAGAATATATGAGAAAGTATTATTTCTCAGTATATGCGATGTTCTACTAGTTTGTATTCATTTAGATCCATTGTCTCTTCTTTGCTCTCTGAGATGTGTCTCGTCGTTCTTGAGTCAATCCACCAACTAATTACTGAGCGATCCATATATATTATGTCCTACTTATCCGATTGTCTATGTTGTTGGTTGTTTCTACCATTTTTCTTATTACGACAATCTTTCTTTTAGTGTCATATTTTTCAATAGCTGAAACACTTGACTCGCGAAGTGGTTTCCTGCTTTTTCTTAAAAGATTGATCGCCCTTTTTTATTATTTTTGTCAAACTTTTTGTTTGATTTATTTATTCTTTGGTTAGATTTGAAGTTGGACCCTATCTCATCTTATACCACTAGCAATTTCCCTTTTCTATTTATGTTCATGTATTCTTGTTCAATTGCTAGTTTGAGGGGCAAAGATTGTTCGGTATTATGGATATTTACATCGGTTCAAGGATGAATGATTTGGATATAGCTAAATCTCTTTCCATTACCCGCATATGATTTACATGTTCCACTACATTATCTTCTTCTTTTATTTTATAGAACTTATTTTGTAGTAATAACTGAATATGTAGTTTAATTGTAGTGTCATATTTAGCTATTATTTAGTCAAATAGCTCTTTTGTTGTCTCATACTCTTCAAATATCCTAATCAAATCATCCTCTATGTATGTTAACATGAATGTTACTATCGTGTCATCTATTATAAATGTTTTATACATTTGTTTTTGTTGCTCTATGACGTCAAGAGGTAGAGGACGTATTGTTTCCTTTAACACATACTTTACACCTTCAAGTGTAAGAGGTAACGGGTATCTATTCTTGCCAATTTAGATATACATATTCTTTAATTCATTTTTATATGTTTGACAAATTTAACAATTAGACGGTCTAGTAGGAAAACGTTTACGAAGCAACAAGCAGCATATAACAAATATTTAACTAATAGAATGTATAATATCAACTACTGATTTAAAAATAACTCATGGTACTTAAAACCAGTTTTATACAAGTTTTAAGTATCGTTTTTGAGGTTTTAGTAACTTGATTCTATAGTGGAATTAAATTGGGAATAAATTTATAATTTTCTCAAAAAGTTTCTGCCTCTACTAATTTCTCCAAACAACAAGGGTAAACTAATAATTTTATCTGTCTGTTCGATTTTGTAATTTTTCAAAAAGACTAGGGATAAAAGAGTAAATTTGATATATGTTTTTTTGTAAAATTCGTCATTGATCAGGAGTATATCCTTAATTATGTCTCTTAGTCCGAATTTGTAAAATTTAAAAAGGACGGGATAACCTTATCTTTCAGCATAGTGGTAGAACTGTGAACCTTTTTTGGGTAAGGGAAGGAAGGTAATTTATTGTCTAGGTATTTCATAATTTTATAAACAGTTATAAGGCAATACAATCTTTTTACCCGTTTAAGGGTTTTATAATTTAATCTTGTGCCAATTTGTAGTTTTTAAAACCAAACAGGAGCAAAACAAACTTTTTATTCTGTTGTACAAAGCGGTTTTGTAGAAACCACTGGCGGTTTTGGAAAAATGCTGGTTTTCGACTATGGTTTTTCGACACCGCTGGCCGAAAGGATTATTTTGAGGATGATGGCTAAGGCATCTTTTCTATCATTGAAAACATTCTCAAACAATACAAGCCCTAGCTGCCACTAATCCGCAAACTGATTTTTTTTGTAAACATAGTCGACTTCGGCATTGTAGCAGCTAGGGCTTGGACATCTTCTCGCACTATTTTTTCTAGCTTTTCTTACCCGAACAAAGCAAGGTCATTTTGTGTATAAGCTTCTTTTTTGGCTAACTTAGCCTTTTCCAAAGGTACGTTCATTGAGCGAGATGGAACATTCTAGACCCAGCCGGGAAAATTGAACCACACCCAACCAGCCTCTGTACCCACCTGGAACCAGAGCTGAAACCGAATTGGGGACCCTCCTGACTCAACTCAATCCAGTTTCAGCTATGAAGAAACCATATTATAGTTCTGGTTCTAAAATATCACCCGCATTAAATGTGTTTTTCAAATAAAAGTGGAAGCAGTAACTGAGACCATACTCAACCTGGAACTCGCCCAGTCTAACAAAGAAGTGGGACATAAATGAATCTTTACACGTTGATCAATGACTTGGCTCTCTCTTGAAGAAAAATCGTTCAGTAGAAATTGTGAATTTGTTGAAATTGCACGATAAAACAATATTCATGTTCATTTCCCTCAAAGTAATTTGAAACGAAATCAGGTATTGTTTGTGTCACGGCTTGTGGGGCCCACTTGGTACTCGAACGTCGCGATCGAATTATGTGGGCAATGTGTAATCAGTAAAAGTCATTGAATGAATCATACATCATGTCCAAATAAATCTCCAATAATGAAGCGTCCGCCCCACCGGAAATTTTAAAGGTTATCTTGAAGACTGTAGGGTTCAAATTCACAGGGTATATAATACATGGTTCATCTCATCCTAAACCATTCGAGGGGCTATTTGCCACACTCTAAAAGAATTTCTAGATTTGTCATTGGCATCAAGATTATCTTCTTGGTATGCAAAGTAAGGTGTGAAGCCCCCACTGTACTAGTTGATATTTTTCTTTGGTTAAGAAACATACATTATACATAGACAATGAATAAAAGAATCATGGATTACAAATTTCCACGATATATTATGAATCAGTTAGTTGAAAATAGTAAGTAGAACCCACACCCCACAATCATACAACTCATTATTTACCTTCGATATACCGGCAAAATATGGTGTATGATTAGGTTGCGAGAGTTTCCCGACCCCAACCAAGGTCTAAGTCCATGTGGATCACACACGGCTCATCAATCAGTGCTGATCAAACACTGCTTATTAATAAATGTCGATCCCATACAATTCATATACATCCACACCTTAGGTACAATAGCCCAAGGTATAATAATCTCTAGAGATCTTGCGCTCGCATGGCTATATACATAATTAAGTCATGTACAACAATTGAAACGGTGCTGTGCAGGTTGGTAGCGGGTTTTTTTTGGGATACAAACCAAGTGCAAAACTAGATTTTGGTTATGGTTCCTTCTTCCTTGGAACCAGAGTAGACACTTTAAATCATCTGTTCCTGTCCATGTTAGATGGCTTTATGCATTTTCTTTCCTGTCTTTGCCTTTGGTTGAAATCAGAACTGGCGATTACACACCCTAACAGGAGGTTGGTTGGAACCGATCCGGTTAGGGTTTCATGGTTCCGGCCGAATCCAATATAAGATTAATGAAAATTTTGGATGATATGATATTAAGTATCATTTAATTAATTATATACTCTGCATAAAACGAGTAAAGGTCACCAAGAAATTTTGTTGTCGGGGCCCTCTTAAAAGGTGCATGGTTTCTCCGAGTAATCAAACACGAGCCTGGACGAGTAAACCCAGTACCACACCCTAAGTTCCCATGTAAGATGCTTGAATTGGAACTGTAGTAACATTTCTATATTGGTTTCTTCATTGAAAATCCAATGAAAGTGCCCATGTAAGAGACGAAGCTGGTGGAACTTAGGGTTTCTTGGGCCTCACCTTAACTCTAACAAGTATTGGACCCTTTTTGTCTTCTTGGTAAATGGATTGGGTACAGTTGGGCTATGGCATGACTGAGCCCGATTGATCACAGATCAAGAGCAAGGTATAGAATAACAAAACAGCATCATACGACTGACCTAATCTTGGCCATCACCTTGGGTACGAAGTTTCACCATTGCTACGTTCATTCAATCGAGTCAAAAAGGTGTCCTTTAGTCTCTCTTAAATACCCCCTTGGTTGCCACCATCCATCATCACTCTAAGCACAAAAACTCGCACTTACCTCATGCCCACCAATGGCCGACTCACTCTCTTCGATTGCCACCGCCTTTCTTGCCGCTGCAGTGGTGCTCTACGTCCTCCTCTACCTCCGCCGTCGCTTGGTTTTGCCACCGGGCCCCAAGTCATGGCCCATAATTGGCAATCTTGATCTCATTGGGGAGCTGCCTCATCGATCCATCCATGCGCTCTCCCTGAAGTACGGCCCCTTGATGCAGCTGCGCTTTGGCTCTAACCCTGTCGTGGTCGCATCGTCGGTTGATACAGCCCGTATGGTGCTCAAGACCCATGATGTGACCTTCGCGTCACGGCGAAAGACGGCTGCCGGAAAGTACACCACGTACAACTACTTGGATATAACATGGTCGCCGTATGGGCCTTACTGGCGGCAGGCGCGCCGGATGTGCCTGATGGAGCTGTTTAGCGCACGCCGGCTCGAGTCGTACGACTATATCCGGGTCGAGGAGGTGCGGTCACCGGCGAGATCGTGAAGGGTGCTGGCCGGCCCGTAAGGCTCAAAGACGAGATGATGACGGCGAGCATGAATGTGATTAGCCGGATGGTGTTCGGCAAGAGGTGAGAGGACATCGGAGTGGTGTCTGTGGAGGAATTCAAGAGAATGCTAGACGAGCTTTTCATGCTAACTGGTGTTATCAATATCGGTGATTGGATCCCATGGCTGGCCGTGAGCCGGAAATTCTACCGGTTTCTTGAGAACATCATCGATGAACACAATGCAAGGCGCGCCGGCGTCGAGGGATACGTCGCAAAGGACATAGTGGACGTGCTGCTGCATGTCGCCGGTGACCCTGAATTTGACGTCAAGATTTCCCGCAGTGGTGTCAAGGCGTTCACTCAGGTGAGTCTTATTTTGCTAAAATTCTTTCTCTATATTATATAATGTGTGTGTTGCTAATAATAACACAATTATTGCTTGATTTTTCTATTGAAAAAGGCTTTGCAAATGACGAATTAATCTTCCTTTTTGGGCCATATATGCAGGATCTGATAGCTGGTGGGACAGAGAGCTCGGCAGTTTCGGTGGAGTGGGCCTTATCAGAGATGCTAAAGCAGCCGGAGCTCTTTTTTAACAAGGCCTGGGAAGAGCTTGACCGTGTGGTGGGCAGAGACCGCCTCGTCGTTGAATCAGACATCCCCTCTCTCACCTTCCTACAATGCATAGTCAAGGAAATCCTGAGGATGCATCCGGTGTCACCCATGTTGGTCCCACGGATCTGCCGTGAAGGCTGTACCCTCGATGGCTTTGATGTGCCCAAGGGAACCTGCGTCCTAGTCAACACCTGGACCATCCACCGCAACCCGGATATATGGGAAGGACCCGACGAGTTCCGGCCCGAGAGGTTCTTGCATCTGAACGTGGATGTCCGTGGCCAATTCTTTGAACTCCTGCCTTTCGGGTCGGGTCGACGGATGTGCCCTGGATACAGCTTGGGGCTGAAGGTCATTGAGCTCAGCCTGGCCAATTTGCTTCATGGGTTCGTGTGGAAGCTGCCCGGATCTATGAAACCCCATGACCTTGACATGGATGAGATTTTCGGCCTTTCAATACCACGAAAGGTGCCACTTGTCACAGTTGCAGAGCCCCGCCTTCCTGCTCACGTGTACACCCAAAAATAAATGTTACTTACGGATTGGTTCAAGAGTGTCATCATGAATTTCTCTTCTCTATTGCATTGTAAAACAGTGGTTGATATTTGGGTGCTCTTCTAACTCAAGCTTGTCTATCACAGTCACAGAAAGAGAGAAGGAGAACCATCCATGTGTTATCACTTATTATTAGTATTGATGAAATTGAATTGAATTGTTTTAGGCGATTTGCAGATCTTCAACTCTGCATCATTTTCTACGAGATAAATTAATTTAATTGCTTTAAAGTTGGGATTTTGAAGACTTACCGATACACTGTAGTGTTGATTTTTATATATAAGCACTAAATCTGTTGGTGGCCGGAAGGATTATTTTGCGAGGATGATAGCTAAGGCATCTTTTCTATCATTAAAACCATTCTCATACATCACAAGCCCTAGCTGATCCGCGAACTGAACTTTTTCGTAAACATAGTCGAAGCTGGTGGAAGTTATGGTTACTTGGGCCTCACCTTAAGTTCCCATGTAGGAGACGAAGCTGGTCGAACTTATGGTTACTTGGGCCTCACCTTAACTCTAACAAGTATTGGACCCTTTTTGTGTCTTCTTGGCAAATGGATTGGGTACAGTTGGGGTATGGCATGATTGATCCCGATTGATCGCAGATCAAGGGCAAGGTATAAAATAACAAAACAGCATCATGCTAAACACTGCAATAGGAACCTAGGAACCTGCTCTTGGATGACCTACATCTCCGGGTCAGGCTCTGTTGTGCGCATTGAACTGTTGGCTATTTAAGTTAAAATAAAATTCTACAAAACCATTGTGTGGTTTCGTAAATTTTGCGTTTTGAAACATCTAACTTCTCATTCTTTTCTGAAGGACAAGAGGTTTTCTTCATTGGAATTTTTATAGTTAATCAAATAGAGGACTTGTTTTTTGGTTTCGCTATAACTCAAGTGCGATACCATTATAAAAACGAGATCGTGAAGGGTGTTGGCCGGCCCGTAATGCGCAAAGACGAGCTGATGATGGTGATCATGAACGAGATTAGCCGGATGGTGAAGGGTAAGAGGTGCGAGGACATCGGGGTGGTGTCTGTGGAGATTCAAGAGCATCGATGAGTACAATGTAAGGCGAGCCGGCGTTGAGGAATACGTTACCAAGGATATGGTGGACGTGCTGTTGCAGCTCGCCGACGACCCTGAATTGGACGTCAAGCTTTCCCGCAGTGGTGTCAAGGCGTTTACTCAGGTGAGCCTCATTTCGCCAAAATTCTCTTTCTATATTTACAATTATTGATTGATTTTTGTGTTGAAAAAGGCTTCGCAAATGATGAATTAATCTTCTTATTTGAGCGATATATGCAGGATCTGATAGCTGCTGGGACAGAGAGCTCGGCAGTTTCTGTGGAATGGGAGGAGCTTGACCCTGTGGTGGGGAGAGACCGTCGTTGGCTACCGGCGGGGCTTTTTCTGCTGGGATGATCTCAACATTAGCCTTACGATGCCCTCTGATGTTGCGCAACTCCGATGATCGGAAGAAGACGAAGAATTGAAGATTTCAAGTATGTGTTTAGGGTCTCCACCCTCCCGGATATTTAGGATGGGATTTCTATTTTCGGAGCCCTTATTTAGTCGGTTAGAGAGCTCATATGTAACAGACCCGATGTTACGGATTAGCTTGTAATCGTCTCCATAAGAAATGACTAGATGGACAATCGGGTCATCCCTATGAAACTGTCGAGAATGACGGTCTTTGTTTTACATCTCCCACTTTGTCATTCGAGCCAAATGATTTAACATAATGGCTTTTCTCTCACTTTTGCAAGGTTTTCCTAGTAATGTTATTTTATAATTGCTATTGTAATCATTACTTGTGTGGTTTTTTACCTATATAACAATCATACATATCTCAAACCCATGTTTGTAACATGTTTTTGAGAAAAGATCATTTGTTATGTCATTAATCAAGGTTCTACCAACATGTCTTGAGTTGGCATGTATGAGATGGATATTTCATTTCTCGTAACCATATCACAAAAATAGTGCTTGTTTTAAAGTTGTCATCTCCACTCTTAAATAGAATAATTATTGCATTGCTGTCACAAAAAATAACAATTTGATCGTCAGCTGTCAAATTTCAAATATCGTATGAAACGGCTTATCTAGACGACACTTGTTGTAGTCATAAAGCAAGTTACATACTCAGCCTCCTATATATTGAACGCTACATAATCTTGTTTCTTACATGCTTAAGAAACAACTCCACCTTTAAATAAAAATATTTGTCTTGAGGTTGATTTGCTATCGTCTTTCCTCCAGGCAAAGTCAACATCTTAGTGTCCTATTACTTTTAGTTCATCTATTTGAAAACATAATTTAAAATCTTTTGTTCCTTTGAGATACTTAGAATCCTCTTCACACCTATCTAATGTTGTCATAGATTACTTTGATATCTGCTCACAAGACCAACAACAAAGTTGATATCAAGTCTTGTAAACATCATAACATACATCAAGTTGCTCACAGCTTGTACATATGGAATGTTAGGCTTATCATCAACTTTGTTAAGTTTCACCCTTTCTATAACGGGTGTAGAAGTAGACTTGCATTCACCCATTTTAAACTTGTTGATGATATAATCAATATATCTCTCCTAACTAAGGCATAAAAGATTAGATTCTCTATCTCGAGAAATCTTTATACCAAAGATATAGGATGCTTCCCCTATATCCTTTATTTCAAACCTTGAGTTTAACCATAACTTGGTTTTGTAGCACATAAATGTGAGGTACTTAACGTATTTAAAGAAAACAAGCACAAAGTTGAAAAACAAATAGGGCATACAATTAAAGTCTTACGATCATATAAAGGTGGTGAATACACCTTTGCATAATTTTTAGAATTCTATAAAGACTTCAGTATTTTTAAGCAAAATACAATTCCAAGGATATAACAACAACAACAACTAAGCCTTTTCCCATACTAGACGGGGTCGGCTACATGGATTCTTTGTTTCCACAGATCCTTATCGTGTGCCATGTTAGCACTTAACTCCCAATAAGCTAGATCATTCTTTATTGTTTCTTTCCAACACTTTTGTGGTCGTCCTCTACCTCTTTTAATACTTTCCAAATTTAGTTTTTCTAACCTTCTTACAGGTTCTTGTTTTGATCTTCTTTCTATATGTCCAAACCATCTTAAACGATGTTCTCTCATTTTATCCTCTATTGGTGCCACTCCTAATTTGTTTCTAATAACCTCATTATGTATACGGTCTTTTCTTGTATGACCACTCATCCATCTCAACATCTTCATTTCTGTTACAGACATCTTTTGTACATGATGATTAACTACCCAACACTCAGAACCATAAAACATGACAGGCCTAATTGCTGCTCTATAATATTTACCTTTTAACTTTAATGATATCTTCTTATCACAAAGAATACCTGATGCTCCTCTCCATTTTAACCAACCAGCATTAATTCTATGTGTAACATCTCCATCAATTCTTCCATCACTCTGAAAAATTGACCCTAGGTATTTAAAACTTTTCTTTTTGGGAATGCAATGTGTGTCAATTTTAATTTCCATATCCTCTGAAGTAACCAAATGATCAAACTACATTCCATATATTCTGTCTTTGTTCTACTAAGTCGGAGGCCTTTGCTTTCTAATGTTTCTCTCCATAGTTCCAATTTTCTATTAACTTTTTCCTTAGACTCCTCCACTAATACAATGTCATCTGCAAATAACATACACCAAGGTACTTCATCTTGAATATGTTTTGTTAACTCATCTATCACCATTATAAATAAGTATGGACTTAAAGTTGATCCTTGATGTAACCCAATATTAACTTCAAAGAAGTCTGTCATGAGTCCTCACACACGTTTTTGCACCATCATACATGTCTCTTATAAGGTTAATATATGTCAATGGGATACCTCTTTTTTCCAAAGTTCTTCAAAGAACCTCCCTCGATACCCTATCATAAGCTTTTTCTAGATCAATAAATATCATGTGAAGGTCTTTCTTTTTTGCTCTAAAATGTTCCATAAGATGTCTCAAAAGGTGAATCGCTTCAATAGTAGATCTGCTTGGCATGAATCCAAATTGGTTCTCTGTTGTACTTGATACTTGTCTTAACCTACATTCGATAATTCTTTCCCATAATTTCATAGTATGACTCATTAACTTGATACCTCGATAATTCGCACAATTTTGAATGTCTCCCTTGTTCTTATATATGGGTATAAGTGTACTTGCTATCCATTCCTCGGGCATCTTTTAGTTTTTTCATATTTCATTAAATAGTCTTGTGAGCCAAGTGATTCCTATTTCTCCTAGTATTTTCCAAACTTCTATAGGAATATTATCTGGTCCTACTGATTTACCACCCTTCATATGTTTAAGAGCCTCTTTGACTTCATTCTTTTGAATACGTCGGTAGAAATTGTGGTTTATATACTTTTCTGACTTAGCTAAATCTCCTAAACTAATACTAACATCTTTATTTTCATTAAAAAGATTATAAAAATAGTTTTTCCATCTATTTCTTATATCATCATTTGCCACTAGAATTTTTTCATCCTCGTCTTTTATGCATCTAACATAATTAAAATCTTTAGTTTTCTTATCTCTAGCCCTAGCTATCCTAAAAATATCTCTTTCACCCTCTTTTGAGTTGAGTTTTTTATATAAGTCCTCCCAAATCTTAGCTTTTGCTTCACTAACGGCCTTTTTTGCTTCTTTCTTTGCTTTCTTATAAGCTTCTAAAGTTTCACTAGTTTTCTTGGCATAATGTAATTTGTAACATGCCCTCTTTGCCTTGATTTTATTTTGTACTACTTCACTCCACCACCAAGCTTCTTTTTGTGCTGGTACACCTCCCTTAGATACCCCTAACACATCTTTCGCCACTTTCCTAATATGTATAGCCATATTGTTCCACATATCACAGGGTGTGCCAACATAATTCCAAACATCTCCTTGAGGGACTTTTTGTTTAAATATATCTTTTTTCTCACTTTTGAGGTTCCACCATGTAGTCCGAATAACTCAATGCACTCTTTTCTTCTTTGTCTATTTTTTTATTTGTAAATCCATAACTAAAAGTCGATGTTGGGTAGTTAAGCTTTCTCTTGGAATTACCTTACAATCTTTACAACACGCTCTATCTTTTTTTTACAAATAAAGTAATCAATTTGTGTTTGTGATAAGCCACTCTTATAAGTAATTAAATGTTCATCTCGTTTTTTGAAGATTGTATTGACTATAAAGAGATCAAATGCCATAGCAAAATTTAAAATCTCCCTACCTTCCTCGTTTATATCCCCAAAACCAAAGTTTTCATGAATCCCTTGATATCCTAATGCCTCTTTACCAACATGTCCATTTAAATCTCCTCCTAAACAAATCATCTCCCTTTGTGGAATTTTTTGAAACACCTTATCTAACTCTTCCCAAAAAACTGTCTTTATACTATCTTCTAGTCCTACTTGGGGTGTGTAAGCACAAACTATATTCAAAACCTCTGCTCCTAACACTAATTTCAACATTATGATTCGGTCACCATGTTGTTGTATGTCTACTACACTCTCATTTAGATCTTTATTTATGATAATACCAACTCCGTTTCGAGCTTTTTCTTTACTTGAGTACCATAATTTAAAACCTGTATCCTCTATCTCTTTTTCTTTTTCTCCAACCCATTTTGTCTCTTGTAAACATAGAATATGAATATTTCTCCGAATCATAGTATCTACCACCTCCATTAGCTTACCAGATAATGTTCCGATATTCCAAGAACCAATACGAATCTTATTATCGAACATGACATTACTTAACATGATGAGGTCAATGTTAATAGATGTCTGTTGTAAACACCCGAAATCCCACGAATTTCTCAAATAAAACCTGGTTTTGTAAAAGCAGCTCCAAAGGGCCATTTTGAGTCTGGAAACCCAAGAGCCTTCCAGGCAACCTTGTACAGATGTTTTAAACTTTTATATGTTTTAAATATGTATAATATATTTTAAAAAACTGTTAAAATATGTTTTGAAACCCCACAAAGCAAGCTTGGCCTGATCAAGACAGGACCAGAAGAGCTAAAGAGAGCCCGAAACCGGAGCACAAGTCGAGCCCGACACAGCAACTCTCGTATTGAATCCACTCCCAGGATCTCGAACATCCAAGACCCTGTTATAATCAGACATCACTTGAAATCATCTCTGGAAGGTGAAAACAAAAGCGAACGATCATGTTGGCGAAGACCCAACGCAGACGGAGTACTGATGCTGTCAGACCCCGCACAAACCGTTCATTTCGAACACAGCCTGAAGGAGTCAAAATTCAGTTTGGATTAGATCTAAACCATATATATCCAGATCCCAATCCAAACCTAAGTGTGGATTTGGATTTGGATTTGGATCCAGAGATCCAATCCAATATCCACATCCATGGCCCACATCACCTTCTCATAAATGGAGGTGGGGCCCACTTGAAATTCACGTGGGATTATGGGCATGAGAGAGAGTGGGGGAGGATGAGATTTGAGGGTTGATTGTAATTAAGTTTGACTTGTGTGTCAAGTTTGGGGTTAATCATGTGGGTTAGCCTAATTAGCATGGGTTTAAGCTTGTATTAGCCAAAACATAACCTAGGGCTGCACCAACATGATGCAACAAGGTCTATGGGTTTTGCAAAGGGAGCTTCCTAACCCAATCCTAATAAAAAACCCCTAATCCTAGCCTTTTACTCTAATCCCGACCTAAACCTAGCCTAATCACCTAACCCACTTCCCTAATCCCGGCCTAATCCCAACCTAATCACCTAACCCACTCCCCTAAACCTAGTTTAATTCCCTTAAACCTAACCTAATCCTAGCCTAATCACCTAACCCACCTCACTAAACCTCACCCCAAAACCAACCCACCTAGCTAAGCCCTAAACCCCTAAACCACCCCACCTAAACCTAGCACACCATATCCCTAATACCCCCTAAATCAAAATATCTGGCCCCTCCTCAAAACCAGCCCACCTTATCACCACACCACCACCACCTAAACCACCTTACTACCTTCCAAGAACCAGCCCCAACCGCCCTTCACAAACCTATATAAACCCCCCCCTAATGGGCGGGTTTTTTTTTAATCACTTTCCAGCCCACCTTGGCCCAGCCGACCTTGGCCAATCCCCTTCCAGCTGAGCCTTCCACCTTGCTCCACCTGCACCACCTCCATCCGGCCAAGCTCCACCCGCGCCACCACTGCCTCCCAGCCTGCTCCACTCCACGTCGCCACCATTTTCCGGCCGAACTCCATCCACCCAAAGCACCCGGCTGCCCTTCTTCCATCCGCAACTCCTTCACCATCCGGTTAGTACCTTCCACTTAGCTCCACCTCCTCTTTAGTCCCCCTCCACTCTAAACCACCCATACCACCACCATATCATCCCATCACAGCCACCTGTCATCCCTACCCATTCGGCCAGACCTAACCATTTACATCACCCAATCCCATATATCCCCTAGTGACACCCGGCCACCCTACTTGGCTCCCTAAGACCTGCCCCTTCCACTTTCCACCAGCCCTTAGTCTCACCTTCCACAACACCCTAGCTAGCTCCCTTTCCATCCATAACATCCCTAGCTACCCTAGTAACCGGCCATCATTAAATCACCCTTTAGTCGGCCACCCCAGCCGACTGCACCAAACCCACTCGGCAGCCACCCCATTTCCCTTAGGCATTCCCTTAGTGACCCTCCTTAGACACCTTAACCCAAAGCACTAAGGCAGCATATTCCTAGCAGCCGGCCAGCTTCAAGGCGCCCTTCCCGCGCACCCAAGTCACCCAGCCAGCATCTCCCCTTGTCGTTCCATTCCGAGGAGCTCCCTCTTGCAGCCTAAGGCGAAGCCAAGCCTACGCTCAAGCAAGTCATCTTCGGACCAGCTATAAGTAAGTGCCTAACTCGGTCCTTAGTTGTAGACTTGCTTAAATTAAATTTGATACGGGGTTGTAATAACGGAGCATTGTCTCCCTCCGCTTGTAATAACGTGGCTTGGCACACCCACACACACGTGCACTTGAGCCTACCTCGCTCTTAGTTGTGCACGATTTTGAACACACACGGGCCTAATCAACCCCTTTAGATATAAGTTATGTATATACTTTAAGTTGCGTAGGGTTTTGTTTGAGTTGGGTGTGTTGTCTTTAAATTCTCATACTCACACACATTGAGCTTCTACTCTTATTTGCAAGACCCAAGTAAGGGCCGTGTGATATTATCCTTGGGTTTAATTTCATGTCCTGTGCGTAGTACTTCAATTCAAGCACTCACACACATTGAGCTTTCGCTCTTATTCCCAAGACCTTAGTTAAGGCCATACTGCAATTTATATTTGGGTTTAATTTCATGTTGTATGCGTAGTACTTCAATTCAAGCACTCACACACATTGAGCTTTTGCTCTTATTCCGAAGACCTTAGTTAAGGCCATACTGCAATTTATATTTGGGTTTAATTTCATGTTGTGTGCGTAGTACTTCAATTCAAGCACTCACACACATTGAGCTTTCGCTCTTATTGCCAAGACCTTAGTTAAGGCCATACTGCAATTTATATTTGGGTTTAATTTCATGTTGTGTGCGTAGTACTTCAATTCAAGCACTCACACACATTGAGCTTTCGCTCTTATTACCAAGACCTTAGTTAAGGCCATATTGCAAGTTATATTTGGGTTTCATTTCATGTCGTGTGTGTAGTACTTCAATTCTCGCACGCACCCACATTGAGCCTTCGCTCTTATTTGCAAGACCCGAGTAAGGGCCCATATATACATTATATACGTATTTCCCTTCAGCAATTTCCATTACAAGTCATTTCCCTTCGGCATTGTCTTTTACATTCGGGTTTTCCCTTTGGAGTAGCATGAGTTTGCATTGCATATACGCCATACTACAAGTTAGGACGCATATTGCATTAAAGCAAACCCCATACTCCCACTCAAAATCGCCACATCTTAGTGGAGTGTTCATAACACATACCTAGGTGACCCCAAAGAGGGATAAAAAGAAAGACTTAGGCGCGTGCAAATCTACGTGATCTAAAAACTGAAATCATACCAAAAAGACCTGAATCAAACACCTCGAACCGCTTTCGTAGATTTTTTTTCCACTCAAAACTCGATTTTAAAAGCGTACAGACTGACCCTTGCGCATCGGTGCAAGAAGGTCTGCGACGACAAGAGCTTGCTTGCTCAAAGTCACCACGTTAGAAGTAAGGTTTTAAAATATATCTTCGCTAGCTTAAGTAAGCTAGTTGGCACACCCTGTTTGTTTAAATAGGACTTAGACACATGAAAAGGTTCGCTCCAGGCCTAAGAAACCGGAAGCGGAAATTTTCTGCGTCTACATCTGTCTACCAAAGATATTTTGAGAAGAAATGATAAGTAAAACAATACACATACTAAATAGAGTACCGTGTAAAGTTATATTCACTAAACCATATGAGATGTAGTTTATAAGAAATCTCAATCTAGGTAATCTAAGGAGGTGGGGATCTATTACTCATGTGAACATCCTTGATTAGTCTAGAGACAAGCTAGATAGCAGGTCGTTGAAATATATATTTATCGAATATCCTAAAGACTCAAAGGAATATCAATTTTATCATAAGGACCATAGATTAATACAAAAAATGACATCCTCGAGAATGATGATGAATATGTTGATGATTTAGTAGATCTAGATTAATCTCATTTGAACCCATAGAATATCTTCTTGAATTAACCAAAATTTTAAGTGGACATAAAAGGCTTAGGGTTGCACCATCCTACTTAAAGGATTATCATCACACTTATCTTACTCAAGAAGCGTGTAATTCGGTAGATTTAGATGAAATGACTGATAACTTGACTTATCAGCTAGCTGTTAATTCATCTCAAGTAACAGACTGGCAGAAAGCCACGGAGAAGTAAATAGAATCCATTGAGAAAAACTAAGTTTGAGAATTGGTTGATTTGCCAAATGGATGAAAAGTCATAGGCTGCAAATGGGTTTTACTCATTACACATTACTCACATAATTTGATCTAGTTGAGTGAGGAGGGTCCCCAATTCAGTTGAGCCATAACCGAAGTTTTAGTGGAGGTGATATTTTAGAACCAGAACTATACTATGGTTTCTTCATAGATGAAACTGGTTTGTTTTGGCTCTTGTTTCAGGCAGGTACAGAGGCTAGTTGGGTGTTGTTCAATTTTCCCAACTGGGTCTAGAATGGCCATCTCTATTCTTTGTTGTGCACCCTCTCAAGGATACTACATGGATCACTCTACTATAATAACCATATCCAACAATATTAGATGGATCTAAATCCAAATCAACCACCATCATTGTTAAACACTAAACAAGGAAAAGAGTACCTTAGGGCTTGCAAGTAGCAAATGAGTATAGATTCCACATGGGTTTATATGAACATACTCAGTGGTGGATCTACGAACTCTTTTCGTGTGTGGCAAATAGTTCTTAAGTAGTTTTGGTAGAAGCGCCATGGATCCCACATAGTGATATACTTTAAGTTGATTTTCTAAATTTTGAGTGGTGCAAATGTTCCATCTCCGCTCAATGAACGTACCTTTGGAAAAGGCTAGGTTAGCCAAAAACAAAACTTATACACAAAATGACCTTGCTTTGTTCACGTAAGAATAGCTACAAAAAATGTCGTGAGAAGATAGCTACTACGATGCCGAAGTTGACTATGTTTACGAAAAAAATTAGTTTGCGGATTTGTGGCAGCTAGGGCTTGTAATGTATGAGAATGGTTTTAATATAGAAGCAATGCCTTAGCCATCATCCTCGCAAAATAATCCTTCCGGCCGCCAACAGATTTAGTGCTTATACACTAAAATATATTCACCAGATATCCTAAAGGATCAAATATATATCAATTTTATCTTAAGGACCATAGATTGACAAAGAGTAGAGATATTAAATTCTTAGAAAATACTAAGAATGACATCCTTGAGAATAATGATAAATATGTTGACGATTTGACGATTTAGTAGATCTGGATTAATCATCATTTGAACCAATATAAGATCTTCTTGAATTAACCAAAACTTTAAGTAGACATAAAAGGCTTATATTTGCATCGTCTTACTTAAAGAATTATCACACTTATCTTACTCAAGAAGTGTGTAATTCGATAGATTTAGATGAGTTGACTGATAACTTAACTTATCAATAGGCATTAACTTATTTAAAGTAATAGACTAGGAGAAAGCCATGAATGAATAAATAGAATCCATTGAGAAAAACCAAGTTTGAGAATTGACTAATTTGCCAAATGAAAGAAAAGTCATAGGCTGTAAATGGGTTCTAAAAAGGAAATATAAGATTGATGGATCAATCGATAAGTTTAAAGTGAACTTGGTTTGTAAAGGAAATTTCACAAAAGGATGGGATAAATTATATTGAGACATATTCTCCTATTATAAAATTTGCATCCATAAGAATAATCTTGAAAATATTTGCATATTATGATTTTAATTTACATCAGTTAGATGTAAAAACTACTTTTTTAAATAGAGATTTAGATGAAATAACATATATACAGCAACCGAAAGGATACATAGTTGAAGGCCTAAAAGATAAAGTATATACGTTGAAAAAATCCTATATGACTTGAAACAATCACCTCACCAATAGTTTTTGACTTTTAAAAAAGCTATTGTTGAACTTGGGTTTGTGACGAATGAGCTTGATTACTGTATATATGTCTAGAATAGTGAGTAATTTTATCATCTAATCATTATATGTAGATGACATATTGTTGACTGCGAATGACAATGAGATGATTGTCAAAACTAAGTCATGGTTAAATGCAAGGTTTGAAATCAAGGATATGGGAAAGCATCATATATCCTTGGTTAAATACAAGTTAGGAGAGACATATTGATTATATCCTCAAGAAGTTTAAAATAGGTGAATGCAAGTATGCAACTATACCTGTTTACAAAGGGTAAAACTTAGTAGGGCTGATTGTCTCGGTGAAGTTGACGATAAGCCTAATGTTCCTTATGCACAAGTTGTAGGCAACTTGATGTATGATATGTCATTTACAAGACCTGATATCAGCTTTCCTATTAGTCTTGTGAGCAAATATCAAAGTAATCCCAGGTGGCAACATTGGATATGTGAAGAGGATTCTAAGATACCTAAGAGAAACAAAAAACTTGAAATTATGTTTTCAAGCATATGAGCTAAAAGTGATAGGATACTGATATCTTTACTTTTCTTAGAGTAAAGATGGCAACAAATCAACCTCAACACAAATAATTTTATTTTAAGGTGGAGTTGTTTCTTTGGTATGTAAGAAACAAGATTGTGTAGCATTGCATATTAAAAAAGCTGAGTATGTGGCTTGCCATCTACATAAGCCGCTTCATACGAGATTTGAACCTTGACATAGCCGACGAGTCGTCATTTATTATGAAAACAATGCAGCAATTACTCTAATCAAGAGTGGAGGTGACAATTATAAAAGCAAGCATATAATGATGAAATAGCACTATGTTGATGATGTGGTTAGGAGAAAGGAAATGTCCATCTCATATATGCCAACTCAAGACATGTTGGTAGATTCCTTGACTAAAGGCATAACAAAATATTTTTTCTCAAACATGTTACAAACATGGGTTTGAGATATGTTTGAGATAAGTGAAAATCAGGGTGTGTGAAAACCGTAAATACATACATGAAATCTTCCATTCTCCGTCTTCTTCCGATCATCGTAGTTGCGCAACATCAAGTTATCATAAGGCTACAACTGGGGTCATCGCAGCAGAAGGATTCCCGCCGGTAGCCAACAGCGGTCTCTCCCCACCACATGGTCAAGCTCTTCCAAAGTTAAAGAGCTTCGGCTGCTTTAGCATCCCTCATAAGGCCCACTCCACATAAATTACCGAGCTCTCTGTCACAGCGGCTATCAGATCCTGCATATATCGCCCAAAAAAGAAGATTAATTCATCATTTGTGACACAAAAATCTAGCAATAATTGTGTTATTATTAGCAACACACACGCTACAATATAGAGAGAATTTTGGCGAAATGACGCTCACCTGAGTGAACGCCTTGACACAGCTGCGGGAAAGCTTGACATCCAATTCTGGGTCGTCAGCGAGTTGCAGCAGCACGTCCACCATATCCTTGGCGACGTATCCCTCGACGTCGGCGCCCCTTGCATTGTGCTCATCGACCACGTTCTCAAAAAACCGGTCGAATTTCCGGCTCACGGCCTTCATCCGGCGAACATAGCCCTGCAGATCAAGGAAGGCCAGCCATGGGATCCAATCTCCGATATTGATAACACCACTTAGCAGGAAAAGCTCGTCTAGCATTCTCTTGAATTCCTCCACAGACACCACCCCGATGTCCTCGCACCTCTTACCGAACACCATCCGGCTAATCACGTTCATGCTCACCGTCATCAGCTCGTCTTTGGCCGTGACGCGAAGGTCAAATCTTGGGTCTTGAGCACCATACGGGCTGTATCAACCGACGATGCAACCACGACAGGGTTAGAGCCAAAGCGCAGCTGCATCAAGGGGCCGTACTTCAGGGAGAGCGCATGGATGGATCGATGAGGCAGCTCCCCAATGAGATCAAGATTGCCAATTATGGGCCATGACTTGGGGCCCGGTGGCAAAACCAAGCGACGGCGGCGGTAGAGGAGGACGTAGAGCACCACTGCAGCGGCAAAAAAGGCGGTGGCAATCGAAGAGAGTGAGTCGGCCATTGGTGGGCATGAGGTAAGTGCGAGTTTTTGTGCTTAGAGTGATGATGGATGGTGGCAACCAAGGGGGTATTTAAGAGAGACTAAAGGACACCTTTTTGACTCGATTGAATGAACGTAGCAATGTTGAAACTTCGTACCCAAGGTGATTAGGTGAGTCGCATAAATGAGTGTCTGGATGACCTTGACTTGACTCATCCGGTCACGAGATTCTCACCTTTTTCAGTTGCGTTTCTACCATTTGCATTTTAAAAAAGAGCGCAGACTCTTTTTTAAAAGTCGGATGAAGCCGCAGGTCATTTTCAGTTGATTTAAGAAAGCATTAAAAGAATGAGCGGACAAGAATAATCATGTTAACGATGAATATGATCCGATTTATTTAATTTTATATAATAAGAAATATTATATATAAATTATATAAATATTGAATATCAGTAAGAAAAATGAGCTTTTGCATATTTATTTAAGCCGAATCTAATTATTTGGCTGCAAAATTTTGATCTCGAAATAGGAGTATAAAAAACGTTGTAAATGCGGATGGTGATATTAGGACTCTTTTCCAGCGGTCAATGTCAGGTATCATCAACAAACATGTTCACCAGCGCGAGTTTAAACTTATTTGAGCTGTAGATCCTTAAAACGTTCTAAAGAAACAAAAAAATAAAACAAAAGTTTTACATTTAGAAAAAAGAAAGAATATGGAATAGGTGGCTTGGAAGCGTTGGTTTCAGTTCCATAGAAGGTGGAATCAGAATCGAATCGGGTGGTCTTTGTTCGAGTTTGATTTCAGGTCTGGTTTGACCGGTTATGGTTTCAGTTGGTTCTTGACCTAGTTTAGTTCTGGTTGAAATTGTCCAACCAGTTCCAAACCGATCATGTTTACATACAACTACATAACCGTCGCAATTATGTGTTTCGGGTTTTATTCTTATCAGCGTCATTTCGTGTTTAGTCAAAAGATGACAACGTGTGCGCGGACTGACCGACTATTCAGGTTGTATCCAAGTGGGATTTTGCTTCTATTTGCGTCAAGTCACGTACAATGGTTCCGGTGTAGTTCTGTTATGAACCATGATTCTATTTATTTTAGGGTTTGACTAAATAAATACCGAGTATTATGTCAGCATATTATTTGAATCTATGATCCCAATTTAATATGTATAGAAGGTTATAAAACTCATATATATAAACTTATAAACTTATTATATACATATAGTTATATACACTTTTTGACAATATCTTTTCTTATTAGAAGAGGATTTAGTTTTTTTGATATGATCCCAAAGGACTAACTCGAGCAAGGAAGGTCACAGGAAAGCTCGTTTAAAGGGCACGGACTCACTTTATTAATATGCGTACGTTTCCTTGGTCCACATTACCAACTGGTTTGACCTTGACCCTCCAGACAATTTGAAAGAGATCAAACCTTAAGAAAAGAACGTAGCAATGGCACCATATGCATTTTCATTGTGAGGTCGGTTGTCTATTGTGGAAGAAGTGGGGCATCAAACTCTGAGCTCAGAATCGGTCCTAGTTACTCTTCGGATAGAGAGGAAGAAGGGAAGAGATCGAGCGGGAGAAAGGAATGAGATACTTGAGAAGAATTCATTGAGGAGCTGAATGAGGTCAACCACTGCCCGCCTTGTCGCATCCGGATAGGGCGGTTTGAGCTCATAATTAGTGCTGGCGTAGTCCATCTATTTTCTTTCTTGAAGCAGAACCAAGTTCTCTTAATTGGCAATCCAAGGCTTGAATTGGCTTGTGGTTCGTTTTCCTTGCACAGGAGCAGATCCATTGGGGTCTGAGTACCAAGTGCCCATTGGGTACCCTGACAGATACCCAACATGGGTTTAGCAAGAATTCACAAGAAATGAGCTTCTTCTTTTTCTTCTCTTCTCCATGAAGAAAATGCTTAGTAGAAAATAAGCTTCCTGTTCTTTGAAGAGTTCTGCTGCTGTTATTGTTCTTCCTGAAAACATCTACCACACGAATCTTCTACCCTCCTCTTCAAGACCATCTGCTGTGGTTCGCCAGCCTGCCGAGTCCTCGCCACCAACTCTCCTCAAACCGTCACTTCTTTTTCTTCCTAAAACCATCATCTCTATTTTCTTGATCATGGTGGCTACAGTAAAGTAGGCATCCCTTTCAATGACTAAACCCACAATAAACCGGCACTTCATGACTGAAAGGAAAGAATTGAGGCCGACTTCATCGATACCAACCAACGAAAGGCTAGTAAATATCTGTTACTACTACTTTGACTGGAGTTATGCACATGGAATCAACCTATCTTCATTCATACCAACCAACACGGCGTTAAAAAAGAAGCGAGATTTCGAGCCTAAATTCGGAGTGGGTTTCCTTCTTGTCCAACCATGCCCACAAAGTTCAAGCTGCTCCTCCAACTACATGTATATTACCAGATTAGTTGGGTTAATACAGCTTTCTAATAAATAGATAAGTAAATATAGCATACACATGAATCTGCAATAAAAAAAATTCTATATGCATACATACACACACATATATATATATATATAAGGGTCACATGACGAAGATGGAGATCATGCAAGCAAGAATCAGAAGCACGATAGCAGTCTTCAGGAGAAACTTCTCGGTTTCCAATTTTCTAATCCTTGGCTAAAGCTCGTTCCCTCCTTAATCAGAGAATCTAGGTTTAACGTTATTTAGTAATTTTAATTGTTCGTTTGTTTAACATACAAGAGTCTGATTGTGGCCGTGCATGTTCCACAAATAACATTGGGCAGAAACTTCTCGGTTTCCAATTTTCTATTCCTTGGCTAAAGCTCGTTCTCTCCTCAATCAAAGAATTTAACGTTAATTAATATGTTTAATCGTTTGCTTGTTTAAAATACAGTACTCTGATTGTGGCCGTGCTTGTTCCACAAATAATCTTGGATTTTATTTGCAGACTAGCCTGCACCGCCGACTTCATTAAGTAGAAAACAGGAAGTTGGTCACTATGCAACCACTTTGCTCATGCAAGTATAAATTTGCACAGGCTACCCGTTCGACGCCCATATATATCTGCTGGAGGGAGACATAATAGAGGGTCGCCTTGGCTGCAACAGGAAATTTGGGCAAATGAAATACAGTAAGAAGGCTAATGCGGTTCTTTGGGTTATTACTGCGGGTGCGGGGTTGTTCAGCCTTATTGTAGTTTTTGGGCTTCTCTTTACAAGTCGGGCTTCTACAAACAGTGCGATATCTTTTCTAGTGCAGTCATTTTCATCATCTTATAAGGTAAATCTTGGTCAATTCTTGTTTTTGTAGCAGGTCCACCTGAGCATGTTGAGAATTTGAAGTTTGTCTTTTGTAAGATAGAAGAACACATTTGTAATAAAAGGATTAGAGAAAATGCACCCATATCGTATTTAAAACACTATATATATATATATATATATATATATATATATATATATATATATATATATATATATATATATATATATATATATATATATCCGTATGTATTTATGAAACCATGCGCGTTAGCTCAAAGGGGTTTAGTCTAATAGTACGCTGATTAAGCTATGAATAAATGTATTTACATACAATGTGTGTCTAAAAGATTATAGATGCGCAGAAAAATACAAAAAAGGCTTCCGTGTGAAAACCCCGTGGAGGAACTCGAAAATACTCTCCTACTCTGCTTCTCTTCTATTCTTTTCTTCGCCTTTTTTTCTGCTTTTTTTCTCTCTCGCAACAGCTTTTCTTCCCAACTGGTTTGGGATCGACGGTAACTTGTCCGAGTCAATATGGCGGACCTAGAAACTCCTTCATGATAGGACGAATAGCCCCTTGAATGGTTTCACTTGAACAAATTATAGCCGGTGGATCTTATCACTTCAATTGATTTTTGAAATTTTGAGAGGAACGAACGCCCCTCCTTAACTCAATATAGATCCACCACTGTCTATATTCCTATCTATCTATCTATTATATACACACACATTTACATCATATTTATTTATCTATTATATACACACACACATTTACATGCAAACACATATAATATTCCAGTTATAAATTATTTGTTTAATTAGGGTTTTAAACAACCACGCGTACCAGCTCAAAGGGAGCTTAGCCTAATGATAGTCAACGACTCGCAGTCATGTTTCGGTTTCTCCCTGAGCAAAGCACAATAGAGATCCTACACTTTAAAGTGCTTTCTGGAACACAAGCACTAGGCAAATTACAAGTTCATCATAATATAGATCGCTTTTAATTTTATTCATATTATCTAACACAAATGATATTTTGTTGGTCCTGCCAAATCAAAGAACCCGCAGCTTGATGCTGCATTGAAGAAGGCGGACATGGGCAACAGGACTGTGTTAGTTCTGAACATTAACAATGAATATACTAAGAACAACAGCATGCTTAATCTGTTCCTACAAAGCCTAGAGCAAGGTGAAGATACTAAACAATTCGTGAAGCATCTCCTGCTCGCCGCCTTCGATCAAGTCTCCTTCGATCAGTGCCAAGCGCGCGGACTCCACTGCTACAAAGTTAACACGGGTGCCTATGACTTCTCGGGCGAGCAACTCTTCATGGCCAGGGATTATCTCAAGATGACATGGATGAAAAATATGGTCACCGCTCATGTGCTCCAGCGGGGTTACAACATGATTTTCACTGTAAGACTTTCTAACTTTCATATATACAAAGAGAGGGAGAGAAACTGGTGAGATCATCTCATTTACTCTAATAGATGATCTACATTAAACGGAGTTACATAAGCATCAATATTTGAATCAAGGCCATTTAATGTATATGAGTGCATTAAATGCTACTCATAAGGGTGTCTTAATGATCACTATCCAATAAACTTCACGGATAATGATAATGATCAATTGTTTATCACCTTCTTCCTCTCTCTCTATATATATAAGGAGGTCCACATGCATACCCACTCATACTTAAATACACTTAAATAACTTCATAGTTTGTTTAACATGATCAACAATATAGATTTATAATTAAAAAGCATGTGAGATATGAAAAGTACAGTGATATTTTTTTTAAATACAAATCTTTATCATTGATTACGTCGATTGAATGGTAAGTTTTTTAAAATGGATTTAATCACGTAGATATAATATATATAGAGATATGTATGAAAACTAATTAGTATGCAACCAGTTGTACGCTAGAATAAAAGTTTCAGTAGCACGGTGTCCCTGCTACTTCGAGTTGTTCGGGTGCGGCGGGCATGCTAGAGGGTGCTAGGAAACGTCAAGTTTGTGCTCGCCGTCCTTAACCAATTATGTCCAGGTAAAAATCAAGGTGCTAGCGGTATATTAAAGTTCTTGCCGAGTGGATGATAGTTTGGGTCGAATGGTCAAGATTGGCTTCCATGGGTATGCAGACCTTACATGCACAAGCTTCTGTCGATATAAATACAAACACAAACAGTTCATGTACATATGAGATTTATTCATGCTTAAATCAACTTAAATATTTACCACTAAATCGGTAAGATCATTAATGGTGATTTGAATTTTAAAAGCATTTAATATACATGCATGAAGTATGAAAAGTCAATGATATTTTTTATTTTTTAAAATTTAAATCTCTACTGCTGATGTTGCTGTTGATATAATGTTGGGAGTGTGTATATACTAATTTCTCTCTATATATATACTTTCTTGGTGATCAAAGAAATTTGAATTTATTGTATTAATTAATTGAAATATGTTTTGTCATCGACAGGATGTAGATATCATGTGGCTCCGTAACCCATTGCTGCAGTTAAACTGGGAGGATGATGTACAGATAGCCTGCGATAATTATGCTGGAAGACCATACGACAAATCTAATGCAATCAACACTGGGTTCTTTTTTGCTCGATCTAACAAAAAGACGATCAAGTTATACAAACTCTTGTATGAAAGCAGGGAGAAGTTCTCATTCACCCATGAACAAGGGGCGCTTGGAATATTGAAAGACAGAGGGGTTTTTGATCGCTTGGGCTTGAGATTCAGGTTTTTAGACACACTGTACTTCGCCGGATTCTGTCAAAAGAGTAAAGATTTGAGGAAGGTGATTACGCTGCACGCAAACTGCTGCAGGACCACGAAAGCCAAGATGGTGGATTTGCGAGCGCATCTTGATGCTTGGAAGAGTTTCATGGCTTCAAATCATAGCAACTCATGGCCAGAATCAAGGGCATGTGCGGCATCATGGCACTAAGCATGCCATCTCGATTGCAGATGCAGCATCTGTGAGCTTTGTTTTGCCCTTCGGAATCAAGTAACAGATCTTTCATAAGTTGGTAATGGAGTGGACCACCACCATGTTGAATATGTAATCTAATGGAATTATCCAACGTATAGATTGGACTTTGCAAGCCAAGAAAAACGGAAAATGAAGATTTCTTTGTGCATGTAAAATTCCGTTTTCACTTGTATAGTAACGAAATGTCATAAATAAGGCGGTGATATTATAAAAGGGTAGGAAGATCGCAAGGATAACCGGCCCCTTGACTAAGGCGTACCTTTTATGTGATTTTACTATATTCATTTAGTTTGATATTTAATATGCATGATACTGAATTAATTTTTTAAGAAAAATTTTAATAACTTGTGCGGGTTGTGGATCCTGACAACCATGAGTCAGGTTAGGATCGTTCCTAAAACTTAGAATATGCGTGTGGCATATTCATAGAGTATAAACTATCAAATTTCAAAAAGTAGAAGGTATAAAAGGCACTTTGTGCTTTTTAATACAACAAAATATAAAATACATTTTTCTTTTTGAATCTCGACATATTCATCTTCTGTGATCGAAGAGTCAAGATTGATTCCAACTTCTTTATGAAAGAAAATTGAATATGCGTGTTAATTAATTGCAATGTGTTTTACCATCTACAACATGTACTGTAGATATCATGTGGTTAATGTGGACATGGTCGGCCAATTCTAACTAGAACTAAACCACCCACGAAACCGTGTTTGAAATGGCTCCAAATTCGTAATTAGAACCAGAACCATCCCGAAGCCCGTGGCCCCAAAACCGGAACCGAACCAGGCAAACCGGAACCGATGGCTCAGACTGAACATGTCTAGGTTAAGGAACCCATTGCTATGTAATTAAGCAGATAAACCTAAAATTCCCTATCAAGATCGTCTTGGATTAGTAATGACACGGCAGGGATATACTAGTCTTATATTTGCATTAAGTAGACGATCGCTGTTTGGCATGCATGATTGGTTTCACCTTATGGTTGCATGTTTACAGCTTGTTGGAAGCGTAGAAAAATGAACCGCAGAGAAAGATCATGATTATACGTCTGTGTTATTTCAACGATATTTTGTTTTGGTTCCGAGGTTTTCACTCTCCAGCACTTTCTCTTGCCATTCTTTTCTCTCTTTCTCTTTCGAGACTGTTAACTCAAATAAAATCATGTGACTGGTATGGTTCATTATCACATTCTTTTGCAGAGACTGTTTTCCTCCTTATGTACAAATTAATTAAGGCCTTTTGAAACTTAAGCCACCTAAGTGTATGAGGCCATAATTAATGCTAATTAATTGTTGAGTTAATTAAACTTGAGGTCATAATTAGTGCTAATTATTTGATAAGTTAATTAAACTCATATGTATGAATTGCATTTAGTTCTTGGTAAGTATCTTAAAATATTTATTAGATGCATCATTGATATATGTGAAAGTCCTAAAGTGTAAAGTCACATATGAGTGACTTATTCATGTAAATACCATGAGACAAATGTTTAGTCCTATGTTGATGAGAACAAATCCACATGTCCTATATTATTGGTAGCTCATGAACCTTAGTTCAAAAAGCTTAGACTACACGGTGTATGTTGGGTCAAGCTTGAGTTTTAGTTTGACAATTGTCATCGATCTATCTTTTTGTACGAATTTTTTTTTATTTAACGATTAAATGGTTCCTATGCATGAATGGTTATGGGACGAAGAGGTATGTTATTTGGATTAGATCCAAGATGTGAAATCCATCATATTCTTATATAAGCAAGATCAGAACTTCTCTAACCCACACTTAGTATTCTCTTACTCTCTCTCCTCCCATACTCTACTCTTTATATTTTTCTTTTGTTTTCCCTCCCTACTTTTTCTTCTTTCTTTGACTAATGTGATTAAGGCATGATCGAGTTCGACTCAAGTAAGGTACGAGATCATGTCGTGTGTGGATTTTATCTTGAGAGAAAAATACAAGTATTCATATATATACTCAATACTAAGTACTGATTTCTCTAAGTCAACCCTATAAGAGCGAATCATACATATAAATTTCTTATCGATTTTTGTTCTTCCTTGCTTCTTTTATGCACGTTTTTTTTTGGAGCTGTGACTATTGATGAAATCAGTGTGTTTATCATTGTTGTATATTGTTTATTATACATATAATCCTATGATTTTTTTTCAACAATTATTGTTTGTATGGTGCTCATATAACACAAAATTGAGTAAAGATATGTTCCACGATTTGGGAGACCTCACTTAGCGCAAAGAAAAAAGGCTTTGGTTTTTGGTTGGTTTGACAGAAAAAGGACAATGCAAGACTTCTTTTCTTCTTGGAAGGAAAGTCTTTCCCGTGATGACTTCAATATACAAGTTCCAGCAGTAAATGTATTAAGATGGTTATTCTTGAATATATACACAATTTCTTGAGGGAATCCATAACTTCAATATACAAATCCCAGCAGTAAATGGATTAAGATGGTCCCAGCATGACAACCTCATGCTGAAATCATGGCTGTGTTTTTTCTAGGAAACCTGAAATATTGATCAAGAAGTCGCGAATATTTTTGTAATGTGCCGTAGTTGACGGGGCATCACATAGCGACTTGCATGCATCAATCTCCACCAGTGCTTAAATATAACCTTTGTCGATGATTACTCGATATATATAAGTACATAAATTTGAGGTACTTGTATTTAAAGAATATAAGTAGGAAGTTGAAAACTAGGGCATTCAATCAAAGTCTTAAGATTAGATAGAGGTGAAGAATATACCTCTTCAGAATTTTTATAATTCTATAAAGACTTTGGTATTTTAAAGCAAAATACAATACCCAAGACACCTCAACAAAATTGTATAGCTAAAAGATATAACATAACCTTACTAAACATGAAATGATTAATATTAATAGATGTATCTCAACCAAGGATATTTTGGAGACAAGCAGTAAGTACAATGGTGTACATAGTGTACACCCACTAAGATTAAAGGGTGGAAGAGTTGTTTATCTCTAGTTGGGTATTGAAATTGAAACGTCTTTTGACTGAGTTCAGTGGCACTACTATAGGGGGCAAAGCTATTAACTGCTGAATGAAGTGAAACGGCACTACTATAGGTGCTAAGCGAAGTGAAGTTTCTAAAGACTAAACAAAGTTCTTTAAGTGAACATAAAAGGCCTAGTAGGGTCACACCATCCTACTTAAGGGATTATCACACTTATCTTGAAGAAGAAGTATGAAGTTTGGTAGATTTAGATGAGTTGACTAATAATTTAACTTATCAGTAGGCTATAAACTCATCGGAAGCAACAAATTGAGAGAAAACTATAGATGAATAAATTAAATTCATTGAGAAAAACTAAGTCTGGGAACTAGCTGATTTGCCAAAAGAGAGAAAAATCATAGGCTGTAAATGGGTTCTGAAAAATAAATATAAGGTCGATGGTTCAATAGACAAGTTTAAAGTGAGGTTGGTTGCGAATGATTTTTCGAAAAAGGAGGGGATAAATTATTTTGAGACATATTCTCCTATTACAAAATTTGCATCTATCAGAATAATCTTGGCGATATTTGTATATTATAATTTGGACTTACATCAGTTAGATATAAAGACTGCTTTTCTAAATGGAGATTTAGACGAAATCATATATATGTAACAACCCGAAGGATATACAATTAAAGGCGAAGAAGACAAAGTATATAGGTTGAGAGAAACCTTATATGACCTGAGACAAAGTATTCTACCAACCTAAAAATGATGATGTATTGCATCCCTCTTGAAACAAAATCAATTTGGACAAAATTATACAAAATGACTATTTTGCCCTCATGACCAAATTGTCACGATTCTACCTTTTTAAATGATTACCTCTAAAGAAGTGATGATTTCAAATAAATCTTTTTATGTAAATAAGTGAAAATGAGAATATTGGGAATCAAACCCAAAAATGTTTGCAAATTTATATATTTATAAAATTCTAAAACCCTTGAAATTCATAAACAAGTTAAATTCAAAAGACCTTAGATATTCGCCTGATTGAGAAGGGTCTCATTTGAAGACATGGTAGCCAAGGTAAAAGTAGTTTGATACTCTATACCCGTTAAAGTGGTTAAAGTGGTCTAATACCCTACACCTGTTGAAGTGGTTAAAGTGGTTCGATGTCTTACACCCATATAAAAGGGTTAAATGGTCAAGGTGGTTATAGACTAACTCACGAAGCAAAAGTAGGTCACCTTTGCAAACAGAAACTGGGAATGAAACCCAGTGCTTTGTAAAAATAATATTTGATTTCATTAAATTTGATATTTTTAAATATAAAAATATTTTTTTAAAGTGTTTGAAACCATATATGCCATATATGAAACTTGGACTAGAATGAGGCAAATTTTCTAGAAAGAGGAGATGACATGAACCAAAAAGACAATGATCGAGCACCTGCCAATTTTGGCGTTGTTGGGAAAGGTAAGCTGTCACTTTTAGTTTCAGGTATCAGAACAAAAAGTCAATTTTCAAAAAAAGAAAGTCGACTTTAAAGAAGGAAAGTCTGCATCAAGAAAGGAAGGTCGACGTCAAGAAAAGAAGGTCGGCATAAAAAAAGGATAGTCGATGTTAAAGAAGGAAAGTCGATACCTAGAAATGAAGGTTGTCGTTTAGGAAGGAAAGTCAACATTAAAGAAAAGAAAGTCAATGATCAAGAAAGAAAGTCAGTATCCAGAATGGAAGGTCGGCATCCAAAAAGAAAAGTCGGCATCATCCACGCAAAAGCAAAGTGATGCTCGATTTGACAAGAGAAGGAAAGTCAATGTTAAAGAAAAGAAAATCAATGTTCAAGAAAGAAAGTCGGTATCCAGAATGGAAGGTCGGCATCCAAAAAGAAAAGTCGGCATCATCCACGCAAAAGGAAAGTGATGCTCGATTTAGCAAGCTATAATGCTCGATTTAGCAATTAGTGATGTTTAATTTGGTAAGCCACTAAGATGAAACTTACCAATTTTGGAGTTCAACATTAAAAGATTAGGTAACTTACCTTATCAAGCTTCATCAAATGAACAGTTGCACTTACCATATCAAACAGAGCAGGTTTTTGGGAAGAAGGGCCAACACTTCACTTACCTTATTCAAGAGAGTAGTTTTTGGCAAGAATAGCCAACATTCACTTGTCAAATGCAACTATCTTCAATAAGGCAACTTACCTTATGAAAATTTACAGTAAAGAGGCATCTCTTAGCCAATAAAAGGGGCCTTAATGGGGTTGCAATGCATCAATCCGAGTTCTACCAATCATTTAGTAAGAAGGAGAGAAAGAGAGGGAGAGAAAGAGAGAGAAGGAGGAAGAGAGGAAGAAGAAGGTGCCGCTAATCACCAGCCGTCCTCCACCTTCCACCACAGGTCCATTCTTCCTTCATACTTTCATGATTATCTCTTTTTTTCATTGAACTTTATGGAGTTGTAATTAAGGATCTAAGGTCTCCATGATGATGTATTAATCAAGGTTTTATATGCTACCCCATCTTTCTTTTGTTCATATACTATTCATTGTATATTTTAATTTTGATTCTTTCTACTCCATAACATAACGTAAGATTATAGACCTCTTAATCTCTCCATGCTCACATGATAGTTAAGATTTTGTTTATTGTTTTATAGCTGTAGATTCAATTTTGATTCAGATGAAAACATAAACACGCATCTGAAAATCTGAAAACTTGTTTTTCTCCACTCTGCACATATTCGGTAAATGATTTATCATTCATTATCCTTTATTCCGAATATTTTAAAATTTCACATGTCTATTGTATACATACAGACACACTTTTGATAAAATTTTTGAGAATTTTGGGCTTCTAAAACATCACTAATAAAATCATATTTGTTTTATAAAAATCAGAACAAATTCTAAAAAACTAAAGGTTCCTGCAACAAAGGTTGAGTTATTACCCAATATCTTTGTACACCGTGAACCAATTTTATTAAAAATGGTCTAATTGGAAAGTTGAACCTATAGCTTTCCAACAAGACCAATTTCATAGAAATCGAAGGTCTGAGCACAAAAATACAACAGTTTTTCTAAACCTCTGACTTTCTAACACAGGTCTGTCTTGAATGTCTGAGTGAGATCTATTTTCGGATTTAATTAAATGAATATATAGTATATAAAATAAAATAAAATAAATCTGAATTTGCACATGAAAATCTATTCTCTGTAAAAAATTTAGAATTTTTGAAAACTCAAAACTATTTCAAAAAAATTAGAAACTAGCCTCTCAAAACAAAACCAGTTATTGTTTTTCAAGACTTAAAATATTTTTAAGTTAAGAACCAAAATCACGATCTTGTCAAGCTTTTGAAATTGAAATCTTATTTTTTTTTGAACTTACTGGATCTTGTTTTTTTGAAAACTTACCAAACTGAAAACTTACCCTGAACTAAACTAGCAGAGAAAAGAGGCATCAAAAGGGGCCTGCTTGTGCAATAAAATTACCATAAGTAACTTATATTTAAAAAACAGGGGTGAGAAACCGGGTACTCATTTTGGTGCACTTGCTTTGTCCAAACTCCCGTTTTCTGAACGGCCACTTAAGTCACTTTTACCAATTACCATAATTCTTTAACAAGAAAGTGTCTGTTTGCCAGCCCATTTAAGAGTGAAATATCTGTCCAAGCAATGCAATAAAATGATGTAAGATGGAACATACTCATGGTGCTTGACGCAGAAGACGGAAACTGAAGAGAAAAATCGGGCTGCTTGTATTAGATGGAGATTTGAAGTTAATTGCAGCTAATGTGTCTCTGCAAATCGATGTAAATGTGCTTTAGTAAAGAAGGATTGATTCATGAGGGTTGCAGGCATTATAAAAAGGTCTCAGCACTGTAGGTATTAGATCAAGAACTCCAAGAAGTGATAAAAGAATTTTTTCTTTTGATATTAAAAAGAGAGAATTAGATGACATAAAGTAGATACGATAGAAACTGGAAAATCACACAGAACTTGGGGATGGCAATGGGGCTGGGGCAGTTTGGGTTCTTTTTTCCCCAACTGGTAGCAGGGTTCGGTAGGGGGCATATGTATGTGCTTATATGTGTGTGTAGGTTGAGTATCATGTCGGGTATAGGTCGGGGCACCCAAACCCGAATCCTCACCTGATCGGGTCAGGTATTTTCCCCTCCATTCAGGTAGGGTTGGGTTAATATCGTCATCCTTAACAGGACATGAACTGCCTTTGGGCCTAGCATGTAGAAAGTTTCTGTTTCTCTTCTCGTGTCAAAGGATTATTGTGTGTGTGAGAGAGAGGGAGGTTGTCAGGGTCATGTCTCGCGGGAGATTCTCTTGATTGTTTTGATCTTGTTCAAGCAACATGTAGGAAACGAAGAAAAAGAGGAAGAAGGAGAAGAAGAGAAGTTGGGGGTGATCATATGGGACCCCCTGTCAGTGGATGGCCTCCGAAATTTCGGAAAGTCATATGGATTCATTCATGGTTTTGGCAACAACGAACCTTCTACGGGGTTGTTCAAACCATCCCACAGTTTACTGTAATTTTAGTCTCCTTCCCTTGCAATTCCTTGTTGCTTGTATAAAGCACACCCAGCATTCTCTTGCCATGTTTGAGACTACAAGTAAATAAGATGTTTTTATATCTCAAGGACTTATTTTATAAAGAGCATTTCCAAATGGTTTTGTGCAGTAATTTATGCTTCGGGACTTGGGTGTTAGTGCTACGATCATGTGGTATTAGTGAGAAATTAGATAATGACCTTTTTTTGTTACAAGAGGAGGCCGAAGCCTAACATACAAACCTGCACATGCACCCTCTGGGAGTTGAACTCCCCACCAACAGAAACAGTGCTAGGGCGCCCTGCCGTTGAGCTAACATTCTGGGTGCCATAAAAGGACTTTTAAAGGAGCCTAAGAAGGCCCCTCGAATTTTGGACGGAAAGAATATAAATTACATGACATTCTTAGAGTTATGACTCAGAATTGAGGTCTATGATGACTAAGAATCTCTTAGTGTGACAAAATTTTTGGTTTGGTTGGTTGGTTGGTTAATGTCAATTACAATGGAGACGGTTTCATGTATTCATGTTGGATTTATGATGACACGAAACATACCAGGTCGCATCTATTTTTATATTGAGGAACTTAGAAGTTCAGGTCGTGTTTGGGTATGATTTGCAAAGGAGCAGCACAAGGCAAACCGGCCTCCTTTTGTAACAAAAAAAAAACATGACATAACGTAAGATATGGTAGCAAAACTTTCCATATTTTACATTAATAACCATAAGATAACAGCTTAAACTTCATAAGTAGAGTTAAATATACGAGTACTTTCTCTTACACTTTTTCCAAGTCCTTTTAGAGTGCACGTAAAGCAAGAGAAAATGAGCACTTGTGGTCATGCGCAATCCTTCTTTCAACCCTTCACTTTTCTTCCCTTACTTTTCTCAGGAGAACAACTTTTCTGCAAACTAACCACCTTAATTTTCCCAGGTAAAAGCCACTGGACTCCGTACATGATGTTGTCCATCTGACCATTGAATCCACCCGAATTCTCCCTGAACCCCAACCATCCTCCTTGCTGAGAAAGTCACACTGTATCTCAATTTCTCACCTACACTTCTGAACACAAGCCTAGCTGGTTTCACTGCTACTTGAATCCCCATCGGGCTCAACATGGTTGCGGTATAAACCAAACTGGGTGAGCCCACATTTGTTACCTCACGCACGTATGTGACTGTATCTTTCCCATGCGCGAACACCACTGAGAAAGATGGGTAATTGAGCTGCCCCGGGGTCGACAACCAGTGCAAGCACATCGTGTCGGGTTGTGACTTAATATCCGGACTTCCATGATGGTGTAGTTCAATGAGCAGAGGAAGTCGATATAGTCTTGGGTGGTTATGTCATAGACGAGCCCTGGAGAGAGGGCTTTGTGTGGGTCGACATGGCCAGCCCCATGGGCATAGGGGGTGGACATGGTCCCAGTTGAGGCGTCGCGCATGGTGAAGTTGGTGTCATCGTGGGTGTAGGCCGTGGTCATGAGAGCGGACTTGGTTGCACCTGGGCTCCAGCCGGGGTGGGCTGCCTTTAGCAAGGCAGCGACCCCGCTGATGTGTGGGCATGACATGGAGGTTCCTGCATGATCCAAAACCCAAACCCAATTAGAATCCAAATCACTTTTTGTCGGCTTTTCGGATTCCACTCTTCAAGGTGCAGGGAATCCAAATCACAACTTCGATTCGGCCGCCGAGGATGAATCAAACAACGGTAATCCAATGGAAGCAAGTAAAAAAACATGGGAAAAGGATTCACATGTCAAAGGTGATTCATTCACCTGAGATAATGTTGAACTGAGCCTTCCTGGTGTCCCTAGCGAGCCCAGAAGGACCCACTGCGGGGGACCAGGCTGCCAGGATGTTGACACCAGGTCCAATCAGATCCGGCTTCAGTATCTCCGGCGTCACCAAGTTGGGCCCCCTTGAGCTGAAGGCCGCAACCACCGGCGAGGCTTGATCCCGACCATAGTCCCCCGAAAGGTCAGCATTTCCGTCGGGTTCCGAACCCGTCTTGCGTACTCCCTAATCAAGTTCCCGGCCCTCTAGCCGATGGTCACCACGGGAAGCAGGTGGCTATCGGCGACAAGCTCCTCACCATTGGTCGCCGTATTTGCTAGAATCATTCCGACTCCACCAGCGGCCAGCACAACTGCTCCCTTCTCCACCCTCGCATTCACACCACGGTCGCAAAACACGACCTTACCCCTCACCAGGGCTGGATCGAGTGAGCCCGGCAAGCAGAGGCTGCTTGAATTGGCGGACGGAAAGTACACCAATGGCACCCTCTTCCGCCCGAGTCCAATTCCGCTATAGAGCGACACTCCGGCGAAAATGCGGCCGTCACCGATGGTCGCGTAGGCCGGGAAATCGCGGTCGATGGTCCCGGCGCCGACCGTTGTGATCCACGGAGCGACGTTGGCGATGCTGGACGGCTCCGGGCCGCTGTTCCCGGCCGAGCACGACACGAAGATGCCGCGCTCCATCGCTGCGAAGGCGCCCATAGCGATGGTGTCCCGGTAGTAAGGCCCGGCGCCTCCGCCGAGGGACAGCGAGAGCACGTCGACCCTGCCCTCGATGACTCGGTCCATTCCGGCTAGTATGTCGGAGTTGAAGCACCCGCTCGTCCAGCAGACCTTACACGCTCCGACCCGGGTACAGATAGGGATCCCCGGGCAGTCCCACTTGAAAACATCCAAAAATTTTATAAAACATTTCTTTTTTTAAAAATTTTGCCTTTCAAATAAACCTTAAAAATATTTATTTCCGTATCAAAATTGGATCTTTTAAGGGTTTTCAAATAAAGACACCTTAAACGAACTCATTTCCGCAACCAAAATTTCATAACAACCTCAAAATAAAGATAAATGACATCTCTTTAAAAAAAAATCAATTTTGACAAAGAGCCAAAAAAAAATAACTAATTTACCCTCAAGTCCAAATTGGTAGGATTTTGCTTCTCAAATGATTACCTTCAAATAATAATGTTTCAAAAAAGTTTTCAAAGTAACAAATGAAAATGAGACATAGGAAACCAAACCCAAAAATGTTTGTAAAATGTCAAATTTACAAAAACTTTTGAAATTTAAAAACAAATCAAATCTAAATCAAGCCTCAAAAACTCGCCCGATTGAGGATAGTCCTATACTAGGACCCTACACCCAATAAAAGGTTAAATTGTTCTGAGACCCTATATCTAAGGGTTAAAGAGGTTCGAGACCCTACACCCATTTAAAGAGTTAAAGTAGTTTGACACCCTACACCCAACAAAGGGTAAAAATAGTCTAACACCCTAAACTCAACAAAGGGTAAAAGTGGTTGAAACGGTAAAAACTAACTCGCGGAGCGAAAGCATGTCATCCTTACAAACAAACACTAGAAATGAGACTTAGTTGTTTTTCAAAAAGAATATTTGAAGATTTCGATAAAACTCGATGTTTTCAAATATATCTCAAATAAAATGGTTTTAAAAAAAATATTTGAAATAATAATTTTTAAATAAAAAAAATCAAGCAAAGTAGAATTTTTGAAGGCTAAAGTAAAAGTAGGAGAACTCTGAAGAAATGAAGGTCCTCTAAAAATGGATCAAATCAAATCCAACTCAAATCAAATTGGGCGACACATGAAACAAGACAAATGCAAATTTAATCAAGTCAAAGGATGCACCAAACCGGCCAAAACATATCAAGATCAAAGTTGAGTCAAAAGTGGCAACAAGAAGAACAAATAATTAAGTCACGGGTTACATCAAGCTAAGAAGAGCTAAAGTCAAAGCTAAAAGGGATAAGTCAAAGGCCCATTCATAAGCCAAGTGGTAGGTTAAAAGTCATACCAAGCACCAACCAAATCGAGTCAAGCAAAGGGGCAAGATGCATCATTCCTATCCAAGGGTGAGCCACAAAACCACACCAAAATTGGGTGGGTTGCACCAAGGCTCATCATTGACCAAAATGGGTACCATCCACGTGCTTCCATTTGAGCAATGTGATCAGCACATTTTCAAAGTGGATTTGGATCAAAATTAGGTCAAACCACTTACAAGCTTCAACCCATGGAAGGCCTTAGAAGCCCTCCTTGAAATCTATAAATAGGGGTCCTAGGAAGATTGATTTAGAGAAGGCAAGTGAGGAAAACCCAAGGGTTTACTTAAAGAAAAACTCAAAGAAAAATTAAGGGAGAAAATCCCAACAAAAAGAGAGAGAGAGGAGAGAAAGAAGAAAGAGGGGTTCCCCAAGAGTAGAGGTATCGCCCCCAAGCTGTCGGTATCCAAGTTATCTCAAGGTCGGTTTTCTTTCCTTCTTTTTCCTTTCTTCAATTCAATACAATTTATGTTATAATTAAGGAGCATTTGTCTCTAAATCACTATAATATTTGAGGAAAGGTGTTGCAAAATTTCATCAAAGAGTAAAGGTAAAATTGTCTATCAATTATTTGATTTGTGGTTACATCTATCTCAATATATATTGTATACCTTATACTCTTTCATCTCTTCTATGCTTAACCTATATGATAATTTTTCTTGATTATTACACTTCCTCTCTTATAGAATAAAGTCCTCAACCAAAAATTTCTTTCGATGATCATATAAATCATTAAAGATCAATCGTATACGTTCATTAGACTCTTAAAACAGAAAACTATATTTTCAACATTTCATATCCTTCTGATCATTTATTTTTTCAACCTGAATTCGTGAACATAAAATTCTAAAAATCGGTACATAGCTCAAACACACACAGGCCAACACTCTATAAAATTTTCAACAATTTTAGACATGGATAAGGTTATCAATAAAATTGGGAAAATAGAACAAAAACCGAGACATAAACTGTCTACAATATGTATCCTACAACAGAGCTTCGGTAAATATCTCTTAACTCTATCTATAATGATCCAAAATCTCTAAAAATTGTCTTGCTAAAAATCTTATTTTCATAGCTTTCCAACGAGACTACTTTCATAAAATTCAAACACTTATATATCAAGATACAAACATTTTTTTAAGTCATTGTATTTTACCATAGAGTCTGTCCTAAGTTCGAAGGTTGGAACGTTAATGGATTTACTTATGTTTATCTTTAAAACAAAAAATAAAAACAAAAATATCCCAATAAATTCTACTTCTGTTAGGTAAATTTTTCAAGATTTTTAGAGATCGAAAAAATAGTAAAAAAATTAGAAATATTTGTTGCTAGAAATAGAACTATTTTTGTTTTTCAGATTTGAACTTCAAATTTTGTTAAGGGAAAACATCACACGATTTTGAAAAGGTTTTTTGATTCAATATTTGTTTCAAAAACTTACAGGATAATAAGACAACTTTCCAAGCGTCTAGGCTGACTTTTCAACATCGGTTCAACAAGACCTATGTAAAAAAAAACTCACTTACCTACAATCGCTCTAGAAGTTAGAAATCATCTATACTAGTTTAAGTAAACTAGCATGCACGTTCGCGCACAACGTATTTTGTGGATTTGATTTAAGTACGTAAAACGGAATTTTAGAATAAAATTTCACATCTACACCACTAGCGTACCCAAGCAACCTCTTGTTGCCTACCTGTCACCCGGTTGTCGTCGAGGTCGTGTGCGTGCCGTGCCCGTCACGGTCACGAGGTGAAATCATCTCCGCCGACCTTCTCCGGCTAGAAGCACCCACTCCGCTAGCCAGTGTGGTTAGGAAGCCACGGGAGAAGCTCTGTGCGCCGATCAACTTCCGATTGTAGAGACCCGGCCAGAAATTCGGTCCAATCTCGCACCCCCCACGCCATTTTGCTGGAACTGACAGCATTCCGGCATCATTGAAGCTTCGGCTCTCCGGCCACACGCCAGTGTCCAGCACCCCAATCACGACGTCTTGTATCCCCGCCGAGTCCGACGTGCCATGGCCGTCCAATAAGCTCTCCTCCCGATCGAGCCTAAGGAACTTTGGCGTCCGTGTCGTATGAAGCTCGTAGACCACATCCCTATACATGTCGTACACACCGTTGGAGCGAAGCAGTGCATCTACCTCCTCCTGCTCAAGCGAGAGTTCGAGTCATGGTTTGGTAGAAAATCATGCCTTAGTCATCTACACAGGTGGGGGCTCTCTAGCACACATAAAAATTTTAGATCAATATAGAGATAAGTTAGATAGTAGATATTTGATGTGTATTTTTATCATATACCCAAAAGAATCAAAAGAGTAACATTTTTACCGTAAGGACTCTGGGTTGATAGAAAGTAGAAATGTTGAATTCTTAAAGAATACTAAGAATGACATCCTTATAGGAAATAATGATGATATTGGTAATAATTTTTTATATCTTGACGAATCATCATTTAAACCCACATAAATTGAACCAAAGGATATTTTCCTTCGTACTGAAACTTTAAATGGTTGTAAAAGACCACGAGCTCCTCCATTCTATTTAAAGGATTATAAAACTTAATTAGATGAGGAGACATGTTTTTTAGTTGATTTACATGAAGTCTATGATAACTTAAGTTATGAAGAAGCAATGAACTCATTTGAATCATGAGATTGGATAAAAGCAATGGACGAAAAATTTGAATCCATTGAGAAAAACCAAGTCTTAGAGTTGGTTATTTTGCCAAAGGGAAGAAAGGCAATTAATTGCAAATGGGTACTTAGAAAGAAATACAAACTTGATGTTACAATTGAAAATTTTAAAGCAAGATTGGTTGCAAAAGGTTTTTTATAAAAGAAAGGAATTAATTATGTTGAAACATATTCTCCAATTGCAAAATTTGTATCCATGAAGATAATTTTGGCAATTGCTGCCTTTTATGATTTAGATTTGCAAATTGTTTTCTTTAATATAGACATTAATGAAATTATTTACATGAAACAATCAAAAGGCTATATAGTTAAAGGTCGTGAAGATATGGTATATAGATTGAAAAACTCTCTATATGTCCTTAAGTAGTGACCACATCAATGGTATTTGACCTTTCAAAATGATGTTATAGAACTTGAATTTGTGGCAAATCAGTCATTGTGTCTATTTGGAATAATGGAAAACACTTTGTCATCTTATCATTATATGTAGATGATATCTTATTAATTGGTGATGAAAGTGATATGATTCTCAAAACCAAGTCTTGGTTAAGCTCTAAGTTTAAGATGAAAGATACGGGTGAGGCATCCTATATCTTAGGTATAAAGACCATCCATGATAGAACATCCATACTTTTATGTCTAAGTCAAGAAAAATATCCTCAAAACTTATATCCTCAAAAAGTTTAGAATGGGTGACTGCAAGCCTGCTAACACACTCGTTGCCAAAGGAGTCAAGATTAGTAAAGCTGGTTGTTCAAGCGATGGACAAGAAAAACTTAATGTTCCCTATGCTCAAGCTATTGACAGCTTGATATATGTTATACTATATACGAGACCTGATATAAGCTTTGTCGTTGGTCCTAGAGTGATATCAAAGTAATTCCAGTTGGCAACATTGGATTGTCGTAAAGAGGATTTTGTGATATCTAAAAGGATAAAGGGATTTAAAATTATGCTATCAGACAGATGAATTAAAGGTTATTTGATACTCAAATGCTGACTGTGCCAGGTACAAAGATGACAATAAATCAACTTTCGGCCAAGCTTTTTTATTTGGAAGTGGTGCAATTTCTTTGTCATGTAAGAAACAAGGATTTATAGCATTGCATACACAAGAGACTGATTATATTGTTTACAGTATGGTTGCAATGAGTGTTGTTTGGATAAACCATTTTATTTGTGATTTGAAACTAGATATAGCCAAAGAGTTAGTTGTCATTTATTGTGACAACATAGCAGCCATATCTCTTATAAAGAGTGGAGCGGATAGCTAAAGAAACAAGCATATAATGGTAAATTATCATTATGTACATGATATGGTAGAAAAGAATGAAATATGTGTCAGTTACTTTCCTACCCAAAATATGATAGCAAATCCCTTGACAAAAGTTATAGACTTGTTTACTAAACATGTTACAAGCATGGAGTAAGGAACATTGTCATGAGTTGTTATATTAGAAAAGTGTATTGATTATATAAAACCACATAATGGAATAACTCATGGGAAGTTGTACTTTTTCATATACAACAAAAAATATTGATACAATTGGAAATCTATATGACCAAGTGGGAGATGATAACTCCTAAGAGTTATGGATGTCTATAAGGCCTCACATAACGTATGTGCGGTATGAAAGGAGGGCCCTTCCATACCACACATACGGTAACCGTTTTCATTATTTTACCGTAAAAGGAGTTAAATAAACAAAATGTAACGGATGAGGTAGGGAGCCATTTTTCCTAGCTACAACGGACACCCAAGGAAGGTATATATATATATAAGAACGAAAGAAATATAAAGTGTGTGTATACACTACGAAAGACAAATCCCTTCTTACGGCTGATTGTTTCTAATCTGTTTTCTGTCCTATTCATTTCTTCTTGATCCCTTGTAGAGAGAACTCCTTGACGAAGCCGTGCTAGGCAATTCAAGCCCAACGGCGCTACTCTGCTGCACTGAATTCCAACACAGTCCACCTTGTTGGCTACTGAGCAACAGAAACCTCCAAAAAAGGATCGTTCCACAAAAAGTAGTGCATTCCAAAAATGCAATGCCTGAAAGGAATCATTTATAATTAAATGAATTTCAATGTTAAAGAAGTGACATCTCATTTCACAGGAACAATTTGGAGCAAGTGCAACCTCTATGGAACGTTGATACACAAACCGTGGGGAACCCAACAGTCTCTGCCAGGAAAAGATTATTCTTGTTGGACACACAACAAAAAGATAGTCCTAATGGGAAAGACAATAATTGCACCATCTCCTTCGTTAAGTAGTGTAGAGAAACATGCACATACACACATGGCAGTATGGAGCAGCAGGTGGGAAGCTCAACGGGCCCATGTCTGGAGAAGGAAGCTACAATAGTTACTGAAATGGCTGTGATTGGAAATGAAGTAGATGGCATCGATTCATATTTTTTGTACTATTTGGGCCCCAAATCTAGCAAGGTTAAGTCTGATAGCAAAAGAGGAAAGAACATTAATATCAAGCGCCTGGCAAGAAAGAAAGAATCAATTACTCCACATCAGATGGATCTCAAAGACCAGTTGAAGAGGATATTGCATTTCATGACCCAAAAAGACCATGTCTCGTAGCTTTCAGTGAGGGAAAAACAGGGGTTTTGGCACCCAAGTCGACATGAAAGTCTTGGTGTGGAATTGCCGAGATTTGGGTTAGCCCCCTGGCAATTCACAACATTGAAAAGCTTTGTAGGGTTCACTCCGGATGCAGTTTTTCTTATAGAAACAAGGACAATGGGTTGACATTGAACTTCGAGAGTGGGCTTTGATAACAATTTTCAGGTCAATCCACTTGGTCCAGCCGGTAGGATTGCTCTTGTTTGGAAAAAGCACATTTAATTACAGGTTTTGACATCAGATACTTTCTTTATTGTTCCAAGATACAGGAAATGACAAACCGCTGTCATTGATATCTCGTTGGTGTTCACCTTCACAATATTTAGTCAGTGAGAGGGGATTAATTTGCTCAGCTAAGAAACCAATTGGCACTTCTTTCTGATCGATATGTTCTCGTTGGTGACTTTAATGTCATCATCTTACAATCAGAAAAACTGAGTGGATGTTTCAAATCTAGTAGCTACATCAATCAATTTAAGAACTTCATTAATGACATCGAGTTGGTCAACTTGTCACCATTTACTTGAATAACCCCAGCACCAGTGGTGATACGACACGAGCAAATCAAAGATTTTTGACTTGAGAGCCATCAGCTTTGTTTATAAACAACTAAGCCCTTTCCCATACTAGGTAGGGTTGACTACATGGATTTTCTTTTCCATAGAGCTCAATCATGTGCATTGCTAACAATTAACTCAACAAAGGTCAGATCATTCTTTATTATTTCCTTCTAATATTTTTCTAGTCTTCTTCTTCCTCTTTTAACATTTTCACATCTAGTTTCTCACACCTTTTTACCAAAGCTTCTTCCTTTGATCGTCTTTCCAAGTACCCAAACCATCTTAAATGGTTTTTCCTCATTTTATCACCTATTAATGACATTCCCAATTTGTTATTGATAACCCAATTATGAAAAACAGTCTTTTCTTGTGTAATCACATATTCATCTCAACATCTTCATTTTTGTCACAAATATCTTTTACAAATATTGATGATTAACTTCCCAACACTCAAAACATATAACATATTGGATCTAATAAATGCTCTATGACATATACCTTTCAACTTTAATGGTATCTTCTTATGACATAGAATACTTGATGGATCCCTCGAGTTTAACCAACATACACTAATTCTATGTGACATCTCCATTAATTTTCTTATTACTAATAAACTTTGGGTATTTAAAACAATTTAAACTATATATATATATATATATATATATATATATATATATATATGTATGAGTCTAAGACTATAATGTATTATATTATACATACATTATACTTATATTCTATTAAAAATAATATAGTTATATTATATAAGTTCTTATATATAACTTATAACTTATAAGTATTACATTCATTAATTAATTTATATATACATCATACATTACAAATTATATATACACTATATAGTAGACTAATAGTAATATAACTATATAAGTATATAGTAATATATATACGTAATGTAATAATGCAACTATGTAAGTATGTAACATATTACATATATGATATACTGTGTTATATAATATAACTAGTATGCTACATAATGTACTACATTACAAAGTGTAAATAGCATAATAATGTATTATATGTAACTATATAGCACATAGTATACATATGTATAGTACTATATAGTACATACTATACATACGTGTTATATACTTACATAGTTATATTATTACATTACTTATATATATTACTATATACTTATATAATTACATTACTACTAGTCTACTATATAGTGTACATACAGTTTATAATATAATATATTATGTATAGTATACTATATAATTACATATAATACAGTATTTAATATAGTATAATATGTAGTAGACTAGTTATACTATATAGTACATTACATATACTATATAGTTACATATAATACATTATTATGCTATGCTAACTATGTAATATTGTATATTATATAGCAGACTAGTTATACTATACAATACATTATAAATATCATATATATAATGTACATAGCATATTACTATATTATATGGTGTATATATATTCCTTATGATATATTATATGTAAGTATATAGTATACATAATTTATTATATGTAAGTATATAGTATAGATAGTGTACATAGCATATTATTGTATACTATACAATATACTTACATATAATACATTATCATGTTATATACACTAGTGTTGTTTGTACCATATCATATTTTGTATCTTTTTTCTCTATAATATGGGTATATTGTATCATACCGTATCATACATTTTAAGTTTTTTAAATATTAAAAAAATATTTTTAAAAAATCAGTAAAAGTCAAGAACTATTATAAGTTAGACTAGTTTCATAATTCGTGGTACCAATGCTAGATGTAGTCATAATTGATAGGTTACTGAAGGAAGTTACGTGTTTCATTCTTGAAAACTGCTTATTTTTATGGTTTCCATGTTATTCTTGGGAGGTCATCTTTTAATGTAACGTAATTGTGTTGTGCAACTTAATAATGTTGGATGTGGTCATAATTGGTAAGTTACTCATGTTAGATGGGATCATAATTGGTAATTTATTGAAGTAAATTGCTTTTTTTATTTTTGAAAATTGCTTATTTTTATGGTTCTTTAAACTTATTCTTTGGAGGTTAATCTTTAAGGTAAAATGTTTGTAAAAAAAAAAGAAAATGATCAGTTCAATTCATGCCCATTTCAAACAAGGAAGGATTTTTTTAATAAAAATAGGGCGTATTGCTCCTATCGGCCGATACATGGCTTATTGTGATATATTAAGGTGTATCGTGAGTTCCCACGATACGATACGGAGTGATACGGATAACTATGATCTATACTATTGTAGTAGACTAGTTATACTATATAATATATTACATATAACATATATATGATATGCTATATACTTACGTAGTTAAATTATTACATTATGTATATATATTAATATATACTTATATAGTTACATTATTACTAGTATACTATATATAATATATTATATATACATAAATTAATTAATGAATGTAATACTTATAAATTATAAGTACATATAAGAACTTATATAATGTAACTATACGTAATATATGTATCATGTATGTATAATATAATACATTATACACTAATACTTATAGTTATAAACTTATATAGTCTTCTATAACTTATAGTCTTAAACTCTTATGTATAGTTTAAATTATTTAATAATTATATAACTAAACAGGATCCAAAACCGGTTCCAGATTTGAAACTGCCACGAAACCGGATTTGAAATCATAAAAAAACGGTTTAAAACTAGATCCGGAACTGAATTCAAACCATAAAAACCAGATTCAAAACTAGATTTGAAGCCATCTAAAACCGAATTCAAATCGTCATGAAACTGGATATGGCTGGATGGTTCAGTTACGGTTCTTGGTTCCAAGTAACCCACAACCAATGGTTTCGAACCGCCGGTTCTTATTAATGAGCATCATATAGAGATACCGTTTGGGAATCATATATAGAATTTTCATATCCTTTAGGAGGAGATAAAGTCATATTTGTAACATGAACTTATTTACCGAAAAAGAACTTTTTTATTATGCCAACATTTTCAATCAAAAGATGGCATCCGATCCGATCAAAGCAAATGCATTGTATAAAACAACCAAATAATGCTTATCAGATTTCATTTCAAAAGCCAAAGCTAGTTGTCTTCCAAACTAAGTGGAGGCAGCTACATAATAAATTCATACTATCTATTTAATCTATCTTGTGCCACTACAATGTTTGACTTAAAAAAGATATAAATGTCTTGCACCCATAGCGTTAGCTTAACGGCAGGACTCCAGCACCGTTGTCGCTAGTGGGGAGTTCGACTCCTACAGGTGAATGTGTATGTTTAGGCTTCGGCCCCCTCTTTAACAAAGAAAAATATATAAATGTCTTAATATTTTCTTTTAATAATGCAACTTTAATAGGAACTATAAATAACTTCTCCAAATATACAAGCTTAAGATGTATTGCTCTCAAAATTTCACGTTCAATTACAAAAGTCCGAGATACGGTCAATGAATTGTTCACATCAAACCCTAAATCAGGAATAAATTAAGTTGCCTTCAGCTTTATCTTTAGTACCGATTTAGAAGAAAAAGGTTGATGCAAGACCGAGTAGTTTATGTGTGACATAAAAGGCAATACCTTGGAGATGCGCAAGTAGTTTAGTCCTACCTGCAATTGAATCATTAACTCAGTACGATCAATACAAGTTTAATCATACTTAATGTGACAATTTCGTTCAGGGTGTGTTCTTCTCGTGTCATACCGTGCTTGTGTCAAAAGCAGGTCAGCCTGAAAGTGACCAGTTTTCTTTTCTGCCATTTTGAGTGGACATAAAACACATACTTGGGTCGTGTTTGTAACAGGTTTTGGTTATGATTCTGCAAATTCACTTACCGTGTCCTGATTGTGTATAATGCTTGTCAACCTTAACGTCCGACCTGGTACATCCCTTACCGTCTGTCCGACCCCAAGATTGCCTGTCGTTGGCTTCCTCGCTCACGATCTTCCATAACAGCAGTAATTCCTTCCTTGTCGCGGGACGCCGGCGACGACGCGACCACCAACAAGCGGCTTTCTGGCAGAAGTAAGTATCGGGAAACTACAAATACCATCTATTCGTAACTGACCCTCCTCCTCTCCAATCTTCTTATTGTAGTTTTCTGGTCGCTCTTTCTCTCCTATGTGGGGATTCTGGGGACGGTGAAATCGACAACGTTGTTATTATCTCGTCGGATTCAATGGTTTGTTTATTCCTATTGTTCCTTTCCCTTTTCGTCGCTGAATCGTGTGATTAAGGCGAGGCTGCAAGAAAGACGATGTCTTCTCGAAAGAGGGATTCCTCATTCCTTGCCGATGAGTTCTCGAAACGCGACGGGTACAGGAGAATGGTATCTTTATCTTTTCATGCACACCGTTCTCCATCTTCTGGCGCCCCAAACCATCGTTTTGATTCTCCGCCGGCAGCACATCATCTTTCTGGTCCGCGGACGAAGAAGCCGGTGTTCGTTTCTTATCTCGACACACCGGATGTGCCTCCAAAAATAAAGTTACTATGCGAAATCATTGCCCAAACGCCGGCTTTGGGCGTAGAGCATGCGCTTGATGACACCGGAATTAGGGTTAGCCAGGAAGACGTGGAAGAGGTGCTTAAGTTGTCCTATGGTTTCCCCGTTGCTGCCGTGAAGTTCTTCCGGTGGGCTCGCCGGCATCTCGACGTCGAGCATAGCCCCTACGCGTGGAATTTGATAGTGGACATGTTGGGGAAGAATTCCTTGTTTGATGCAATGTGGGATTCTGTGAAAACCATGCAACAAGAAGGAATTTCGTCGCTGGCGACTTTTGCATCCGTCTTCAGTAGCTACGTCGCCGCCGACCGGGTTAATGATGCGATCATGACTTTCGAAGTTTTGGATCAGTATGGAGTTCTTCGTGATGTTATGGCATTCAATTCGCTTTTGAGCGCGATTTGCAGAGATGGGCAGACTTCAAAAGCTCAGGATTTCTTAGAAAGATTGATTGGTGATGTAAGGCCGGATTCGGATACGTATGCAATTCTACTAGAAGGTTGGGAGAATGAAGGAAATGTTGCGGGAGCTCGGATTGCATTTGAAATGATGATCAATCGTATTGGTTGGGATCCACTCAACGTTCCTGCTTATGACTCATTTCTAACTTTGTTGGTGAAAGGCTCATCTATGGAAGAAACTATGAGGTACTTGAATGCAATGAGAAGTAACAATTGTTATCCGGGAATGAAGTTCTTCAAAACCACATTGGACACACTGTGTAAGCAAGGTAACCATCTTGATGCCCTGCCATTATGGAAGATGATGCTTGGTGCTGGTATCGTGCCGGAGAATCAGATGCATAATGCAATGATTGGAATGCTCTGTCGTTCAGGTCATACTGAGTTGGCCTTGCAGTTTTTTGATGACATGGTGTATTGTGGAGCTTGTCCTGATGCACTAACTTACAATGTCTTGTTTCATACTCTGGTAAAAGAAAGGAGATCAGAGGAGGCTGCATGTATATTCCGGGAGATGATCAAGAACGAATGTGAGCTTAGTCGGGGTAATTGTGAAGTGGGAATTAAGTTGTTTATAAATGTAAGTGATCCAGATATGGCCATCAGGATTTGGAAACATGTGGTAGAAAAAGAGATGAAATTTAGTGATAGGATTCCGGAAGATTTGATCCTTGGTCTTCAAAAACAAAACCGACTTCCAGAAGCATGCAAATGTGCAGAAGAAATGCTTAAAAGGGGGATTCCCTTGAGCTCAGAAACATTGTTAAAGTTGAAACATGATCTCAGTAGAGTGGGAAAAGAAAAATTGTATGCCAGACTTGTTAAGAAATGAACAAGTGAGAAGAAAAGTGGTTCTGATGTTTCTTTCATTGGAAAAGGAAGCATATCGTAACCATTTTGTTTGATGGTTGCTGAACTCGATCCTCAAGTTTATTTGATGTTGCAAGTGCAATCACTGTTAGCTCAGTGCAACAGTTCACGATTATGTAAATCATGATTTCATCATGCATTGGACTCTGCTTTTTAATTTATTGTCTTCCACCACAAATGAGAGTAACTTCAACTTGTATACCAAATACTGAGGAGACTTGGAATCTGCGTTTACAACATCAAAGCGAATGATTTGGGTACACTTATGTCTCTTTTTTGGTTGAATAGTAGTCTTCTGCTGGTTGACTAACACTTTGTAGAAGGGAAGAGTCATACCTAACATAAGTTCTTCCATGTTCCATCCCAACAACCTTAGTTTTCATTTTCTTCCGAGTTCCAAGCTCTTTATTTTGCAATATGATTCATATGAAGTATAACAAGCTTGGTAGTCAAAATCACGACTAGATGACCTCTTATTTTAATTTTTTTTCGTGCTCTCTTCCACCATATTTTCTCATGTGAAAGAGGGTGGTGTGGATGACATATATAGTAGAGCCTTATGGTTAATTGTGGTTACATTGGCAAAGAAGACACAGTGGGTTTTGTTCTAACGGAAAATGAAACATAACAGTAGTTTCGTTAATGGCTGATCCTTGCTAAAAATAGTTTGGACAATGCATACATTGAAGGATCATATATGTAGCTTTATGGAAATCAGGTACAACATAAGATTGTTTTACTCCATGCACAGTTTCTGCTGGTTAAAATGTTTGTCATATCTATTGTTTTACCATGTTACTTTGTTTGTTTACTTGTACACCTATCCTTTTGCCAAGCTGTTTGGTGCTTAGGGACTAGAGGCTAATAACAGGGATCTCGACTGAGTGGCTGGCTGGCTGCCTAGTTGCTACAATGAAGCCTTGCCAGCTAGACTGAATAACCTTCTTGTCACATAAAATACCTGATGCCCCTCTCTGTTTTAACCAACCTTTATTAATTCTATATGTAACATCTCCATTAATTTTTTGATGACTCTTAAAACTGATCCTAGGTATTTAAAACTTTCTTTGTGAAAGATAAAACGTGTGCCAATCTTAATTTTTATATCCTCTGAAGTAACCAAATGATCAAACTTACATTCCATATATTGTCTTTGTTTTACTAAATAAAAAACCTTTACTTTCTAATGTTTCTTTCTATAGTTCCAATTTCCTATTAACTTTTTCCTTAGACTCATCCACTAACACAATATCATCTTCAAATAACATACACCATTGTACTTCATCTTAAATTTGTTTTGTTAATTCATCAAGGACCAATATAAAATTATAAATAAATATAGACTTAAAGCTGATCCATGATGTAACCCAATATTTACTTCAAAGAAGTTCGTCATTCCTTCGTGAGCCCTCACACATCAACTAACACCATATCATGTGCAAATAACATACCAAGGTACTTCATCTTGAATATGTTTTGGTAATTCATCAAGGATCAATTTAAAATTATAAATAAATATAGACTTAAATCCATGATGTAACCCAATATTAACTTCACATAAGCTTATCATTCCTTCGTGAGTCCTCACACATGTTTTTGCACAATCATGCATGTCTCTTATAAGATTTATATAAGTCAATAGTATACCATCTTTTCCAACATTCTCCAAAGAACATCACTTCGCACCTTATCGTATGCTTTTTCTAGATCAATAAATACCTTGTGAAAGTTCTTCTTTTTCACAATAAAATGTTCCATAAGATGTCTCAATAAGTAAATCGTTTCAATGGTAGATCTGCCTGGCATGAATCCAAATTGGTTCTCTGTTGGACTCGATACTTGTCTTGACCTGCGTTGAATAATTCTTTCTCATCATTTCATAGTAAGGCTCATTAACTTGATACCTCAATCCAGAAGCTGGAAGTCACCTTGGAGACCCTTGCAACTGACAGTATTGTCACTGTCGGAGTGATCGTGGCCTTGGAAGTCGCCTTGGAGCATTCATAACCCATAGACGGAAGCTAGAAACCCGACAAAAACTTGGGGTTTTGTTCGATTTTTAAAGTCCACGACATATCGTCCGTATCATACAATAAGGGTGATACCAGTGTTGTTCAACGTGTATCGTATCGTGTATCATTTTGCTTCACGATACGAGCATATCGTATCGTATTTTAATATTAAAAAAATATTTAAAAAATCAAGAAAAATTAGTAAAAATCCAAAACAAATCATAAAAAATTAGAAAAAAATTAGGAAAAATCTGCTAACTGCAAAGAATTCATATAATGCAAAGTTTAGTACATATTGATAATTCACCATTGAACAATTGAAAAAAATTTACATATTTTGAAGCAAAAAATGAAATACATTTACATTTACATTTACATATTGTAATCAGGATTATCAACTAAATAATCTTCATCTTCTCCTTGCTGAAGATTCTCATCACCACCTTTTGCTTCAAAATCAAAATCTTCATCTCCTTGATAATATTGTTGCGCTCCTTCCAAATTAATCCATGCAATATCTTCTTGAGTTAGGAGGGCATTTTCTTCGTTATCTTTCATAATCTACTCTTCTAATATATCAAAATTATCCAAACTTATTGGATCAAATTGACTTTCTTCTTTATTTACCTTTTTTAATTGCCTACAAAAAAGAAAGCTAAGTAATTAGTAAAAAATTAACCATTGAAGTCAAACAATATATTGAATTGAATCTTTAAGTATTAACTAATACAAGATTACCTTAATTGCCTACAAGATTTACCTATCTTCTCTACTCTCATCAAGGACTAATCTATCTATACAATCAGTGATGAGTACCTGAATGTTGGGTTTAGATAATATGTTGCTGCATGAATAGGTTGATGCAATTGTTTGTTCAATCTATTATTTATAATTTTTCACACGAGCACATAATCTCTCTTTTTTCTATTAAAATTATTTCTAATGGCTTCTTTTGCCCTATCCATGGCTTTAGAAAGGTAACCCATAGATGGTTTCTCACTGCTATCAGCCAATCTCAAAACCTTCACTAAAAGACATGTAATCTTCAACAATCTAACACATGCATTCCAAAATATACTCCTGAAGACTGTCTCCGAAATCTCATTCCACTTTCTGTTTCTTCTATTTTAAGGCAACTCTGCAAATTTTTGCCACTCATTTGAGGAGAATATTCTCTTCAAGGCTTGCTTTTGTCTCACAATACTTTGTATAGATTAGAAATTAGTTGTAAATCGAGTTGCAGCTGTACGAAGAAGCTCTACTCATCATACACAATACAAAGGCATAGTTGTAGATAAATTTGGTGATATCTTGGCAACACTCAGTTGCTGCCTTTATCTCATTCATCTGACCAATATCCTTCAGGATGAGATCGAAACAATGGGCTGCGCATAGTGTCCAATAGAAAGTCACATAATATCTGCTAACTCCTTCCCAAACGTTTTATAGTTAGCTGCATTATCTGTAATCAATTGGACTACACTCTTTAGCCCAACCTCGCATATCACCTTATCAAACTCTTGCCTTAGGATCTCTGCTGTGTGCCTCTCCTCTAACATATCTAGAGATCTCAAAAACATAAGTCCTTTAGGACAGTAGAGAAGAAAGTTTAACAAGGTCCTTTCTCGCCTATGTGTCCATCCGTCTGCCATGATAGTGCATCATGTCTCCTTTCATGACTCTCTTAAAGTCGAATAATATTCTTGCACTTCCATGACGGGCTTGCACGAACACCGTAGAACAGTTTTTTGGGAGCCTTGAACACCAAGAAGGGGGAGAACCATCGAAAGATAGCTTGAGGTGCTCTGAAAAAACCACAAAAACCCATAAAAATGCGGGTTTATGTTCGGCTAGGTACCCTTTATACGGGTCCTTGGGTGTATCAAATGATACGGCACGATAATCTATATCTTACGTATCGTGGTTGCCCACGATACGATACGGACAACATTGGGTGATATGCTATGTTGTATCGTACAATACATGTTGTATCACATGATACAAAATGATAAGTTCTGTCTTACGATACAACATGGTGGATCGTATCGTGAAATCTCCAGCATAAAACTTTGTCGGACTTATCTACCATGATTGTTGTTGTTGTTTGTTGTTGTATTTTTTATATCATTATTCACCACTAGAATCTTCTCATCCTCATCTTTGATGCATCTAACAAAAGTAAGATCCTTAATTTTCTTATCCCTAGCCTTAGCTATCATAAAAATATCTCTTTAACCTTCTTGTGAGTTACTTTTTATATAAATCCTCCCAAATTTGGCTTTTGCCACTAACAACCTTTTTCGCTTCCTTTTTTCTTTTCTTATAAGCCTTTTAAGTTTCACTAGTCTTCTTGGCATAATGTGATTTGTAACATGTCTTCTTTGCCTTCACCGCTTCACTCCACCATCAAGCTTCTTTTTGTGCCAGAACACTTCCCTTAGATTCGCCTAACACATCTTTTGCCACTTCCTAATATGTATAGCTATATTATTTTACATATCAGAAGGTTTACCTACATAATTCCAAGCATCTTCGTGAAGAACTTTCTATTTAAATATATCTTCTTTCTCACATTTGAGGTTCCATTATCTAATCGGAATAGCTCTATGCCCTCTATTCTCTACTTTTTTACCTTAAAATCCATTACCAAAAGTCAATGTTGAGTAATTAAGCTTTTTCCTTGAATTATCTTGCAATCTTTAAAACACAATCGATTTTTTTTCCTACAAATAAAATAATAAATTTGTGTTTGTGACAAGTCATTTTTATAAGTAATTAAATGTTCATCTCATTTTTTGAAAATTGTATTGGTTATAAAGAGGCTGATCTCAAGCCCGAATAAAAGAGGGTTGCATTACGCTTAGACAGCCAACATAAAACTTTGTTGGACTTATCTACCATGGATTCTATAAATTATGTGGAAACAAATAATCCATTGTAGCCGACCCCATCTAGTATGGGAAAAGGCTTAGTTGTTATTGTATTGGCTATAAAGAGATCAAAAGCTTATAGCAAAATTTAAAATCTCCCTACTCTTCTCATTTATATCTCCAAAACCATGGTTTTCATGAATGCTATGATATTCTAATGCCTCTTTACCGGCATGTCGATTTAAGTCTCCTCCCAAACAAATCATCTCCCTTTGTGGAATTCTTTAAATTACCTTATCTAACTCCTTCCCAAAACCCTTCTTTATAGTATCTTCTAATCCTACTTTGAGTAAAGTGCATAAGCACAAACTATATTCAAAACCTCTTCTCCTAACAATAATTTCACTATCGTAATTCAGTCACCATATCATTATATATCTACTACACTATCCGGTAAATTTTTATTTATAGTAATACCAACTCCACTTCGATTCTTTTTCTTTATTGAGTACCATAATTTAAAACGTATATTCTCAATCTTCTTTGTTTTTTCTCGAACCCATTTTGTCTCCTGTAAACATAGAACGATAATCTTTCTTCGAATCATAGTATCTACCACCTCCATTAACTTATCGATCAATGTTCCAATATTTTAAGTATCAATACGAATCTTAGTATCTAGGACTAGCTTCCTTATCCCCGCATCCATCCATAGAGACCCTCACTGTAACTTGTTCGCTACATTCGGGCAACAGACAATGTAGCAGGACTAACTTTTTTACCCACACCCGTTCATGATGTGAGAACCCTCTGTGCAATTAATTCACTACATCCAAATAAAGATGTAGAGACATATGCTTACTTTTCATTGCATTCGAGGTATGCAGTGCGTTCTTAAGAGAGAACATCCCAACGCAATGCTCATAATTTGTAGAATTTATGATAGATAAGTCTAATAAAGTTTTACGCTCGTTGTCGAAAGCCTAACGCAACTCTCCTCCTTTATCTTAACAAAATGAATCACAAGCGTGAAGTATTCAAAATACAAATGCAATATAGTGTGTGAAGTTAAAGTCATGAGGGGTACATGGAGGGGAGGGTGTTGAGGAACCAAAGGAGGGAGAAAGAAAGGAAAAAAGATGCAGCAGCATGATGATGGAAGAAGGACAGGGGAAACAAAGAAAGGGAACATGAAAGGGCAACGGGTGGAGACAAAAAGGAGAAAAAAACAAAGAAGTGCATATGACATACTAATGCTACTGAAGATAATGTTAATCCACACTTTTAAGAGCCTGCTGCTTGATTTCAAAACCACACCCCTCTATCTTACTGATGAAAGAAAAATCAGAAGAGAAGGAGGAGACAAGAGGAAAACAGGAAGAAAGAGACGAGAAGAATTAGGGCGGACTGAAAGGGATAATAAAGAAAAAGGAAGGAATAAATAAGCATTAGCAGTGGGCGGAGAAGAACAAGAGTTACAAGACAGAAAGAAGGAGATGTGAGGGTGAGGAGAAAACAAACAAAAAGCAGACAATGAAGAACACACGCACATATACACACACATACAATATTCATACATACATGCATACATACATACACATATATTTATATACATATATACAGAAACTACTCTTTCTTCTTTTTTCTCATGGATTATATCACACTTGTATTTTGAATTTCGTCAAGTTCTATGGGATTCATTATATTCTCACTGTCGTGGTTTTTGTCATTGATGTTCTTTTTTTGCTTTTTTTCTATTTATTTATTTTTAATATAATGTGGCTTCTCCCACTCTTAAGTGCGGTGGGCTAATGGTGTCTTAGTTGTGATTGTTTCCTATCTTGTGTCATAATCACATTTCACTTTAAAAAAAGGCAAGGTCATGCTTTGTTATTATTTCCTTCCAACACCTTTGAGGTCTTCATTTGCCTCTTCGGAACTGTACACCATTCAAAATTTTAGACCTTTCACTACGGCTGCATCTGGCAGAATTTCCAAATGTGGGATCTTAAGCATTCTTTCATTTTTAGGTTTCTATATTTGCAATTAAGAATGCCTCGCTTTTAACTTCTATTTCTGCAGTACCAACTTTTCTTCAATGGCCTCGTTATGGATCTGGTCTTTCTCTACGTTGTAAGATGTCCAGTTCATCATTTTTGCGAGAAACATCTTCTGTACTTTCCAATGGTTGATTACCCAACACTTAATACTATAAAATGTCAATGGTCTTATCACGCTTTATAATACTTGCCTCTTAATGTTGTGATATCTTCTGGTCAATAGAGCACATGATGAACCTCTTCATTTTAGGCAACTTGCAGTGGTTCTACATGTGCTATTTTTATTAATTTTTTTATTTCATCAGAGTGCTGTCCTAAACTCACAAGTACTATTTAAATTTGACTTTTGTACTATCTACTTGTGCCAAAGTATTGAACTTGTGTTCTATTTATTTTGTCCCTGTTGTACTTAATCGAAAACCATTTGTTTCTGAGTTTTCTTTCCAAAACTTGTCACCTTCTAACTCGCATCCATAAGTAACATGCATCAAGGCACATGGGCTTCCTTAGTTTATCCAAAAGCAAAATATATAATTTTGGCTTAGTGCTCTTGTTTTACGTGAAGTTGATAGATGCTCCGTAACTTAACGATTTTCATCAATGTTCTCTAAAAGTATATACTCTAATGTGGTATTTTCCTGTTGATCTTCGTCAAGCATTTATTTTTGTATAATTTCAAGAAGTTTTCATATATTTGTAGCTTTCTTTTATTATTATATATGGTATTGGCTATGCCTTTGCTTTTGACTATCGACTTTATGGTTTCTTTACTAGTTCTTCTCTATGGAGGTAGACACTACAACAACAACAACTAAACCTTTTCCCATACTAGACGGGGTCAGCTACATGGATTCTTTGTTTCCACAGATCCCTATCGTGTGCCATGTTAGCAGTTAACTCCCAATAAACTAGATCATTCTTTATTGTTTCTTTCCAACACTTTTGTGGTCGTCCTCTACATCTTTTAATACTTTCCAAATTTAGTTTTTCTAACCTTCTTATAGGTTCTTCTTTTGATCTTCTTTCTATATGTCCAAACCATCTTAAACGATGTTCTCTCATTTTATCCTCTATTGGTGCCACTCCTAATTTGTTCTAATAACCTCATTATGTATACGGTCTTTTCTTGTATTACCACTCATCCATCTCAACATCTTCATTTCTGTCACAGACATCTTTTGTACATATTGATGATTAACTGCCCAACACTCAGAACCATAAAACATGCAGGCCTAATTGTTGCTCTATAATATTTACCTTTTAATTTTAATGGTATCTTCTTATCACAAAGAATACCTGATGCTCCTCTCCATTTTAACCAACCAGCATTAATTCTATATGTAACATCTCCATCAATTCTTCCATCACTTTGAAAAATTGACCCTAGGTATTTAAAACTTTCCTTTTGGGGAATGCAATGTGTGCCAATTTTAATTTCTATGTCCTCTGAAGTAACCAAATGATCAAACTTACATTCTATATATTCTGTCTTTGTTCTACTAAGTCGGAGGCCTTTGCTTTCTAATGTTTCTCTCCATAGTTCCAATTTTCTATTAACTTTTTCCTTAGACTCCTCCACTAATACAATGTCATCTGCAAATAACATACACTAAGGTACTTCATCTTGAATATGTTTTGTTAACTCGTCCATCACCATTATAAATAAGTATGGACTTAAAGTTGATCCTTGATGTAACCCAATATTAGCTTCAAAGAAGTCTGTCGTTCCTTCATGAGTCCTCACACATGTTTTTGCACCATCATACATATCTCTTATAAGGTTAATATATGTTAATAGGATACCTTTTTTTTCCAAAGTTCTCCAAAGAACCTCCCTTAGTACTCTATCATAAGCTTTTTCTAGATCAATAAATATATGTGAAGGTCTTTCTTTTTTGCTCTAAAATGTTCCATAAGACGTCTCAAAAGGTGAATCGCTTCAATAGTAGATCTACCTGACATGAATCCAAATTGGTTCTCAATTGTACTTGATACTTGTCTTAACCTACGTTCGATAATTCTTTCCCATAATTTCATAGTATGACTCATTAACTTGATACCTCGATAATTCGCACAATTTTGAATGTCTCCCTTGTTCTTATATATGGGTATAAGTGTACTTGCTCTCCATTCCTCAGGCATCTTTTGGTTTTTCCATATTTCATTAAATAGTCTTGTGAGCCAAGTGATTCCTATTTCTCTTAGTATTGTCCAAACTTCTATAAGAATATTATCTGGTCCTACCGATTTACTATCCTTTATATGTTTAAGAGCCTCGTTGACTTCATTCTTTTGAATACGTCGGTAGAAATTGTGGTTTATATACTTTTCTGACTTGGCTAAATCTCCTAAACTAATACTAACATCTTTATTTTCATTAAAAAGATTATAAAAATAGTTTTTCCATCTATTTCTTATATCATCATTTGCCACTAGAATTTTTTTATCCTCGTCTTTTATGCATATAACATAATTAAGATCTTTAGTTTTCTTATCTCTAGCCCTAGTTATCCTAAAAATATCTCTTTCACCCTCTTTTGAGTTGAGTTTTTTTATATAAGTCCTCTCAAATCTTAGCTTTTGCTTTACTAACGGCCTTTTTTGCTTCCTTCTTTGCTTTCTTATAAGCTTCTAAAGTTTCACTAGTTTTCTTAGTATAATGTAATTTGTACTCAGGTAAAGAAAAGGCTCGAAACCTTGTTGGTATTATCATAAATAAAGATTTAAAGTAGAGTGTAGTAAACATACAACGATATGGTGACCGAATCATGACATTGAAATTAGTGTTAGGAGTAGAGGTTTTGAATATAGTTTGTGCTTATGCACCCCAAGTAGGACTAGAAGATAGTATAAAGACGGTTTTTTGGGAAGAGTTAGATAAGGTGTTTCAAAAGATTCCACAAAGGGAGATGATTTATTTAGGAGGAGATTTAAATGGACATGTCGGTAAAGAGGTATTAGGATATCAAGGGATTCATGCAAACTTTGGTTTTGGGGATATAAACGAGGAAGGTAGGGGGATATTAAAATTTGCTATGGCATTTGGTCTCCTTAGAGTCAATACAATCTTCAAAAAATGAGATGAACATTTAATTACTTATAAGAGTGGCTTATCACAAACACAAATTGATTACTTTATTTGTAGAAAAAAAGATAGAGCGTGTTGTAAAGATTGTAAGGTAATTCCAGGAGAAAGCTTAACCGCCCAACATCGACTTTTAGTTATGGATTTATAAATAAAAAAATGGACAAAGAAGAAAAGAGTGCATCGAGCTATTCAGACTAAATGGTGGAACCTCAAAAGCGAGAAAGAAGATATATTTAAACAGAAAGTCCTTCAAGGAGATGTTTGGAATTATGTTGGCACACCCTATGATATGTGGAACAATATGGCTATACATATTAGGAAAGTGGCGAAAGATGTGTTAGGGGTATCTAAGGGAGGTGTACTGGCACAAAAAAAAGCTTGGTGGTGGAGTGAAGTAGTACAAAATAAAATCAAGGCAAAGAGGGCATGTTACAAATTAAATTATGCCAAGAAAACTAGTGAAACTTTAGAAGCCTATAAGAAAGCAAAGAAAGAAGCGAAAAAGGCCGTTAGTGAAACAAAAGCTAAGATTTGGGAGGACTTATATAAAAAACTCAACTCAAAAGAGGGTGAAAGAGATATTTTTAGGATAGCTAGGGCTAGAGATAAGAAAACTAAAGATCTTAATTATGTTAGATACATAAAAGACGAGGTGAAAAAATTCTAGTGGCAAATGATGATATAAGAAATAGATGGAAAAACTATTTTTATAATCTTTTTAATGAAAATAAAGATGTTAGTATTAGTTTAGGAGATTTAGCCAAGTCCGAAGAGTATATAAACCATAATTTCTACCGACGTATTCAAAAGAATGAAGTGAAAGAGGCTCTTAAACATATGAATGGTAAAAATCGGTATGACCAGATAATATTCCTATAGAAGTTTGAAAAATACTAGGAGAAATAGGAATCACTTGGCTCACAAGACTATTTAATGAAATATGGAAAAACCAAAAGATGCCTGAGGAATGGAGAGCAAGTACACTTATACCCATATATAAGAACAAGGGAGACATTCAAAATTGTGCGAATTATCGAGGTATCAAGTTAATGAGTCATACTATGAAATTATGGGAAAGAATTATCGAACGTAGGTTAAGACAAGTATCAAGTACAACAGAGAACCAATTTGGATTTATGCCAGGCAGATCTATTATTGAAGCGATTCACCTTTTGAGACGTCTTATGGAACATTTTAGAGCAAAAAAGAAAGACCTTCACATGATATTTATTGATATAGAAAAAGCTTTTGATAGGGTACCGAGGGAGGTTCTTTGGAGAACTTTAGAAAAAAGAGGTATCCCATTGACATATATTAACCTTATAAGAGACATGTATGATGGTGCAAAAACATGTGTGAGGACTCATGAAGGAACGATAGACTTCTTTGAAGTTAATATTGGGTTACATCAATGATCAACTTTAAGTCCATACTTATTTATAATGGTGATGGATGAGTTAACAAAATATATTCAAGATGAAGTACCTTGGTGTATGTTATTTGCAGATGACATTGTATTAGTGGAGGAGTCTAAGGAAAAAGTTAATAGAAAATTGGAACTATGGAGAGAAACATTAGAAAGCAAAGGCCTCCGACTTAGTAGAACAAAGACAAAATATTTGGAATGTAAGTTTGATCATTTGGTTACTTCAGAGGACATAGAAATTAAAATTGGCACACATTGCATTCCCCAAAAGGAAAGTTTTAAATACCTAGGGTCAATTTTTCATAGTGATGGAAGAATTGATGGAGATGTTACACATAGAATTAATGCTGGTTGGTTAAAATGGAGAGGAGCATCAGGTATTCTTTGTGATAAGAAGATACCATTAAAATTAAAAGGTAAATATTATAGAGCAATAATTAGGCCTGCCATGTTTTATGGTTCTGAGTGTTGGGCAGTTAATCATCAACATGCACAAAAGATGTCTGTGATAGAAATGAAGATGTTGAGATGGATGAGTGGTCATACAAGAAAAGACCGTATACATAATGAGGTTATTAGAAACAAATTAGGAGTGGCACCAATAGAGGATAAAATGAGAGAACATCGTTTAAGATGGTTTGAACATATAGAAAGAAGATCAAAAGAAGAACCTGTAAGAAGGTTAGAAAAACTAAATTTGGAAAGTATTAAAAGAGGTACAGGACGACCACAAAAGTGTTGGAAAGAAACAATAAAGAATGATCTAGCTTATTGGGAGTTAAGTGCTAACGTGGCACACGATAGGGATCTGTGGAAACAAAGAATCCATGTAGCCGACCCCGTCTATTATGGGAAAAGGCTTAGTTGTTGTTGTTGTTGAATGTAATTTGTAACATGCCCTCTTTGCCTTCATTTTATTTTGTACTACTTCACTCCACCACCAAGCTTCTTTTTGTGCCGGTACACTTCCCTTAGATACCCCTAACACATCTTTCGCCACTTTCTTAATATGTATAGCCATATTGTTCCACATATCACAGGGTGTACCAACATAATTCCAAACATCTCCTTGAAGGACTTTCTGTTTAAATATATCTTCTTTCTTGCTTTTGAGGTTCCACCATTTAGTCCGAATAGCTCGATGCACTCTTTTCTTCTTTGTCCATTTTTTTATTTGTAAATCCATAACTAAATGTCGATGTTGGGTGGTTAAGCTTTCTCCTAGAATTACCTTACAATCTTTACAACACGCTCTATCTTTTTTTCTACAAATAAAGTAATCAATTTGTGTTTGTGATAAGCCACTCTTATAAGTAATTAAATATTCATCTCATTTTTTGAAGATTGTATTGACTATAAAGAGATCAAATGCCATAGCAAAATTTAAAATATCCCTACCTTCCTCATTTATATCCCCAAAACCAAAGTTTGCATGAATCCCTTGATATCCTAATGCCTCTTTACCGACATGTCCATTTAAATCTACTCCTAAACAAATCAACTCCCTTTGTGGAATCTTTTGAAACACCTTATCTAACTCTTCCCAAAAAACTATCTTTATACTATCTTCTAGTCCTACTTGGGGTGCATAAGCACAAACTATATTCAAAACCTCTACTCCTAACACTAATTTCAATGTCATGATTCGGTCACCATATCGTTGTATGTCTACTACACTCTCCTTTAAATCTTTATTTATGATAATACCAACTCCGTTTCGAGCCTTTTCTTTACCTGGGTACCATAATTTAAAACCTATATCCTCTATCTCCTTTGCTTTTTCTCCAACCCATTTTGTCTATTGTAAACATAGAATATGAATCTTTCTCTGCATCATAATATCTACCACCTCCATTAGCTTACCGGATAATGTTGCAATATTCCAAGAACCAATACGAATCTTATTATCTAGGACTAGCTTCCTTACCCCCCGCATCCGTCCATAATCAAAATGCGGAGACCCTCTCTGAAAATTTTTCACTACATTCGGGCGGTAATGTAGCGGGACTAACTTCTTTACCCACACCCGTCCATGATGTGGGAACCCTCTCTGCAATTGATTCACTACATTCGGGCGAAAATGTAGTGGCTTCTTACTGCATTCGGGCTCTACAGCACGTCGCTAGGCGGAAACACCCCAAAGCAATGCTCATAATTTTTGTAATCCATGTTATAAAAATCCGACGAAGTTTTACGCTGGCTGTCAGAAGCCTAACACAACCCTCCTCCTTTATCCGAGCTTGGGACTGGCAATGCAAGGGTGATCCTTACATGGGCAGAGTTTGACACTGCTTAATGAAAAGCAATTATTTATACATATATATATTTATATTTATATTTGGCGTAGTATTGACTAAAGCAGTGAGTTCCTTCTCATAAATTGATCGATGCTGCTTGGCATATCGTTTGTTTGACTAGGGCCTACTTTTAGAACTTTTTCTAACTTGCCTAGGGTTTCTGTAGCCAGATAGATACTGTCCAGAATCTTGTCAAAAATGCATCTGGATGTGCTACTCCAAGCAGGTCATGCATTAAGTTATGGTGTTGCCATAGAACTGGAATTCCCTTTTCATGTGTCATAATAGGTTTGTTGCCGATGCAACATTCCTTCATGCTTCGGTACTTGCTTCCTGGTCAGCGGTGGTACTCTCTTCAGTATTCCTGTTGGTTATCATGGTGGGGGTCAAGACTTTGCATTAAGCATTTTGTGGATTGCATTTTGTTATCCAAATGGATGGATATATGCAATCTTGAGTAATTCTTATGCAGGTGCTTGCCATAGCGGCAAGATGTTTGGTTGGTTGATTGCTCTATGATTATGTTATGGAAGAAAACTACTTTCGTTAGTTAAAGACAGAGATGGTCATCTTGTTTGTTCCTGGAACATTGCTTCACTTCCGCGTTATATTGTTTGGATCATCTTGTTTTTGTTCCTGTATGTGGGAGGTGTGTTCTTTCTTCCTTTCTAGGTTACTTTTAGTCTGCACTGGAAGATTTGGTTCTCTGAGTCTTGACTTTAGCCAAGGACTTTGTTTGGTGGAGAATTTTGCCAATGATGATTTCGCTCCTCTGGTGCCATTGCACAGTAGTAATACTTTGCTGTATTTTGAGCATGATCTTCCTTCGATTCATGTGTAGTAACTGATTCCATTGAGGTCAATGAGTGTTGAAAGATGCTGAATTACTTGGTTCCATCAATTGCTCTTGGATCAACTAGCAGGGGTCCCAACCTCGTGGTTTTTGCACCATGACCAAGTCTGACCACCTAATTGTGTTAAAAAAAAACTGTCAAAAAAACAAAAGGGAGACTTCCACATGCAACTGCAATGGTTGATGTATAAAGCTAAGATCAATGTGCCAGGAATCTCAAGGTGGTTCAAACATTCGAAGAGTCGTTTGGTAGAGAGAGGAAGGCCTCCAAGTATTGAGTGAGTCGGTTGAGTCGGAACGTGTGAGAAATTGAGATGTGAACCCTTGGAAAGAAGGAGAGGAATGCCTCCAAGTATTGAGAGGAACTAATCTACCATAATCTTGCTTTGTTGGAGTTAATTGCTGATATGGCCCAAGGTCAAGTTTAACGGTGATAGGAGATCCATGTCAACCCCACTGAACATGGAAAAGCTTTGCTTTGGTTTGGTTGTTAGAGGAGTCTTGAGTTTCATGAAGAATTCTTTTTTCCCGTGATATTCTCCTTAGTGCTGGGAAGGATCTTTAGGTTCAACATTACATTTTGAATATTTCTTTGATACTTTCTCCCATACACCATGTAACATGTGATGTTCCTTTGAATCTTTATGTGCGATCAGGCAAAGGCAGATCAAAGTGGTAAGAATCCATGAAGAGGACGGCCGTCTGTTGTGTGGAGAGGCTTGTTTTTTTTGGTCTCTTCCGGCATTGTCATTATAGAGAATTTGCACATCTAATGCCATGTTTATAAGAGCTTCCAAGTCTCCTATACACATACTCCTACATTATGCCTGTTGCGCAATTGTTCTTTGTTCGCAGTCAGTCGTTACTACTAGTTTCATTTGCATGTTCATTAAGCCCATCTCTAGTGCAATCAGAGCGTTAGCTCACCTGTTAGGGCTCTCAACTTGGGTGATGTCGACCACGAATTTGACTCCTGGAGAATGCATACCCGAATTCGGCATTCCTTCGGTAAAAAAAAGAAGTCTTTTTAGTACCTTGGAGAACTTATTCTTAACCCCTGGACTCAACGTTCTCCCGTCTTTGGGGCCGACATGAGAGAACCCCCAAGTTCAATGGTCTTGAGTTTGAACGCAAGGACATGCATATCTGGGTCGAATCTTGCCAATGCTGAAAAACAGAAGCGACTAACCCCTTAGCCCTCACCGTTCAAGCGAGCTAAATCATTACATATTCTTACGTGCACGGTGAGAAGCAAGCTGATGAACACTTTCAAGGAGACCAAGAAGGCCTGGTAGGGCCAAGAAAATGATAAAACTTGGTTTCAGTTTGGGTTGGATGATCGCCACTAGAACTTGATAGCCTCAAAAGCCCAAATGAGAGGAAGGTAAATCACTGAGAAAGCGATGGACTACTCGGTGACCTAGGATTTGGGTTGGATGGTCGCCACTAGAACTTGATAGCCTCAAAAGCCCAAATGAGAGGAAGGTAAATCACTGAGAAAGCGATGGACTACTCGGTGACCTAGGAAGCTTTCAACATCCTCCGAACGTTTGTCGATTTGCCTCTACGTAGCCTACAGCAACAAAACCAGACTCGGTCCCTACTTCGAGAAGGAGCGTGAATTGGCAGACATGGAACAGAAGAACGGAGAGAAAGGTATGACTTATAAAAGCCAAAACTTCCCAACCTTAGAGGATGCAATGTTGCTTGCCATAACCACAAAAAAGCATAGAGGGGCAACTGCAAGCCTCTTCGATAATGACGCTGCATTAGAGACAGAGCAAAATACGTTAACAGGAAGGCATGGCTTACATTAAGTCCTCTTATAAGGAATCCTTAATGGGTTTGCATAAGAGAGGATGATTCGGTTTGGTAGGGGAAAAAAGTAGTCATCCATTTGGATACCAATGGTCTTGGCCTCGAGGGTTACACCATCGTAATTGAAGAAACCAACATCCCCACAATGTCTCCGAGGAAGAAAAGAAACGTTTGCAAGCTCCCTGGAAGCAATCCCTAATCATCAAGCTTGTAGAGCGAAAAATCGAATATATCACGCTGACCCGTCGCTTGAAACAACTTAGGACAAAGACTGGATATATTGGGATTATAGATATCAGTAATGACTTCTACATTGTAAGGTTCCAGTCGCAGCGAGATTATCACCACGCCTTATCTACCGTGGATCATACCATTACTTAACTAGACGAGAATGGGAAGCCGATTTTCAGCCACACACCGCCACCATCAACAAGATTGTTGTATGGATTCACTTACTAGACTTACCGATCTGAGTATTTCGACAAAAGGGTTCTACACATTATTGGAGCATAGGAAGGATCCTAAAAGCTGACTTGAGCACAACAAAACAAGCTAGAGAAAAATTTGCTCGACTGTGTAGAATTGGATCTAGGCAGGCTGTTGGTATCCAAATAAAAATTGGAAAGCATAAAGAAAAGGGTAGAAAATGGACTAAACCAAATCTACTTTGAATGTAGAAAATATGGGCATACAACGACAACAACTAAGCCTTTTCTCATAGTAGATGGGTTAGTAACATAGATTCTTTGTTTCCACAAGGTCCTATCATGTGCCATGTTAGTAGGTAACTCATTATAAACTAGAACATTATTTATTGTTTCTTTCCAACACTTTTGTGTCATCCTCTTCCTCTTTTAACATTTTCACAATCTAGTTTTTCATATCTTCCTAGGAGTGCCCTTAGGTCTTCTTTCTAAATGTCAAAACCATCTTAAACAATTTTCTCTCATTTTCTATTGGTGCAACTCCCAATTGGTTTCTAAGAACCTCATTATGTATACGGTCTTTTCTTGTGCGACTACTCATCCATCTCAACATCTTCATTTCTGCTATGGACATCTTTTGCATATGTTGATGATTAACTATGCAACACTCACAACCATAAACATAGCAAGTCTAATTGTTGCTCTATAATATTTACCTTTTAACTTTAATGGTATCTTCTTATCACACACAATACCTTATGCTCCTCTCCATTTTAATCAACTGACATTAATTATATTAGTAACATCTCCATCAATTTTTCTATCACTTTGAAAAATTAGAAAAATTGATTCTAGATATTTAAAACTTTCCTTGTGAGGGATGCAATGTGTCAATATTAATTTCTATGTCCCCTAAAGTACCTAAATGATCAAACTTACCTTCCAATTATTCTATCTTTGTTCTACTAGGTAGAAAACCATTACTTTCTAACGTTTCTCTCCATAGTTTCAAATTCTTATTAACTTTTTCCTTAGACTCATCCACCAACAAAATATCATATGTAAATAACATACACCAAGGTACTTCATCTTGAATATGTTTGGTAATTCATCAAGAACCAATATAAAATTATAAATAAATATAGACTTAAAGTTGATCCATGATGTAACCCAATATTAACTTTAGAGAAGCTTATCATTCCTTCATGAGTCCTCACACATGTTTTTGCATGATCATGCATGTCTTTTATAAGATTTATATGATCATGCATGTCTTTTATAAGATTTATATGTCTAGGATACCTTCTTTTCCAACGTTCTCCAAAGAACATCTTTTCGCACCTTATCATATGCTTTTTCTAAATCAATAAATATCATGTGAAGGTTTTTCTTTTTCGCTCTAAAATATTCTATAAGACGTCTCAATAGGTAAATTGCTTCAATGGTAGATATGCCTGGCATGAATCCAAATTGGTTTTCTGTGGACTCGATACTTGTCTTGACCTACTTGAATAATTTTTTCTCATAATTTCATAATAAGGATCATTAACTTGATACTTTGATAATTCATACAAGTTTGAATGTCTCTTTTGTTCTTATATGTATGGGTATAGGTGTACTCGCTCTCTATTCTTCGGGCATCTTTTGGGTTCTTCATATTTCATTAAATAGTCTTGTGAACTAAGTGAGCCCCATCTCTCCTTGGATTTTCCATACTTCAATAGGAATATTGTTTGGTCCTATATATTTACCAACCTTCATATATTTAAGAGTTTCTTTCGTATATTTAAGAGCCTCTTTGACTTCATTATTTTGAATAGGTAATAGCAGTTTATATACTTTTCTGATTTGACTAACTCTCCTAATCTAATACTAATATATGATTAAAAAGCTTATAGAAATAATTTTTCCATCTATTTTTTGATATCATCATTTGCTACTAGAATCTTCTCGTCCTCATCTTTGATGTATTTAACAAAAGTAAGATCCTTAGTTTTCTTATCTATAGCCTTAGCTATTTTAAAAACATCTCTTTAATCTTTTTGTGAGTTAAGCCTTCTATATAAATCCTCCCAAATTTGACTTTTACCTCACTAACTACCTTTTTCGTTTGTTTCATTTCTTTCTTATAAGCCTCCCAAGTTTCACTAGTCTTCTTAACATAATGCGATTTATAGCATGCCTTCTTTCATTGTTTTACTTGAAAATATGGGTATAACACAGAAAATTGTCTTAGAACAATGAAGAATGCACTCAAGGGAACTACAAGCAAAGAGCTCAATTCAGATGACAACCTACACATCGTTGAGGGCGAGACGAGCAATGCACAATATGGTCCCTAGATGCTGGCACAAAAGCAAAGAATGGGATTTCGAGTACATATCCTGGGAGAAAAGGTGGAAGAGAGGATGAACAATTCAGTGGCGAGACAAGTCAGAGGTCAACTTTACCTCAAGCTTTGCTCCACTTGAGACGTTGATGGAAGAGGAAGAGGACTGAAAAAGAAAAACACGAGTACCAATTCTCGATTTTACTAAGACACCCAACGCTAACAAGGCTATTAAACAAGCCTCAACAAGTACTTTACAAGTGAAAGAACGACCAGTTGAGTTTTTCAAGAAAGGAGAAACAAAAGATGGCATAATCAATTTGGAACCAATGGAAAACCTTCAAAGAAAATATACCCAACAAGATCCACTCCATAACCGAATGAAATCGATGGAAGTAACTCACAATCGAGAGAATGGAGGCCAGCAATTAGAAATGCCTAAAAATTGAAAAACTATTGCAGACGACATCTTCAGGCAACAAGAGGCAGAAGAAGGCAGCTCCTCACTTGCATAATCTATTCCTATGGACATGGCACAACACAAGCGAATATGAAAAACGTGAGGGAGCCCCCATATCGGGCCTAATTAACTAAGACAGTGAAGACAACCCCACACCCCCAAAATGGATGGATATGTAATTGAGATAATGAAGCTAGGCACATTACTCTACATAAGGCGACTATAATGAAGTTGTTAGTGCAGAATTGTAGAGGAGCTGGGGATATGAATTCACCCGCCTACTCCGTCACTTGGTACGAGAAATCAGTGGGACCAATAGAATCACATGTATCAAGCAAATGGGATTCAATCGCTCTTTAATTTCGGAAACCTGAGGATTCACTGGTGGATTATGGATTTTATGGAAAAACAACGTATTGGACTTCCAAGTAATAAAAATCACTCCCAATTCATCCATACGCAGGTCAAAGAGGGCAATTGAAGAACATGGTTCTTCACAACTATATATTCCAGCCCACATGTAAGAGATATGAGACTTTTGTGAAATGCCTTAGCATACATGCTGCTACTACCCAGGGACCATGAATGCTTGCCATTGATTTTAACAAAATAACATCTGCAAATGAGAAAAAAGGGAGAACCACAAACCCCTCTTTGAACAGATGCAATCAATTTGCAGCATAGATCAACTCTTGCAACCTCTTAGACCTTGGAACACATGGGCCTAGGTATACATGGTGTGGACCAAAGCGCCTGGGATTTGAACGATTATTCAAGAGATTAGACCGGGATTTATGTAACGGTGCATGGAGAATGCAATTCAAAGATGTTGTACTAGTGCTTCCACGCACAACTTTGGATCATCACCCGTTGCTCATTGAGGAAACACTACATAAGCCAAACATAAAGCTTAGACCTTTTTAATTTAAAGCAATGTGGCAGAATCATGAATATTTCAAAAGCTTCCTGTACCAAACTTGGAGTAAAGGCAGTCCCATTGATCAAGCATTAACTAATCTGGTCCCGAAATTAAAAAGGTGGAATGTTGAGGTCTTTGAGAATTTGTATAGGAGAAAAGCTCAACTCCTTGCTAGAGTAAAAGAGCTACTAGGCATGACAGACTACAGAACCAATCCTTTCCTAGAAAGGCTGGAAATATAGTAGCAAGAAGAATTAGAAGTAGTACTCCAGCACAAAGAAATTTATTGGTTCCAAAAATCTAGGATGACGTGGATCCAATACGGTGATAGGAATTTAAAATATTATCATATAAAGACAATGATTTGCAGACAGCAAGGCGGAATACAAATGATTCGAGATTCATAAGGTGCATGGATTCAAGACCCAAAATGCATCAAACAACACATATTGGAATACTACCAAAATCTCTTTAAAGAGGAAATAGGCCCTAGGCTATGAGTGAACACATCAAATTTATGGCCTCAAGTGGAAGACAATGAAATGTCATGGTTAGAACGCCTATATTCTGAAGAGAAAATACTTCGTGTTATCCAAGAAATGCATCCACTAAAGGCAACAGGTGAGGATGGGTTTCCAACCATGTTTTTTCAGAAAAATTGGGAAATGCTAGGAGAAGATTCAATCAGATTTGTACATGTGTGGAAGACCAGAGGTCAGTTTTACAACATCAATGCCATACTAATAACTCTCATCGTGAAGGTAGAGCAATCAGCATATAGTAACCCGTTTCGTCCTATTTCCCTATGTAACACTATTTATAAGTGTGTTACAAAGGTGTTGGTTAATAGGTTGAAGACAAGCTAGTGAGCTCAGCACAAACGAGCTTTGTACCTTACAAATATCCTGATAACATCATCGTAGCCAAGGAGATCATCAGATGAGGACAAAACATGGGAAATGTGGTTGGATGATCATCAAGATTGATCTGGAGAAAGCCTATGATAGATTGAATTGGAATTTTATGAGATAAATATTAGAGGAAATATGCTGCCCAATCATACTAATCAAGATTATAATGGATTGTGTGATCACCCCATCATACAATATTCTATGGAATGAAGAGAAGACAGATATGATCCGACCCTCAACAGGAATAAGACAAGGTGACCCTCTCTCTATATCTCTGGCTATGGAAAAATTAGCAAACCTCATAGTTGAAGTGTAGCACAAGGCATGGAAACCTATCGCCATTGGAAAACATGGACCACTGATACCTCATTTAATGTTTGTTGCCAAAACTTGGGTAAATATTTAGGCATCAGATTTGACCAATGTGGAAGATCAAGAGAACACTGTCGAGATACAACGAAAAGAGTTCGCAGCCAGATAAGTGGCTCTTTAACAAAATCAGTGGTCACTACAATCCTTCTCTATCATGTACAATCCGCTAGAATACCTATAAAGACAACTAATGAACTGAAAAAACTCCAAAGAAGCTTTATATGGGAGACAAATTCCACCAAAAAGCCCCACCTTATTGGATGGCAAACCCTATGCCGAACAAAGTAAATTGGTGGATTAGGAATGCGGACTATGTGAGGGATGAATGAAACTTTCATCAGGAAACTAGAATGAAAATTATATACTGGTTCTAAGAGAAAGGTATAACAAAAGATCTGATGGTGGCCAACCAGTTTGCTACAAACCATCTGACTCACATCTTTTGAAAGAAATTGTCAAAGTGTGGCCCTGGATGGTCCGAAACACAAAATGGGAATTAGGAGATGGCACATCTATCAAATTCTGGAAAGATGTCTGGCTGAGTGAAACTGGTTGCTTAGAGCAACATCTCATAAGAAACATTAAGGAATATTAACTACAACGAAATGTAAAGGACTATGTGGGAACAAATGGGCAATAAAATTTCAATATCCTTCAAACTATGATGAATGGCACTATATTGAATAAACTTAATGCGGTGCTGTCCTCGAATGACACTGATGTGGAAGATCACCTTGCATGGAAAGCAACGAATACTGGTAAGTTCTCAAAGTTGCTACTTGACAAATGCTTCTGAATCTAACGTACAAGAGAATGATATATGGAAAAGAGTGTGGAAATGGAGAGGCCCAGGACACATCTAAACCTTCCTATGGCAAGTGATGCATAATCGCCTATTTACCAAAGAAAGGAGAGCCCCGTGGTCCGGGGATGACGATACTTGTGAATTTTGGAGACCATGACAGTTTTTGTGAAAGGAGAGCTTGGTGGAATCACTGCTGCACATATTGAGAGACTGCAGAAGAATTGCATATACATGGATTAAACTAGTGAAATAGGAACATCTTCCGAATTTCTTCACAGGAAACCTCTATGAATGGATGAGGTTAAACCTAACTAGTGAATTGGGAGTAAATACTGAAGTGAGATGGAAAACCACTTTTGGAGCTAGACTTGGTCATCATGGCAATGGAGAAATAAAATTCTGTTTGAGGAAGAATACAAAAGCCAACAAATAAGCTGGCCATTATTAGCAGTTTTGCGAAACAGATTTCAAATGCAATGCAGAACATAGAGCTTGTATTGAACAAAACACAGCAGCCTTGAAGTCAGAAGTGGACAGATCCCGACAATGGCTAGGTGAAACTGAACACAGATGGTTGAGCTAAGGGATCTCAAAGACAAGTTGGGTGTGGTGGGTTAATACGAGATCATGTGGGTAATTGGATATATGTATTTATATACTTCTTAGGAGATTGCTTTGAAGAAGAGCAGCACCTTCTTCTGTTCGGTTGGATTCCGGTGATGGCCAATCTGACGGTGAGCAGCCCTCTCATGGTGCAACGGAATGGGATGCGTGTGATGGACACAAGGTTCCCACACAGATGAAGATCAGTACACACTCTTGATTTTTTCTGTATTTTGTGTTTTCTTTCACCGTGTGTATGCACCTATAATGCCTGTCTTTTATAGGCAGGTACTCCTCCTTCATCGTGCTTATCTTCCTGTGGCTTTCCTCATCTGGGAGCTATAACGAAGCCGTTACCGGAAATCTCGGTAACGGTCATCCGTTAGGGATCTGGCCTTATCCACTTTAGGTAGCGGACTGGATGGCCAGTCCAGCCGTTACCTGAGCCGAGAATGACTATTATCTGTAACATCTCCCACTTGGTCATTCAAGCAAAGTGTATCGACATACTAGTTTTCCTCTCACTTTTCAGGGGTTTTCATCGATTCCTTATTACTATTGCAATCAGAACCTGTTGTGTAGTTATTTCCCTACACAATAAATCATCTGTTATATGGTTATTTACCTATACAACAATATATATCCGTTGTATGGTTATTTACTTATACAACAATATATATCCATTGTATGGTTATTTACCTATATAACAATCAAACATATCTCAAACCCATGTTAGTAACAGGTTTTGAGAAGAGATCCTCTGTTATGCCTTTTGTCAAGGGGTCTGCCAACATATCTTCTGTTGGCATGTATGAGATGGATATTTCCTTTCTCATAACCATATCATAAACATAGTGATATTTTATTATTATATGCTTGCTTTTTTAGCAATCCGCTACACTCTTAATAAGAGTAATAGCTGCATTATTATCACAATAGATAATCGTTGGCTCGTCTGTTATCTTCAACTTCAAATCTCGTATGAAGCGGCTTATTCATACAACACTTATTGCAGCCATACAGCAAGCAACATACTCAGCTTCCTGTATATGTAATGCTACACAACCATGTTTCTTACATGCCCAATAAACAACACCACCTCCAAATAAGAATATTTGTCCCAAGGTTGATTTGCTGTCATCTTTGCTCCTAATAAAGTCAGTATCTGAATATCCTACCACTTTCAGTTCATTTGCTTGAAAACATAGTTTCAAGTCCTTTGTTCCTTTTAGATAACTTAGAATCCTTACCCAATGTTACCAACCAGGATTACTTTGATATCTACTGATAAGACCAACAGCAAAGCTGATATAAGGTCTTGTACACAACATAGCATACATCAAGTTGCCAACAGCTTGTGCATAAGGAACATTAGGCTTATCGTCTCCTTCATCGGGATAATCAACCTTACTTAATTTAACCCCTTTTGCAACAGATGTATCTGTAGACTTGCATTCACCCATTTTAAACTTCTTGAGGATATAGTCAATATATCTCTCCTGACTCAAGCATAAGAGTCTAGATCCTCTATCTCGAGAAATCTTTATACCCAGGATATAGGATGCTTCCCCATATCCTTCATTTAAAACTTGGAGTTCAACCATGACTTGGTTTTGACAATCATCTCATTGTCGTTTCCAGTCAACAATATGTCATCAACATACAATGACAAGATGACAAAGTGGCTTCCATTGTTCCAAACATATACATAGTGATCAAGTTTGTTAGCCACAAACCCAAGTTCTATAATGACATTTTGAAAAGTCAAATACCATTGGCAAGGTAACTATTTCAGGCCATATAGAGATTTTTTCAACCTATATACTTTATCTTCTTGGCCCTCAACAACAAATCCTTCGAGCTACTGCATGTATATGATTTCTTCTAAATCTTCATTTAGAAAAGTTGTCTTTACATCTAACTGATGTAAATCCAAATCATAGTATACAGCTATTGCCAGGATTATCCGTATGGATGCAAATTTCGCAACTGGGGAATATGTCTCAACATAATCTATCCCCCCTTTTTACGAAAAACCCTTTGCAACCAACCTCGCTTTAAACTTATCGATTGTACCATCGACCTTGTACTTTTTTTTAGAACTCATTTGCAGCCTATACCTTTCCTTTCTTTTGACAAATCAGTCAATTCCCAGACTTGGTTTTTCTCAATGGATTCAATTTCCTCATCCATGACTTTCTCCCAATCTGTTGCTTTTGATGAGTTCATTGCTTGCTGATAAGTCAAGTTATTAGTCAACTCATCCAAATCTACCGAATTACACACTTCTTATGCAAGATAAGTGTGATAATCCTTTAAGTAGGATGGAGTGACTCTTGGCCTCTTATATCCACTTAAGGTATAGGTAGTTTCAGGAAGATCTTCTATAGGCTCAAAAGATGATTGGTCTAAATCTACCAAATCATCAACATATTCATCATATTTTTCAGGATGTCATTCTTAATATCTTCTAAGAATTCAACATCTCTGCTTTCAATAAGTTCGTGGTCCTTATGATAAAACCAATATCCTTTTGAACCTTTTGGATATCCAATAAATATACATCTCAAGGACTTGTTGTCTAGCTTATCTCTAGACTGATCAAGGATCTTCACGTGTGCAATAGATCCCCACCTCCTGAGATGACCTCGGTTTGGTTTTCTTTCAAACCACATCTTATATGGTGTAGTGAATACAACTTTACATGATACTCTGTTGAGTAGTAAACAGTTGTACTTACTACTTCTCCCTAAAATACCCTTGGAAGAGAGGCATCAATCAGCATTGACCTTATCATATTCAACAAGGTTCTAATGTATCTTTCAGCTACATCATTTTGCTGAGGTGTCCTAGGTATTGTATTTTGTTTAGCAATATCAAAGTCTTTATAAAATTCTAAAAATTTTGCCGATGTATATTTACCTCCTCTGTCTGATCTTAAGACTTTGATCAAATGCCCTAATTGATTTTCCACTTCTTGCTTATATTCTTTAAATGCCTTAAGTGCCTCTAACTTATGTGTTAAGATATATATATATATATATATATATCTAGAGTAATCATCGATAAAGGTTATAAAATAACCCTTTCCCCGATGTGTCTTTACTTTAAAAGGTTCACATAAATCTGTGTGAATAATTTCCAACAAGGTTGTTGCTCTTGTTGTTTCCTTGGGAAAACTTTTCTTGTCATTTTTCCTTGTACACAAGTTTCACACTTGTTGAAAGTTTTTTCCTCAAATCTAGGCAATAAGTCAAAGTTGGATAATTTCCTCAACTTTTCCAGACTTATATGCCCTAGGCGTTTATGCCACATATTCACATCAACAGTAAAGGCACTCTCAATATAAACAGAAGATTAATGATTTTCATTATTAGACAATTTAAACAGTCCTTGCTCTACATCAAATTCCCTTGAGAACAAGATTCTCCCATGTTTGCCTACAGTCACCTTATTAGGAGTAAACCTAACTTCAAAATCCTTTTTAACTAAGGCAGGGACCGAGACCAAATTACGCCTTATAGATGACACAATTAACACGTCAGTCAGTACAATTGGTTTGCCTTGTACATATATCTTGAAGGATCCAATACCCAGAATATCTGAAAAAGTATTGTTTCCTATATACATATAATGTTCTCTAGGTTGATATTCCTTCAGGTCCATTGCCCATTCCTTGGTCTTCGAGATGTGTCTTGTAGCTCCTGAGTCTATCTATCAACGTGTCACTAGGCGGTCCAAATATAAGTATTCTGAAATCACGTAGATTATATCCTACTTCTCTGACTGTCCGTGCTGTGGGTTGTTTTCTCCACCTTTCTTGTTGCGGTAATCCTTTTTGTAGTGTCTCATCTTTCCACAGTTAAAACACTTGACCTGAGAAGCGGCTTTCTGCGATTTCTTAAAATATTGACCACCTTTCTTATTATTCTTGCCAAATTTTTTATTTGGTTTCTTTTTCTAATTGGTCTTGGAGCTAGACGCTAACTCATCTTGAACCACTAGCAATTTCTCTTTCTTGTTATTGAGTATATGTTCTTGCTCTATTGGTAGTTTAAGGGGCAACTCAGAAATGTTGATTTCTAGCCCTAGTCTTAGGGCAGTGGTGATCATGTTCCATGATGGGGGTAGACTGTTCAATATTGTTGATATTTGCATCGGTTCGAGGATGACTGATTTTGCTACGGCTAAGTCTCTAGCCATTACCAACATATGATTCACATACTCTACTACATTTTCTCCTTCTTTCATTCTAAAAGAGTTGTATTTCTATAGTAGTAACTGCACGTGCAATTTTGCAGTTGTATCATATTTTGTTGTTAATGAGTCAAATAGCTCTTTTACGGTCTTATATTCTTCAAAGACCCAAATAAAGTCATCCTCCATATAAGTTAACATGATCGTCCTTGCTATGGTATCATCCTTTAGAAATATTTTATACATTTCTAACTGTTGCTCATTTGCGTCTAGGGGTATAGGACGCATGATTTCCTTTAGCACGTCCTCAACACCTTCTAGTGTTAAAGCCAAAGGAATTCTTCTCTTCCATATTTGGAAGTTTAGACCGTTTAACTTTTCCGTTTTTGCCAATTTTGACACACATGTCCTAGAACTCATTTTTATGTGTTTGGCAAAAATAACAATTAGGCGGTCTAAAAAGAAAACCAACACAAAAACACAGGCACACAACAAGAAACATGTTAAAGTGATGCATGATATATAGCAAGTAATCCTTTTGAAAATTTTCTAAGGGGTTTTCTGTCTCTATGCTCCTAAAAGGATACCAAGGGACAAAATTGTAATTTTATCTATTTGTCCTCTTTTGTAATTTTGTAAAACCCCGAGAACAAATATGTAAAATTACTATTTGGTATTCTTGTAAAATTCACAACTGATCAGGGTTAAAATCGTAATTTTAACCCTTAGGGTGATTCTGTAATTTTTCAAAAGAACAGGGGTAAATCTGTCTTTTGATTGATGGCAAAATTGAAATTACCCAAACCGGGAAGGGTAAAATCGTAAACTGATAGATTTGTATTTGGTAATTTTTACAAAAGGCCAGAGGGTAAAACTGACTTTTCGCTCAGTTCTGAAAATATCGGGAGGAAAAGGATAATTTTGTCTAATGGCAACTACGTAATATCCGAATCCGAACAGGGCAGTTCTGTCTTTTTACCCCGTTCCCCAAGGCGGTTTTCGGGAAACTGCAGGCGGTTTTGAAAAACCGGCTGGTTTCCCACCAGCGATTTTTCGAAACCGCGGATTTCAAAATATTTTTTTTCTTCAATACAGATAAAACGCTTTTACAGCGTTATAGAGAGAGAAAAGGGAAAACAGTAAAGAACAGAGAGAGGGGAGAAGAGGAAGAGGGAAGGGGCCGGAGGGAGGGGGTTCCTTACGGGTTTCTCCGACCACTCCTCGACTGTCGGCATCTCTTGCGTCTTTTTTTTCAGCCTCTTAGCCCGTTCTGCCTGACACTCTTAGTTTCGTCGGCCTGCCGCTCTGACTTTGCCGTTTATGGCTTTGCCGGCTTGTCGCCCTAGGCTTTACCTCTCTGGCTTTTGGCGGCTTGCCGCCTTGGGTTTGCCTTTCTGGCTTTGCTGGTCTGCCGCCCTGAGTTTGCCTTTTCTGGCTTTGCTGGCCTGTCGCCTGGGCTTTGCTTCTTTGGCTTTGGTTGTTCTGGCTTTGGCCGTTCGGGCCTTGGCCTGCCTCACTTGCCTGTTGCGCCTCTGCCGACTGTTGCTGCTTCTCCTTGATCCGTTTTTTTTTTCTTTCTATTTTTTTTTTTCTTACCTGTTCCCTTTTCTTGTTTTGTAGGGTTTTAAGGCCCTGATACCAATGTTGAAGAAGAGCAATACCTTTTTTTGTTCGGTCAGATTCTGGTGATGGCCAATCTGACGGTGAGTAGCCCTTTGATGGTGCAACGGAATGGGATGGGATGCGTGTGATGGATACGAGGTTCCCACACAAGCATATTGTTAGCTTAATGAGAGAGAGCTCTTTTTCTGCGATGGTAGGGCTGTGAGGAGTTGGACTCCTGTAAAATTCATTGTCCTTGTATTTAAAAAGAAAAATTTGAGACTGGCATCAGCAATTCTGACGCGGTTCCTAAACTGGAACCGGATATCACAAGCATATTGTTAGCTTCATTCACGAACAGCTCGTTTTTATCAGCCGAATCATGGTCTGTTCATAAAAGTACAAACACGAGCTGGCTCGCATTGAGCCGAGCCACGACCATGGTTCGTTCGGCTCGTTTACCAGCGCTGCCCTAATCTCATTATTCATGTGGAGAAAAAAATTCCTATATTTTCCCGCCATATTTCCAGATAAGATCAGAAGAGGGGAGCGAAACAGTTTCCCGAGGCATTTCCTCGCTTTGCTCACTGCCTCTCATGGCGGTTGCCACGCTTCATGCGTCTCTCGCTCACCTCATCAACAAGACTCCCTTTGTTCTTCTCCCAAGTCATGGAGGAGAAGCAGGAGGCCAGCTTTGCAGCGTCGATCTTTACCGTGTTCCGTCTCGTTCTAGGGTTTCTCTTAGCGTTGCTGTCAACGATCGTCCCGGCGTTCAATTGGTAGAGGTGATGTTTCCACCTTTTCTTTTCTCTGTTTTATGTTTTCAGTGAAAGATGTGAGAGAATTGGTTTCTTATGGATCCTTTGGTTTGCAGGATTCCTCGAATCTGGTACTTTTTCGGGCGTTAGAGAGCGCCGGAATCACCAAAAGATCGGCGAAGGTTCTGAGTCGTGAGAACCCTGGCCTTTCTCGTCTCCCTGAGTCGACCTTCGCTTCGACGGTCCGGATCCTCGAAGCCTTCGGGATTTCGGAGTCTCGCCTGGTTCGTCTTATCAAGAAACATCCTCTCGTGTTCACGCTCGATCTGGAGAGTGCTCTGGCCTTCGCGGTGTCCGATCTCCCCGGACTCGATCTCCAGAAGGTTGGACGAATCTTGTACTCCGATCCGAGCGTGCTCTTGTCTCTGCGCCCGAAGGTATCTCTTCTCCTGCGGCACTGCCTGATGGCGTCGGACGTGGCCGGAATCCTCACTCGCATCAATTTGAAGCTTTTTCTCGATAAACCGATTGGAGATCTTGATGCCGTCCTGGATTTCCTCCGATCGCTCGAGATCGACGGTCCGAAGAGGCGTCTACTCCTCCGGTACCCCTCTCTCCTCTTGTTAGACTTAGAAATCGATTTGAAGCCACAAATCGCATTCCTCCGCTCGATGATCCCTGATTCGACCGCCCTCTTCCGAGTCCTCTGGCGTTTTCCAGTGAAGCGGTGGTTCTCCGTCGAGTATCTACAATCGCACGTCGACTTCCTTTGTTCACTAGGATTTTCCCGCGAGAATGTCCAGGCGATCGTCCGGCGTTACCCTCAGATCTTCACCCTCAGCATCGACCGCAAGATCAAGCCGAAGATAGAATACCTGAGGCAATGCGGCCTCGACAACGCTGAGATCGTCAAAACCCTGACGGCGCACCCTTCCTTCGTGGGCCTATCCTTCGACGAGAACGTCTCTCGGAAGGCCGAGTTCCTGACGTCGTTAGGGTTCCATCCCTACTCGTGTGAGTTCGCCCGGACGCTGAGCACGGTGACGCGCATCTCTCTGGCGAAGCTGCGATCGACGGTGGAGATGCTGCTAAACTACGGGCTCACCCGAGAGGATATCTGTCTAATGTGCGCGAGGCAACCGCATGTTCTGCGGTACACTAGCGAGTGCCTGGGTCCGAAGGTAGCGTACCTGGCGGATGAGATGGGTTGCGACCCTGCCGATCTGGTCGAGTTCCCAACTTTCCTCGGGTATAGCTTGGAGAACCGGATCAGGCCGAGACACGAAGCCATGCGGTGGATGCTCGCGAGGGGACTCATCAAGCAGCCCTTCTCCATCAACCGTCTACTCAGCATGTCCAACCGGGAATTCGCGGAACTCACTGCCGGCACGGGCTTCTGCGACACAGACGATTGATACATTCCTGTAGTGCTCGTCTGATTCTTTGGCAGGTGGACACGAAGACTAGGTTTGATTTCGCGGGACGGGCTTGCTGGTCGATCAGTTTGTGAAGACCATTTTCTAGCCGTTTGAATCACTAGTGTTGTGGTTTCTAATCGTTCTACCTCCACTGGCACTAAATAGCAATTCTGTTTCCTATTTCGCCGAGGGCTTGTTTGCTTGTGCTGCGAAAGGATTCCATCTGAAACTGATTGCAAGCGAGTCCAATTTCCCGTGATGTTTTTCTCCAATGGGAAGGCTGGAGCCAGATGCACACCCTGGGTATCGAACTCATGACATTCAACTTGTGAGTCCACCGCCTAGCCAGGTGATTTATTGCTCATTGTGCAACTAAAGCTGTGATTTTGATGGGGGTGATTCTGTTTTTGCATGTACTTCGGCACCCGAACAGGTGAATTTCCAGTTGGATTCTCAAACATTGAGAAGATCATGGGCAAGGGGGCTTAGAAAATGAACAAGCATGCCTTTTTGATGTGAAATGATCGACAAGAACTTTTATCCGATCTTTGAAGGACTGGCAGAAGCATATAGAGGGAGGCTGAACATCCATATAAAGCAGACGAGAATAATTTTATGAGTAAATTGGTAGAACAATAGAGGAGATCGATAGTTGAACGGAGATGAGCTATGTTTTAGTGCGTTGCATTCAATCTACATTGCACTTGGAGGTGATCTGAACGATCATCATGAAGGTTCTTATGTGATTATAAGCCGTTCCTTCTGATCATTCGATGAAGCGTGGCCCTATTGATAATTTTTATCAGCTGATTTTCCTTTCGAGGTTCCAGTGCATTTGTCTAACATACAATTTCCTGCAGAGCGCGTTTGTTTGACACGAACCCGAGTTACAAGGTGCTTGCTGATTCAGGTAAAGGGTAGCTGAATGTCTGTAGGCTGAGCTACAAACAGCCTTCTATGAAAAAATAACTTTCATTTACATGCTTCCCACATAGCAAGCCCATCCTGAACCCATGGCAATTTCATGTTCTGGTAGCCTCATTTCGTGTTTGTATTGGAAAGAGCTTAACCTGCGCAAAACTCAATGTTTTCATGTTACTCTGGGTGGAGGTGATCACAGATTTTTCGAGTCATATCTGCATAAAGTGTTAATTGACAACACTTTATGTTTGAGGTCATGTTAAGTTTGTGTTGTCTCGTGTTCATATTAAAACAAATCAGGTCCGGTTAAACACGAGTTGATTTTTTCTATCCTTCAGGCTGTTTGACTTTCAGGCCGGGAAGTTCCAATTCCCTTGGCATACCCCTGGGGGTGGGCTGCCCATCGGCCTCATAAAGCTCACCGAGGCCTGCATTTGATTGGTTGTGAGCAGAATTGGAATACAGTTCCATGGTCCCAGGCCTGCGAATCAAGCACCCCCTTACACAAGCATGGAATTTCGGGTCTCGTTTTGGTATCATGTCTTGCATTGCCAGCCCTACACTGTGCTGCCTTGTGTAAGCTACCTCGTGACACTCTGCTCAGGACTCGTATCTAGCTCCGATGGCTAATGAGACGATCAATATCAAACAAGCTTAGCTTGTCTTGATCAGAAAAATTAGGCAGCTGATTATACATTAAAAGCTTCAATGGTACTACTTTGTGATAAATTAGGCGGTTAATTATGAAATTAATTTCTCAGGCAATGTCGAGCATAGTGCTGGCAAACAAGCTGAGCCGCTTGTGAATGTTCCTGTTCAAGCCTTCACAAACTGAAAACAGGCCGGCCTTGAAGCTCTAGGAGCTGAACATGAGCAATGCATATTTAGCCCAGCTAAACTCGCATGAGTTCGTTTAGTTATGATAGAGGAGCATGTTAACCCTGGCAACCGGGTTGCTGTAGTGTAATGGAAATGATCAAATCTCTCAATTCTGGAAGCTATGTAAAAAGAAAATTTTGACTTAATTATATGAAAAAGTAAATTTTCTGCTAATTACATGTAAAACTTTACGTTTTGGCTTAATTGTGCATACACGTATATATATATATATATATATATATATATATATATATTTATTTGCATATATAATATATAAAAATGTGTATGTACCAACGTATGTAACGTGTTGATGACGACATTTTGGATATTAAAAGACCGGATAGATTTAAGGTAAGCGCTCGAGAGACCGCCAAATTTCGTTTATCCCGGGAGCGAAGCAATCCGTTTACCTAACACCCCCAGTATACCCAGGACGGGGCATTCCCTATTTATTGGAGAGAGAGAGAGACTTCTTCTATCTCTTCTCTATGCACAGATATAACAAGTTTGCAGCCTAATTCGCCATCCGTCTGCTATTTAGGATTGTTGAAATTACCTACCTTTTCTTTCATGGGAAGGTAGGGTTTCTATGCAAGGTAAAATTGGGTTTTTTTCGTGGTTCATGTGCTCATTCTGAAATTTTAGTGGACGAAGATACAATTCTCTGTCGTTTCTGATCCGGTGGATGTGGAAAATCCATACGTTTTTATTCTAATTTGACGCTGATGTATTGGTGATTCTTCTTCCGAGTTTGAATGAACCTTGTCGGATTTTAAGGTTTAGAGCATGGAGCAGAAGAACACGAGAAATTGGTCTCTTCATGCTCCGATTCGATCGGTCTTCAATTCTATATGTGCGTTGGTTTTGATGTTTTTGTTGTACAGCCATGAAAATTACGTTGTTAAGAACCCTGTCGCTCATTCTGTTCCTTGGAAATCGGACGCTGGGAGATTCACGAATGTTAGGGTTTCAAAGAGGAATTCAGTGATCGCTCGCCATCTTTCTGCAGGATCTTTGTCTAATCCAGTAGAACTGGGTTCAAATTCTTCTAGCCTGGGCGCCAAAGGTGAATTGGAAGCCAAAAACAATGTGACTATTGATCATCCCTCAGTGTGCACGGGATTGAAGGATCACCGAGGATTGGCCGACCATTGCGAGTTTTTGCGCACGAACGTGCAGTGCATGTCTGGTGGGTACTTCGATTATTTGAAGTTCTTCTAATGCACATGCCAAAGATCCCGTTTTGTTGGTTATGTAGTCTTGTGCTTCTGGCTCTTCGCGCTCTTCTATATGTTGGGAAATACAGCTGCAGATTACTTCTGCTGTTGTTTAGAGAAGCTCTCGAAGCTCTTGAATTTGCCGCCGACGGTTGCCGGAGTATCCCTTCTTCCCCTTGGCAATGGTGCCCCCGATGTTTTCTCCAGTATAGCTGCATTTGTGGATTGAGGGACAGGCGAGGTTGGACTAAACAGTGTGTTGGGTGGTGCTGTTTTCGTCACTTCTGTGGTTGTTGGTGCAGTTTCCTTATGCGTTTCGGGATATCAGGCCCGAATCGATCGAAGGTGCTTTGTTAGGGATGTCTGCTTTTTCTTGGTGGCGCTTGCATCTCTTGGTTTGATCCTTGTTGCTGGTCAGATTACTGTTATGGGAGCAATTGCATTTGTTTCTATATATTTAGTATATGCTTTTGCCGTTGCTGCTAATTAGTTTTTGAGAAAGCATGCGAAGAAATTGCATTTGGACACGGTGATACCATTGCTTCCTGTGAGAGGAAGTGTATTTTCCCAGAAGGTCCAAGAGGAGAACTCTATTTACAACCCATTGCTGGATGTGGAAACATTTGGGGACTATACGGATGATGTTGCCCATCTGTATGCTACATTGCCTCAGTGGATGTGGGCATCAAATGTTGGGATATATTCGAATCAGACACTAAAGAATGTGATAGATAAACCACGGCCTTTATGGGGTTGGATTGAAGAAGAAGAGGATCAGTGTTCATCATTTTCATGTTCAAAGCTTTTCCTCTGGGTTTTAGAGCTTCCTTTATCTCTTCCAAGACGATTGACTTTGTCGAGGAGGAAAGGTGGTCTAAAGGATATGCCGTTGCAAGTGCTACCTTAGTTCCTATGCTGCTTGCATTTCTCTATAATACCCAAGATGGTGAGGTGTCGTCAATTGGTGTGCTTGTCTATGTTATAAGTGCTGTTTTTGGTGTAGCCCTTGGTATTCTTGCATACTACTTCACTGGTACAGATAATCCTCCTAGGAGATTTTTGTTTCCATGGGTCTCAGGAGGGTTTATCATGAGTATAGTTTGGTTTTATATTGTGGCTAATGAACTTGTGGCTCTATTAGTCGCATTTGGTGTGATACTCGGGATCAATCCTTCGTTCCTTGCATTGACTGTATTGGCATGGGGAAACTCAATGGGGGACTTTATGTCAAATGTTGCTTTGGCTCTGAATGGGGGAGACGGTGTTCAGATTGCCCTCTCAGGTTGTTATGCTGGACCAATGTTCAACACACTCGTGGGACTAGGTGTATCATTGTTGCTTGGAGCCTGGTCAAGCAGGCCTGCAGCATTTATCGTTCCAAGAGATACTAGCCTTGTTTATACTATGGGCTTTCTTGTTTGTGGACTCATTTGGGCTCTCATTATGCTGCCGCGAAATGATATGCGTCCAAGGAAGTTGTTAGGAGTTGGGCTTATAATACTATACTTGATTTTTCTTTCAATAAGAGTCGGCAATAAATTGGGAGTTTTATCGCTAGCTGGCCTGCACTGACTGCGCTAAGAACAATCTTTCCTATACTTGGGAAGCTACATGCCAAACCCATATTGAAATGCCTGCACTAAGTTGGTACTTTTCTTCCACATTTTATGGCAACTATTTCGAGTCTGTAAGTAGGTTACAGATTACCTGAAGTTGTCCTATGGATTTTATGTTTTGTATATTAATCACGGCCTTTTTGTGGTCTTACTGAAGCTAAATTACTTCAAGAACTTCTCTCACCTGTATGATATGTTCTCCTAGAAAGCATAAACTTAGGCAGATGAAGAAGTATCTTTAGCAAGGTACGGCGTTTGTTTTCTTCTACTTTAATTTTTCATGGATATTTAGCTAGAAAAGTATTTCATTTGCAGCCCCAAGCTAAACACTATTTGTTCTTAATGGGAAGAGGTGATCGTGTCTCCTTGCTGCCTCCAATTTGGCCTTGATGATGGTTTCACATTATCCTCACTAAAATAGACGTGTTTATCATATATCACATACGACTTTGGTTGCAGATATTCAGAGTGCACGGTTAGTTGATCTTTCGTTACAGGCGTCTTAGGCTTCTTACAAACTTGCCTTGGCTCTCAGATTGAATGTTAAATTCATATCTTGTGTGCCATGTGGTGGACAGTCATGTTATTCTGTGGTTAATATCATGGCATGTTTCTCTTTGAGCGTTAACAGTCATCGAATGTGTCTTATGGCGTGAGGCCAAGAATCATATACATTTTGTTATAGTTTCTTTTGCAGGCCATTGTGCTAAAGGTATTTACTATTGGTCTATGATTGTTAGTCACTTTTGCAAGTTAGGAATAGATTTGTTGAACTCTGGAACTGACTATTAAAGTTATAATTTGTGGATTATGATTAACATCGTATATGGCATTATTCTGTCATTTATCTGCATATGTGACTTCCGGTACATGTTTCCTTCCTTGAAGTACATGTTTCCTAACTTTATAAAGGTTTCCAAATTAGTTGAGAAAACATCCCTGAAGTACATGTATCCATTTTCTTTGTCCCGAATTTTCTACCACAGAAGTGGTTACAAGTATCTTTTTCTTTGAACTTAACATGTTCTTCTGTTTTAATCTGACCGTTGACATGTTTCTGCATTGGCAACTAATTTGTGTACGAGTTGGGCTTTCTTTTCCCTTAAAGTTCATGTTGATTATACTTAGTGGTACTAAAATACATACGAGGCACCAAGGAATTTACCTGTTAGTCTTGTAGTAGCACTGTTTGGGCGTTTTGATATATATATATATACACACACATATATACAACAACAACTAAGCCTTTTCCCATACTAGACGGGGTCGGCTACATGGATTCTTTGTTAGCAGTTAACTCCCAATAAGCTTAGATCATTCTTTATTGTTTCTTTCCAACACTTTTGTGGTCGTCCTCTACCTCTTTTAATACTTTCCAAATTTAGCTTTTCTAACCTTCTTACAGGTTCTTCTTTTGATCTTCTTTCTATATGTCCAAACCATCTTAAACGATGTTCTCTCATTTTATCCTCTATTGGTGCCACTCCTAATTTGTTTCTAATAACCTCATTATGTATATGGTCTTTTCTTATATGACCACTCATCCATCTCAACATCTTCATTTCTGTCACAAACATCTTTTGTACATATTGATGATTAACTGCCCAACACTCAGAACCATAAAACATGGCAGGCCTAATTGCTGCTCTATAATATTTACCTTTTAATTTTAATGGTATCTTCTTATCACAAAGAATACCTGATGCTCCTCTCCATTTTAACCAACGAGCATTTACTCTATGTGTAACATCTCCATCAATTCTTCCATTACTCTGAAAATTTGACCCTAGGTATTTAAAACTTTTCTTTTGGGGAATGCAATGTGTGCCAATTTTAATTTCTATGTCCTTTGAAGTAACCAAATGATCAAACTTACATTCCATATATTCTGTCTTTGTTCTACTAAGTCGGAGGCCTTTGCTTTCTAATGTTTCTCTCATTAGTTCCAATTTTCTATTAACTTTTTCCTTAGACTCCTCCACTAATACAATGTCATCTGCAAATAACATACACCAAGGTACATGATCTTGAATATGTTTTGTTAACTCATCCATCACCATTATAAATAAGTATGGACTTAAAGTTGATCCTTGATGTAACCCAATATTAACTTCAAAGAAGTCTGTCATGAGTCCTCACACATGTTTTTGCACATCGTACATGTCTCTTATAAGGTTAATATATATCAATGGGATACCTCTTTTTTCCAAAGTTCTCCAAAGAACCTCCCTCGGTACCCTATCATAAGCTTTTTCTAGATCAATAAATATCATGATACACACACATATATATCCTTGAAAATCTCAACCATTCAAAACTTTTGGATGGTCGAGTAAAAAATTGAAAAGCATTAGTACGCAATACTTATGAGGTATACTTGATTCACATGTATATATATTGTATATTGTGCTTTTGAACTCGACTATTTATCTTAAGGAATGACTGATTGAGTTTTTCAAGGATGAGCAAGTCTATAAAGTAGCAAGCATATTACAGTCGCCCTTCCTTCAAATACGTGATTTTACATGGGACAAAAAAGAACTTCGTTTTAGGCTCTGTTTGAATACAAGAAAACCAATAGCAAGACCCAACTACTAGTGTGTGTATCTATATGCGACTGGAATGTGCCTTGGCAATGGAGAATCTCTTGTTCAAAGAAAACAGCGATAAATCTCAGGGTTAACACGTACAAACTGTTCCAAAGAGTATTACTTGTAAGCATCAAAACGAATAACGTCATTATGCCTGCTGCAGTTCAAATCAAGGCACGAAATTATAATTGGTAGGAGCAACTTTCTGGGGGATTTGAGTGGCAGGTACAAGACGCCCTTGACTAGAACCCTTGGTGTAGGGGCCCATGCTTGGCATCGTTATGTAACTGTTGGCACTGTCTGCTCTCTTCCCTTAACGTCATTGTGCAGGGATGGTCTATTATTCATAAATGAATGGAGGTATGCAACCATTTATGCAGATTAACAAGATTTGGAGACATAGAACGTCCTATTTAGCTACTAAATACTAGTTTTTTTAATAATTAAATTAGATGAAGTTAGTTGGCAATGCTTATTGGATGACGAGGCATATATACAGGCAGAGTTCATATTTTGACAGATTTGGTCTCAATCTAAAAATCTGTTTGTATGAGGGTTTGAATGAGATACCATTTAAACTTTCAAAGTATGTGGCTAAATGTAACATAAAGAAAGTTGTGACGAAGCAAAACCTTTTCTAGCCATCTTCCTTGAAAATTAACCATTCCAAGGGGTTGCTTGGTTTTACCATAAATTTGAGAATCCAAATAAAATTCCAACCATCGATTGTTTGAATGAAACAAGAGTACCCCTATGGCGTTTGCTTCAGCAGCTCTTCGGAGAACCGGCTTCTCCCAACTTGGGTGAATCCAGTTCCCCACTCGAGGTTTGCGGAAAGGAGTACCATGAGGGCGAATCTTTCTCTTATCTGAATCCTTTCCCCTGGAAAATCAACCTTTGTCAGGCAGGGTAAACTCGTTTATGGTGTTGAAACTCGTTTTTTTTCCTTTCTTATTCGGGTATTGATTATGCTCAAATTGTAGCTGACCTTAGTGTGAGATAGGTTTTGGTTTTGGATTTGTTGCCAGAGAAAAATCTCCTCTTGGAAGGTTCACTGAAACATCACGAAATAACTAGAATTACTGGAGTATCTTATCTGTAAGAAATTGGCCCGGAATATAGTCTAAATATATATTTTTTCAAAACCCATTATCACACATCGATTCATAGCTCAATTGTACAGCGGTAACGCTGTTTTTCTCATTTTTCAAAAATTTTAAACCCGAACCAGAACTGTTCAAAACCTGCCTCAGGACAGTTCGGTTTCAGGTTGCAGGCAAACCGGAACTGAACATGTCTGATATCTTGAATCCAGTTTCTGTGCTGACATCTTTTTGGCTAATTCATGGAAGAAATCACTGGTCAAAGCATTATACAGGCTTTCTTCTCAATTTGAATGAATACACCGTTCATTGTGACTCATTTCTAGTTAGTTTCTTTCCTTCTTGCTTTTTTGGTGATAATTTTTATATTGACCTATTTTTGGTGTAATACGCAATTCTCATTTCCATGCATGAGAGAGAGATTCCCTTGCTGCTTGAAATTTCCAAGCTAAGGATGAAGGTGCCCTGCCCTGTACCCTGCTTTTGCCGCCGTGATGGCGATCTCACGTGTCTTGCTCATGTAGTTTCTTTCATGTCCATGTCAGAAACAGGTCAACCCGAATATGACTAGAACCTTTTGTGTTACATGAGCGTGGGCTTTTCGGGTCCTGTTCGTAGTGTTTCCGTATCATGCCTGGAATATGAGCAATTTCTGTTTGCAGGATCATGTTCGAGTTCGAAAAGCAGGTCAATCCACATGTCATTTTGACTGAATACAGTGGCAGATCTACATTGAGTCAGGTGGGAAGCCTGTCCTACCTAAATTTGGAAAAACCAATAAAAAATTTACAGGACACGATTAAAATCCTACTCATCTTTAATGGTTGAATAGACGGTTCAAACCCTCTCAAAAGAATTCTAGATCCACCACTGGCTGGACGTGTTGGGTTTCGATCGTCGTGTCCGAGTTGTCAACCCTGTTCTGCCGACAGTAATTTTCAGTGTTCAGAAAGCCAGACCGGTCAATGAATTAAAAGTCAATGGGCCCTTAGAAGAGGCTACGTTCAATCTCATATCACGGTTTTGAATAATCAAATGCGGCCTTGGCACACAGTAAAAAGTGGGGCAGTATTATGAAGCCCATTGGCCCTTAGAACTGGAACTCTGTAATCCCGGCCTCCAAATCAAACACTCCCAAAGTCTCTTAGTAGAGGCTTTCACCATATAAGATGATTAAAACTGCTGTTATCAACTAGAAGAAAACTAAGAAGACTACGCAAAAGATGCAATCCTAAAGAATAAGCATGGTGAGCCAAAGCATCTGCACAACCATTCGCCTTTTATAAATGTGCTTGACATGAACTTCCCAATCTCGTTTAAGCATGCTCTTGATTCAAGATAACCATATAATCAACACGAGCTTGAATATTTCACCTTACCTACTTACAGTAATTTTTCTTTTGGTTACAAGAAGAGCAGAAGCCTAGCACCCAGCATCTTTTGAAAGTCGAACTCCTCACCGGTAGCAACGGTGTTAGAGTGCTCCACCGTTGAGCTAACGCTCTTGGTGCAACTACTTACAGAAACTTAATGATGGAACCTCATACACCTAAATAATTGAATTGCACACGTCAGAAGCCCGAAGGGGTTCGTGTTTTCCGGTCATTCTGGGGAAAAGCCGATCATTTGTCATCAAAAATATGAGCTTGAACAAATTGATGAGGAGTTATTTTTGTCACACCCGCTCCGGTCGCGACCACGGCCAGGCCCAAGACGATGCCACGTGGCTGCTTCTCGCGCGGGCATGATGGTGAGCAATAACCGAATACAATACTAATTCCATTCAAACTCAATGAAATAAATATTTATATCAAAGTTCTAAACAATTCACCAAAAATGATGCGAGGCCTACGTAACAATAACCCCGAATAAGAAGACTTTCTAAATCGTTCAATACTTATCATACCATCCAAAATATAGAAATGTCGCTCTATCCAACTTCTACTCTACTCAGTGTACCTTCAAAGTGCTTGCTTTAGGATGAGCTATAAAATAATGGGGTGAGCTCTTATACACAACTCAGCAGGGAGGTTAAACATCTTTAAACAGAAATCATACTAAAAGCATACATAATTTCAACCCCGAATAAGAAGACTTTCTAAATCATTCAATACTTATCATACCATCCAAAATATAGAAATGTCGCTCTATCCAACTTCTACTCTACTTAGTGTGCCTTCAAAGTGCTTGCTTTAGGATGAGCTGTAAAATAATGGGGTGAGCTCTTATACACAACTCAGTAGGGAGGTTAAATATCTTTAAACAGAAATCATACTAAAAGCATACATAATTTCAACCTCGAATAAGAAGACTTTCTAAATCGTTCAATACTAATCATACCATCCAAAATATAGAAATGTCGCTCTATCCAACTTCTACTCTACTCAGTGTGCCTTTAAAGTGCTTGCTTTAGGATGAGCTGTAAAATAATGGGGTGAGCTCTTATACACAACTCAGTAGGGAGGTTAAACATCTTTAAACAGAAATCATACTAAAAGCATACATAATTTCACAATCATTTCATAACAAAGTATAATTACATTTAAATCATGATCTCAAATTCATACGCACATACTGACACACACGCACACATCATTAGTTATGATAATTACAACCCATACTGTGTCAGCCCCAAAGGCCACAGGAGTCGTTTGGCTCTCCCTAACGTAACCTCGATAACCCTGTCCATGACGATAACCACGCCGACTCTCACGGTAGAGTGCCCGGCAACACACCTTGTATTCTCTTCAAGCCGACTCTAACGGTAGAGTGCCCGGAAACACACTTTGTATTCTCCCCAAGCTAGATCGTCCGAGGGACCTACAAGTCTCTAAAGACCCCACACAACCCATATAAGTACGACTCACATATTCACACACATTATATTTCTAAAACCAATTAGAGTTTATCACATTCACAAATCATTCACAAATATCAAAAACCAAATCCATATCCATACAAAATTTAAACAATATTTAAATACCATGTTCATACAAAACATATATATCAAAACATGCTCTTTATCAATCAATGTCATAAACATGTTCTATTTAAAAAGCATATAAAAAACCCATAATTGCGAATAACATTTCATAAACATAAATAAAATATTTATCAATCATGCACATTTAAATTTATATAAAATAAGTAAAATCACTTCTACCTTGATTCTCTAAAAGAATGCATAACCCTCTACTTGAAGGAGCACTAAGATCTAGTCCCCAAGCTGCTGGGCCACTCTTATTACCACTAAATCCTCTAATTTTAATCTTTAAACAATTATAAATAATTAAAATATTAAAATTTATTTAACTACGAATCTAACACAATAAACCTTATCCAAATCGGATCTCAAATAACCCTAAAATTACACAAAACCCAATCTAGATCCGTTTAAGCTATCTGGATCCAAACTGACACCTAGATCCATATCCAATCCAAATTGAGTGACACAGTAGGTAGCCTGTGTCACTGTGTCAACACAGAACCTGTAACTACTGACACAGGTATTGTTTCTAACCCAGAAACCTATTTCAAGACACGACCCAAACTTGACCCGTTTCTGACACAGAACTCGACACGAAACCCGTTTTTGACACAATACTAGTTCTTAACATGCGACACGAGGACACAACACGGATCAGTGTCGGTTCATGATATTTTGGACACGACACGACACGACACGACACGAATAGGGACACGCCTAAAAGGGCCGGTTCCCATGATTTTTCGGTGTCGATCTTGCTAGTTTTCGGTGACAATTAAGGCCGGTGATGGTACCCAACCGATCATCTACTCCTCCTCTTCCAATCAAACCCATGATTGGTCGCCAACGGTGTCGTTTTGGCTAGAAAATTCATGAAAAACAGTAACTCAGATTTGAGAAAAATTTCATAAATCTATGCTTGTTTTAATCAATTTTTCGTGTATTAAGCCTTGTTTTCGAAGGTTTAGTATTAACCAAACAAAAGCCCTATGATCTAACTCGATTTTTGCAACTAAAAAGGATTTTTTTTATAAAAGCAAAATCAAAGGTTTTCTTACCGGATTCCGACCAACTTCGACGTTTTCCGGTTTGTGCGACTGCTCCCGAAGCTCCTCCCCAGCAGGCCGCCCCTCCTCTACCTCTTATACAACTTGGCCAGACTGGTAACCGGCCTTAATGGTCGTTACCTTCCTTAGCCGGCCATGAACAACAACTTTCATGCGTTGCATTTCTGCAATGCCCAAATCGGACGTTGCTACGCCCAAATCAAGCGTTGTTGGTTTTTGTGGTTTTGGCAGGTTTGAATCCAACTAGATCTAGACCCGCATCATTTTAGAGTGGAACCATGTTTAGTAAGAGACAATGGAATGAAAAGGAAAGAATCAACCTATGACAGTTTGATTGTAGCAGACTGATTTTTTATGTAAGAATCTTGAAAAGAACATATTAAAGAAATTTACGAATGCTGGTTAGTCAATGCTTCATCAATGTCAAGAAAAGGAACGTCAGCCTTTCCAATTAACTAAGTAAATTAATTATCAATGTTTCGTGTCATTATTCCAAAAGAATAAAAGGAATATGAAGTGAGACGAAGTTGACTGTTCCTCCCGAGTCGACCATTACCCAGGTCTTCATCCATTTTGACATAGAACAACCCCTGACTGAGTTTAGGAGTTGCATGATGCTGTATTGGCAGATGAGTTTTTCAGTCTGTTAAATTTTTGATGGGCTCTACAATGGTCAATTCGTTTGATGATTTCCTTGGGCAGTCCCGTGTATAATGGTTTTCTTTGCAGAAATAGCATTAAATATTGGCCTTGTCTGGTACGACCGGTTTTCTTCGTTTTATAATGCCACAACACGATGGTAGATTGCTGTCATTTAAAGTTTTTCTCTACTCTCGTAATAGGCCTTGCAAGAGATTAACCTTCACAACTACTACTACAACTAAGCGGGTCAACTACATGGATTCTTTATTTTTTATTTTTTTAGAATTCATCTTAAGTCTGACAAAGTTTTACGCTGCCTGTCGAAAGCCTAACACAACCCTCCTCTTTTTTTGAGCTTGGGACAAGCCATGCAAAGGTGATTCCTTACATAAGTGGTGATTAACCTTCACAGAAGAGCAAAAATTACTTGCATTTTGGCCCACTTCACCAGTCACGGCTCTCACCGTCACTCCTTTTCTTTGTAGTATATAAGTCATATTAGACAAAAAACAATTAACTATCAATTACTTGCATTATTATTTGAAAAACAAACGACTACGACTCATTATGCCGCTAAGCTGAAACGTACTTAGATAAAAAAGGGTCTCGAATACGCCTCAAACCTTTAAAAACCTCGGTCGCTCTATGTGGTTGAAAATTTGAGTTCTATGCTCGTAAATTTAGATGATCATTGATTTCATGCAAAACCCAAAAAGAATCAAAACAGAAGGCAACTTTCACTTCTGGTTACAAGAGGAGGCCCAACCCACACCCACACATGCATTCTTTAAGAGTCGAACTCCCCACCACACAGCAATGGCACTAGAGCATCATCCTATTGAGCTAATGCTCTCGGTGCAAGAGGAACGTCCTTTTGTGACCACAACAATGTAGACATCAACACAAGCATGTCTTCTTTTTTTGCATCACATTTTCCACTAAGCCATTATGAGCTGGAATTTCTTGCACGCCACAGCTTGACTGCTCTATAATTGCTGGTCTCACCCAAACGCATTTTGCTGTTGGCCCATCTGCTAGACGAATCTTCGAGAATAGCATTTATTCTCCTATGTATGACTATGCAGCTAGCTCGTAATTTTGGGAGGAACTCCTTTTGCAGTAACTATCAGTAGCTAGGTTTGGTAAACTAGCTAAATATGCGAGCTACGGCTGTTCGCGCGTCTTGTAAGCTCTAATGCTGATCATTCTCATATCTTGTGTGCCTTTTTAGAGTGAGTTGAGCTCATGCACACATGAACCGTGACCCGAATGGGCCGAGCTTGAGCTCGCTCCTTAAAGGGGTCTTTGATTAAGAAGACTACAAAGCCAAAATATATTTCCAGTTTGATTGTAATCAAATGCGGGACTCGGTGCGCAGTTCGATAATTCTTTTTACCCGATTATGAAGCCCATCAACAGCCCAACCCCAGGGTTGAGCCGCTGGACCCAAAACATGAGTTCCAGTTCCGTAGTCCTTACCTCGCAATCAAGCAACCCCAAATGCTAGAGAAACAGTTCTTGCTTAATTTAGGAATCACAAGCAATTCTTGTCTTAACTTAAAACTGTTAACGTGTTAAGGACCTATGCTGAATGTGATGACCTATATGACCTGTCCCAAGCTTGTCCAGTTTGAGCCCATATCTTGCTGAATGTGATGAGCTTGATTTGCTCCAATAGCGTCCGTCAATGGCTTGGCTATTCAGCTCATCTAAGATGAGCCAAACAACCAGCAAGCTGAGTTGACGAGTTGAGCTGAGTGCAGGTAGATCAACATACTTTAGAAACTTAAAATTGTATATTTCCGTTGAAAAATTGATTTTTTTGCTCATTTAAAAGATATCCTCTTAGTTATATGCACATTGTAAAAATAAGACCCACAAACCATTGAAGATCCAAATTTCTAACATATATTTCAAGAATAGTTTCAACATATACCCATGTGAACAATTTATGTACTAAAAAATGATGTGATCCGAGCTAAGCTGAGTTCAGTGGTGGATCTAAAAACTCTTTTGGAATGGGGCGAATAGCTCCTTGAATGGTTTCGGGTGGGCAAACTATGTATTATAGCCCATGGATCCCATCATGGATTATAGACTTTTAAATTGATTTTTGAAATTTTGGGTGGGACGATCTGCCACTGGCTCAGTTTTCGCTGTTTGTTACTTGTGGCTTGTAAACCTATATGAGTCGAGCTCATAACAGATACTTGAGCCGAAGAAAAGCAGCTCATTTCATTTACGATCGACATACAGGCCCTGGCCAGTGAATGTTGGTATGGCATCAACTCAATTAATTGTCTCGCATTCAAGAGAGCTGTCATTATCACTATCTGTTCTTGCATTATTAGTTGATCCCAGCACGCATAGAATAACTTCAGTAAAGTTGTTGGAATTGAGATTCTCTCACCCACTTTTTGGTAGGAAATGGGGTACAAGGATACATGCATCCCCGATACTCCCAGTCACGCATATACACACACAATCCTAAAGGGTTTTAAATTATGAGGCCGAGACTACCGAACTGGAGCTACAATTCCAGTTCTAGCACGCTCACTCGTTGAACTCATAATCTGGTAAAAAGTAGGTCACATCACCCAGTTTTTACTGTGTGCCAAGGCCTATGTCTGATTATGAGGCTAGAGACTTGAATAGAACTAGAACTATAGTTCCAGTCCTGGCCTCATAATCAAACACCCCCTAAGGGATTGCAAACACACTGCTAGGGGCCAACACCAAAGTAACTTCAAGCTGAGGGTCAAGAGTTCGATACCCGGGACATGCACACCTGGTAGGGGAGTATGTAACCCAGCTCGTTGATCAGAAAAAAAAGGGATGTGCTCCGACTCTGAAGGAATGCGGATCAGAATAGGAGGTTCTTATTAAACCAGGGCTTTGATCAAGTGATTCAAGAGATCACGATCTGGCACCAAAATGCATGTCACTAGTGTTATCAATGCCTTCTTGGTGAAAAGATCGACATGAATAACATGTTTAGCTGCTAGATCATGATCTCTCAGATCACGTGACCGGAACTTGATTAGATCTTATTAAGGCCCACCACTCATTGTCAACACATTAAGGTGATGGATGGAAACCCATCTGACAAACAGACAAAGGTCGTCCTCTATCCCATTCCCTGTGGGGTCAAGGTGGTTCCCTAGAGATATAAGGTGTTCATCTCGATGAATGGGGGAGATGCAAAGATGATAGAAAGAGTGATTTTCTTAATTGATCACTCGATTCCTATTGGGCTCAGTAAGTTTGCATTTCAAATGGCAGACTTTTAACCATTGGGATCTATGTATGATAGAAAGAGTGATTAATTAATTAATCACTCGATTCCTATTAAAAGCTCATGGCGTTCATCTTGTGAGTTGAGTTCCCTGCGGGGGGGACCTAACGCTGTAAGTGCAGTACTAACAGTTCTTAATATCTAACATTAGTTTTACATAAGAGCTTCATACAATTCAAAATATTAGTTTCCAGAGTTATGTTCTTTCGTTGATTAAAACAAAAAAAACTAGCTAATTTACACACACACACACACACACACACATATCCGGTATTTATATTATCCTCATCCTCACCCATGTGACATAAGTTGATTATGGAGTATCAATTGTAAATACTTTTGAGTAGACTTAGGACTAAACATTAAAAAAAGAAATGCCTCCACAAAGAGCCTGGCTCTCCTGGTTATGGTTTTGACGCAGGAGAAACTTTGGCTTAAAGGCCACGAGTTCTATACTCGGGGGCATGCATATCTCAGCTTTCCCATATAAAGAAAAAGCAAAACGACAACTCATTATCTGTTAGGTGCTACCATATAGTCACTAAGAACCTCCAGGGTGAAGAAGAAGAAGAAGAAGATGACGATGATAATGATCGTCGACAGATATGGTAGGTCGAGCTAAACCCTGAAAGATAAGAGTGCAACGAAAACATAATTGTTATCCGCACACCCAAATCACTATACACATCCTTTTTTTTTCTATTTTTCTAAAAAATATCCCTGCACTATTTCAAAAATTACCACAATATTCTTTAAAGTGGTAATACTCTTTAAACTGCTGACCGTGAACCTCATGGTTTGTATTTAATGAGTTTGGAGAGCAGCATCTAATTAATGTGGCTAACAACTCCAGTTGTAATCCTTGATTAGGGTCAAGCACCATCACAAACTGGCCATACTAGCATTACTCTATACCATGTAAATCAAGTCATTATGAAGATGATGATCTGACAATCAGAATGCATGTCTTTTACAGCCGGATAGGGGCCGGTTAATATCAATATGGATGGCACGAGCAACGGTAATCCAGGCTTAGCAGGGTGCGGCAGACTGATCTGCGATGAACAATTGTGGATTCTTGAAGAAAATTGGATGGTGCAATATGATTATTGCATAAGCCTGTGGTGTCTTAACCAGACTCGATCAAGATTGCATCTCAACAAGGGTTATGACATATCATTAGTGAATGCGATTTGCTACTGGTAGTACAATGGATAAGAGGGGATTCATTGCTTAAACCTTTTCATAATCCAGTCATAAATAGAATTAGGCTTATACTACAAAAAGACAAGCAGCTGATCCGGGTTGAACGCACATTTCGTGAGGGTAATGGTTGTGTTGATAAACTAACCATTTTCAGCATCGACCAAGGTAGCATCTAAGGGTGTTCACGGTACCGCCATAACCAAACCAAACCAAACCAAACCGGCAGTTTTGTTCGATTCTGTTCTAGTCGGAAAAAAACCTAGCAGCTTGGTTCACAATTATAGTATTGGAACGGAAACATTAGAAGCAAACCGAACCATTATATACAAACATACATACATACATACATACGAAAAGAAGGTTGGCGAAAGCAGTGAGCGATCACGGGAAGGAAAAGTAGGTGTCCATGAAGACGAGGGATTGAAGGGGGTCCATGGCTTCCGGAGAGTAGTAAACTGTGAGCCCTTTCAGCATGCCCACTGACAAGGTCTTTGCCTTCTTCAGCAAGAGACTCGCCCGGTACCGGAGCCGGCCGATCCGGATCCGCCGGAAAACCCGGACCAGAAAGTTTCCCCTCTGGCGATCCCCCAGTTGCGCGGTTTGCAGCCTCCTCCTCCTCCTCCTCGAGCCCACCCTCCACCCCCCAACTGATCTCCTCCTGTAGAATCTCGCCACTAATGCTCTCCCCAGTTCATCCGCTACCCCCTTCCTTGTGTTCAAGGCTTGCTGCTCGCCGTCAGGACTCGCCATCTACTTCCTGTGTGTGTTAGAGAGAGTAAACCAGGAAAAAAAATCTCTATCGGACACATAATTAATCATGTTCATGCATGCCGGGTGAACAAATGGATCAGATCTAAATCGGGTCAATATTTAGTAGATCCACACGAGGCATAAGCTGGTCGTACAACACATGACCCGGCCTGGTTGATTTAAGTGGCTAGGCACAGTGGCGGATCCACATTGTGGCAGCGTGGGGCGGCTGCCTCACACAAGATTTGGAAAAATTTATATTAAATTCAATGAGCAAAGTTCCGAACTGAAATTCATGGTTCGGTTTGGTAACTACGAGATTCTGTTCCGCTTCGGTTTAAGAGATAGTATAAAATCAGTATTTGGTTCGGTTCTGAATTTTCAGAACTGAATGAACCGAATGACCAAAATTCATATTTTAACTAATACACAAATGATGCCCTAACTGTGTTTTTCCAATCTCTCTCGGTTCCTCTCCTTTGCACTTACGTATGAAAGAGTTTAGATCTTTATCACTGACTGCCATCAAACTTCTTTCTGTAAAGCTTGTGTCTATGTGTAACGCCCGAGCGTTACTGCGAATGGGAGATATGAAGGGCTTTTAAAAAGGGCGCTTCATAGTGTCTTTTTCCTAGGAGTTGGGCAGCCTTTAACTAGCCGGAAAACAGGAGGAGTTGGTCGGAATCCGGTGAGTTCAATATTTTTTTTAGATTTTCATTTTTTTTTAATTTTTGATGAAAAGCTTATTGAAAATCATCGTTTTGGGCTTGGATTGAAGGTTTGAAGTAGAACTAAGCATTTTGGTGGGATAGGTAAGCAATGGCGTCAATTTGGCCGAAAAACGGTTGTGATTCGCCAGAAACCGACGATAATGTCGGAAAAAAAAAACTTTTGGGCATTTCCCTCATTTCCGTGTCGTGTCGTGCCTGAATTGTCATGAACTGATGCTGGTTCATGTCGTGTTCTCGTGTCGCGTGTTAAGAACCAATTCTGTGTCAAAATAGGTTCTGTGTCAGGTTCTGTGTCAGAAACAGGTTCAGTTTGGGTCGTGTCTTGAAATGGGTTTCTGGGTTAGGTATAAGACCAGTGTCAGTAGTTACAGGTTCTGTGTTGATACAGTGACATAAGCTACCTATTGTGTCACTCATTTGGATCAGATATGGATCTGGGTATCAATTTGGATCTCGGATAGCTTAAACAGATCTAGTTTGGGATCCGATTTGGATACATTTTGTTGCATTAGACTGGTAATTTAATAAGTTCTAATATTTTAATCATTTGTAATTGTTTAGAGATTAAAATTGAAAGATGTGGTGGTGATAAGAGTGACCCAACGGCTTGGGAACTGAATCTTAGCGCTCCTTTAGGTAGGGGGTTATGCATTCTTTTACAGAACCATGCTAGAAGTGATTTTACTGTTTTAGATAGATTTAAATGTGCATGATTGATAAATATTTTATTGATGTTTGTGAAATGTTATTCGCAATTATGGGTTATTTGATATGCCTTTCAAATAGAACATGTTTATGACATTGTTTGATAAAGAGCATGTTTTGATTTGCATGTGTTGTATGAACATGGTATTTAAATGTTGTGTGGATATGAGTTTGATTTTGGATATTCGTGAATCTGGATATGATTTGTAAATGTGATGAATTGTAATTAGTTTTAGAAATGTAATGATGTTTGAATGTACGAGCCATACTTGTGTGGTTTGTGTGGGGTCTCTAGAGACTTGCAGGTCCCTCGGGCGATCCGGCTTGGGGCAAATATAGGGTGTATTCTCGGGCACTTTGCTGTAAGAGTCGGCGTAGTTACTGTCATGGACAGGGTTACCAAGGTCACGTTAGGGAGGGTCGGACGACTCCCGTGGCCTTTGGGGCAGACACAGTATGGGCTGTAATTATCGAAACTAATAATGTGTGCATGTGTGTGAGTGTGTGCGTATGAACTTTAGATTATGATTTCAAAGTAAATGTGCTTTGTTATGAAATGATTGTGAACTATGCATGCTTTTAGTATGCTTTCTATTTAAAGATGCTTAACCTCCCTACTGAGCTATGTATAGGAACTCACCCTATTGTTTTATAGTTCATCCTGAAGCTAGCACTTCGAAGGCACACGGAGCAAAGTAGGAGTTTGATAGAGCTGTATTTTTATTTTAGATGGTATGATAAGTATCAAATGATTTAGAAAGTCTTTTATTCGGGGTTATTGTTAGGTGGGCCCCGCACCATTTTGGACGTGTTGTTTAGAACTTCGATATGAATATTTATTTCAGTTAGATATTTCTTAAGTTTGCATTAAATTGATATTGTACTTGGTTACTGCTCACCATCAGCCCGCGCGAGAGGCGGTCACGTGGCATCGGCTCAGGCCGGGTCGTGGTCGCGACTCGGGCGGGTGTGACAACTTGGTATTAGAGCCTAAAGTTGTTAAAGTTTATTTAATAGCAAGTTAATCGTTGAAATATAATGTTGTATTTATTTTTAGGACCCACGAGGATTGGATCTTAACTTAACTCCAAGCGTTATGAGTGATAATAACAATAAAATATCATCGTATGGATCTGCTGTAGTAATGGAGGTTCCATCCGGTATACCTCAAGGACCTATAGAGCCACCACATATTCTACTTGTGTAAGATGGTCAAGATGCAGCGATATTACTTGGTCAGATGATAAACTTGTTGCAATACGTTCCGAGAGAATCCACTGTAACCATTCAACACTTGACAAAGAATGGTTGTAAGGAGTTCAAAGGAGTAATTACATACCCATTGGAACCCTATGAATAGATTGACAAACTGAAAAACACTTTCGACATACTGGCTCCTACCGACAAGGAGAGGAGGGTGCAGTTGGCGTTGAGTCTTTTTGAAGGAAATGCAAAACAGTGGTGGAGAGCACAGAAAGAGACTCGTAGCACTCTGTGGACTTGAGAGGTATTTAAGAAGGTATTTTTCAGTCATTTCTTTTCTCACAATGATCGGATGCGTTTACAACTTGAATTTAATAAACAATTTATCGGTGAGACAATATACCAACCAATTCCTAAGGTTATCACAGTTTGACCTGGGTATGATAATTCCTGAGGCACGAGCAAATAAGTATTTCTAGGGACTTTCTGATCCGATCCGTAAGTCATTCAGAGGAAAGATATATACAGATATTGATGAATTACAAGCTGCTGCTACTCATATAGAGACATATATTTTACATTATAAGGGTAAGAAGAGGCCAGCAGAACTGACTTTTGGCAACTCACATGAAGGTACGAAGAAGAGTAAATCAACCCAAGCTCATTAGTGAACAAATAGGAGTAATCAGACTCAGGCAAGAAGTGGACCTTCACATAAGCAAAATAACCAACAAAATCGTGGGATCACATGTTATAATTGTAGAGGCATGGGTCATAGAGCCAGAGACTATTCTTCAGAGAAAAACTTTAAGCAAGTTCAAACTCAGACATTTAGCAGTGTATAGAAGGAAGACATGAGAGGTCATTGTTTCATATATAAAGAGTTCGGTCATCATAAGGTTGATTGTCCACGGGCTGCGTATTTTCCTTCTTCTTCAGTTCAGGGAAGTACTATGGGGCCTCCTCGTCCTCCGGTACCTATTCATCAACAAGGACCACCTCGATTGCCTCACCCTCAAGTAACTAACCAGGGCCGTGTTTATGCTGTAGAGGGCAGTGAGTCACGTACCTCTCATTTGGTTATTAGTACCTTATCAGTTTGTAGTTTGCTTGCACGTGTTTTATTTGACTCTGGTGCAACGTATTGCTTTGTTTCACCTACTTTTGTAAGTCGTACAAGATTGGACCCGAAACCATTAGATGAATTCTCTGTATGTTTCCCTAATAGAGATGTTATTGTGTCACATAAGATTTTACGAGATTATTCTATATTGGTTAGTGGCCATGACTTGAGAGCCGACTTGGTTTTGTTGGAGATCTCGAACTATGATGTAGTTTTGGGTATGGATTGGTTATCTCTTTAATCCATATCCTGTATAAGTACTGCGGCGACTAAAACCATAGTTTTTCCTAAGGAAGAAAGTTCTCGGATATTCTGACGACCGTTACCAAGGTCAAGTCATTGTTGAAGGGATGGAAAGCTCTGGTAGAGGTTCATGCTTGGCCGTCTCTCTTTCGGGAAGTCTTCATGCCCGCAACACACCATGGGGAGCACCGGTGCTTGTTAGTCAAGAAGAAGGATGGAACTTCTCGACTCTATGTGGACTATCGTCGGTGAATAAGGTCACCATAAAGAATAAATATCACACTCCCACGGATTGATGATTTGATGGACCAATTTGAAGGGAGCGAAGTATTTTCTAAAATAGATCGAGATCGAGGTTACCATCAAATCAGGTGTTAAGAAGCGGAGGATGTACCCAAAACGACCTTTCGAACTCGTTATGGGCATTATGAATATCAAGTGATGCCTTTTGGAGTGACAAATGCTCTGCTATATTCATGGATTATATGAATAGGATTTTTCATTGCGTGTACTTGATAGATTTGTTGTTGTCTTTATAGATGACATTCTAATCTATTCTCGGTCTAAGAGGAGCATCTCGAACATCTCGGTATAGTTCTTCGGGTTTTGAAGGAGAATAAGCGAGTTGTATGCAAAAGTTGGCTAAATGTGAATTTTGGTTGGAAAAAGTGCAATTTCTAGGTCACGTAATTTCTAAAGAAGGTATTGAAGTGGATCCATCAAGATAGAAACTATTTTGCAATGGGAAAGACCTAAAGCGATGTAGAAGTCAGAAGTTTTGTTGGATTAGTAGGATATTATCGAAGATTCATTGAAGGTTTTTCTAAGATTGCGGGACCTCGGACCACTTTACAACGAGAAAAAGTCAAGCTTTTGAATGGACGGATGAGCATGTGAAGCCGAGTTTTCAAGAGTTGAAAAAAGCTAACTGCCGCACCGGTGTTGATCTTGCACGATCCGTAACGATCTTTTGAGGTGTCTTGTGATGCCATATCAAGGATTAGGATTGTGTACTTATGCGAACAAAATGTGGTAGCTTATGCTTGAGGCAATTGAAGTTCATGAGAGAAATTATCCAACTACATGACTTGGAACTAAGCGGTGGTGTTTGCATTAAAGATATGGAGGCATTTCTCGTATGGAGCCATGTTCAATGTCTTTAGTGATCATAAAAGTTTGAAATACTTGTTTGATCAGAAAAAGATTGAATATGAGACAAAAAGGCGATGGCTTGAGTTTCTGAAGGATTATGATTTTCAACTCGATATCATCAGGGAAAAGCTAATGTAGTAAGCGGATGCTTTAAGTAGGAAAACACTTAATATTACTGTTATGATGATTAAGGAGAAAGGCGAACTTAATAGAAGAAGTTTAGGATATGTGATTATCTGTGGAAGTTGACACCGGGGAAGATGTGTTTTGAACATGATCACTATTTCAAATGACTTGATGGATAGAATACAAGAGAAACCAAAAGGTTGATCAAGTATTTGCAAGAAGAGCAAAGAAGAGGAGTCAAGGCAGATGCGGGTGGAATTTAGCGAAGGATGCGAAATTGATGGAATTTTGAAGTTTAAAGGGAGAGTTTGTGTACCAAAGATCCAAAAGCTTAGGAATTGATTTTGGATGAAGCTCACGTCTGAGTAAGTTGAGTATGCATCGGGGGCCACGAAGATGTATCAAGATTTGAAGCTTGAAAGTTATATTGGTGGCAAGGAATGAAGAGGGATATCTTTGAATATGTATCATCTATTTAGTTTGGTTTGTCGAAGAAAGGCCAAAGTGGAACATCAAGACCATCGGGAATGTTGCAACCTTTGCCTATTCCTGAATGGAAATGGGATGACATGCTTATAGCAATGGATTTACGTAACGGGGACTACCAAAGAACTCGAGAAAGGTCACGATTCTATTTGGGTAATTGTTGATAAGCTTCACAAAGTCGGCACATTTTTTAGATTAATATTAAGATAAAATACTAGATGGAAAAAGTTAGCTCAAGTGTACATCAATGAGATTGTTAGACTTCATGGTGTACCATCCAATATTTTCGATCGAGATCCAAGATTTACATCAAGATTTTTGGAATAGTTTACAGAAGCGATGGGAACGAAGCTACGTTTGAGTTACGCTTACCATCCACAGCCCGATGGTCAAATCGAAAGGACGATCGATCATTTGGAGGACTTGTTGAGAGCTTGTGTTTAGAGGAAGCAAACTAGTTGTTGGGATGAATTTTACCATTGATAGAGTTCACCTACAACAATAGTTTTCATTCGAGCATAGGGATGGCACCCACATGAGGCATTATATGGGAGAAGATGTAGAAACACCCATGTTGTGTTGGTCACCATGAGATGGTGAGTACGTAGTAGGACACGGTTGGACCGCGAAATTATACAACAGACGAAAGTGAAGATGATTCAGAAAGATGAGGACTTGGCTCGAGCTCAAAGAAAAAGAGTTATGCGTGATAAAAAGAAGGAAGCCTACTTGAGTTTGAAGAAGGTGAGCATGTGTTTTTGAAAGTGACACCTATCGGGAGTTGGTAGAGCAGTTGAATCATAAAAGCTTCACTCCAAAGTTTATTGGGCCTTACCAGAATTCCAAGTCAGAGAGGTCGGTAGCTTATCGTAAATGCCTTACCACCTTTTCTTTCAAACTTCATCAAATCTTCATAATGTATTTCACAGACACCTTCTTGATCCCGACCATGTCTATAGCACCGAGATACGAAGTACAATTACGAAAGAGAATTTGTCCTATGAGGCATCTTCTTAAAGATTGAGGATAGGAGAGTGAAACAACTCGTAGAAAATGAAATTCTCATTAGCTGAAAGTGATTTAGGATGGGCAGATGGTGCGGAGATGCGATGGGAGGAATTAGAAGACAATGAAGGAGCAACATCTACGATTATTCTAAGGTATGAAAATTTTGAGGACAAAATTTCGCTGGGCAACCTTGAACTAGCCGAAAAACAGGAGGAGTTGGCCGGAATCTAGTGAGTTCAATATTTTTTTTCTTCAGATTTTTGTTTTTCTTTTTAATTTTTGATGAAAAGCTTGTTGAAAATCATCGTTTTGGGCTTGGATTGGAGGTTTGAGATAGAACTAAGCATTTTGGTGGGGTAGGTAAGCAATGGCTTCGATTTGGTCGAAAAACGGTTGTGATTCGCCAGAAACCGATGATGATGTCGAAAAAAAAAACTTTTGGGTATTCCCTCATTTTCGTGTCGTGTCATGTCTGAATTATTATGAATCGACGCTGGTTCGTGTCGTGTCCTCGTGTCGCGTGTTAAGAACCAATTCTATATCAAAATAGGTTCTGTGTCAAGTTCTGTGTCAGAAACGGGTCCAGTTTGGGTCGTGTCTTGAAATATGTTTCTAGGTTAGGAATAAGACCAGTGTCAGTAGTTACAGGTTCTGTGTTGATACAGTGACATAAGCTACCTATTGTGTCACTCATTTGGATCAGATATGGATATGGGTATCAATTTAGATCTCGGATAGCTTAAACAGATCCAGTTTGGGATCCGATTCGGATACAGTTTATTGCGTTAGACTCGTAATTTAATAAGTTCTAATATTTTAATCATTTGTAATTGTTTACAGATTAAAATTGGAGGATTTGGTGGTGATAAGAGTGACCCAACGACTTGAAAACTGAATCTTAACGCTCCTTCAGGTAGGGGGTTATGCATTCTTTTACAGAACCATGGTAGAAGTGATTGTGAAATGTGCATGATTGATAAATGTTTTATTGATGTTTGTGAAATGTTATTCACAATTATGGGTTATTTGATATGCCTTTCAAATAAAACATGTTTATGACACTGTTTGATAAAGAGCATGTTTTGATTTGCATGTATTGTATGAACATGGTATTTAAATATTGTTTAAATGTTGTATGGATATGAGTTTGATTTTGGATATTCGTGAATCTGGATATGATTTGTAAATGTGATGAATTGTAATTGGTTTTAGAAATGTAATGATGTGTGAATGTACGAGCCGTACTTGTATGGTTTGTGTGGGGTCTCTAGAGACTTGTAGGTCTCTCAGGCGATCCGGCTTGGGAAGAATACAGGGTGTGTTCCCGGACACTCTGTCGTGAGAGTCGGCGTGGTTACTGTCATGGACGGGGTTACCGAGGTCACGTTAGGGAGGGCCGGACAACTCCTGTGGCCTTTGGGGCAGACACACTGTAATTATCGAAACTAATGATGTGTGCGTGTGTATGAGTGTGTGCGTATGAACTTTAGATTATGATTTCAAAGTAAATGTGTTTTGCTATGAAATGATTGTGAACTATGCATGCTTTTAGTATGTTTTCTGTTTAAAGATGCTTAACCTCCCTACTGAGCTATGTATAGGAGCTCACCCTATTGTTTTACAGCTCATCCTGAAGCTAGTACTTCGAAGGCACACGGAGCAGAGTAGGAGTTTGATAGAGCTACATTTTTATTTTAGATGGTATAATAAGTATCAAATGATTTAGAAAGTCTTTTATTCGGGGTTATTGTTAGGTGGGCCCAGCACCATTTTGGGCGTGTTGTTTAGAACTTCGACATGAATATTTATTTCAGTTAGATATTTCTTAAGTTTGCATTAAATTGATATTGTACTTGGTTACTGCTCACCATCACGCCCGCGGAGAGGTGGCCACGTGGCATCAGCTCGGGCCGGGTCATGGTCGCGACTCGAGCGGGTGTGACACTATGACATTTTGTCTACAACCAATCATGGTCTCCAATATATAAAATCATTGGTAATTCTTTTTCTACTAAAACTGTTACTTCTTGTTAAGGTGAGTGTTCTTTTCACCAAAAATGAATCTGAATAGTAATCAATGTGAGTGTTCCCAAGTCCCTTATTTCATATAGTTTCGTCTTTCGTAAGTGTTTCATGTGTGTGTTTTCAGATTTTCATTTCTATAAGGCCAATCGGCTTTTGTATGTGCATCAAATCAAATCTCTTTTATTCATGGTTATGCTGAATGTCAAATATCAAGTTGTGTTTTACCTCTCTCATTATAGTAGAGTGCTTTGCTCCAACACTATCCACATTAGCCTGAGCAATACCTAAATCAGCTTCTGTTGCAGTTCAAAGTGCATTTCAAATTTATGGTAACTTCAAAAAGATGTTGAAATGATAAAGAAATCATATAAAAATATAGTCGATATATATTGAACCACATGTTTGCTTATTTGTTCCATACACATTTAGGTCTCATTGCATCTTGACCGAATTGATGGTTGTTTCATCAAGTTTCACTGATCCTTTTGCCTAGTTTAGTATCATGCATATGAGTTTTGTTAGATGCAATGTTTAAGTGGGTTGTAAATAACGTTATTTTGTACATACTCAAGTAGTGAAGTCACTGTTTAATTTCGTACTGGGATTTATGGATGGAAGGACAGAGTCTTTGCTATGCCATTTCTTTCATTTACAATTGTGTATATCATCAAACTAAATAATCAAACCAAACCGAACCAAATTAATTCGGTTATGTTTGATTACCTATTATGTTCGGTTCGGTTTCAGGACCAATAATGTTCAACATTTTGGTATTCGGTTATTTGGGTTCAGTTCAGTTATTGAACCGAACCGACTGATGCTTACCCCTAGTCCTGCTGAAACAAGTCAACAGAACAATGGATACGTAGAAATGTATCCAGCTCGCATCAATAGTGTACTAAATAACTTGCATTGAAGGTGTTTGCCCACCCCCTGGCAGGGCATTCAACTCGCTGATGGTTGGTGCAAATTCAGCTTCCTGGCATGCATACCCGACTTTCGTCCCCTATTGTAACAAAAAGAAGTATCAAATAACTTGCTTTCAAAAATGTGATTTTGTATATCAAAGCCATGAAACCCCTCCCCATAATAAAATACTTACACATTTTTACCGGAGCTTCCTTTGGTCGCCTTTCCATATATCCAAACTACTTAAATAATTTTTCTCATTTTATCATCTATTAGTCTTACACCCAATTTGTTTCTTATAACCTCATTAAGTATACCATCAATTTTTGTGTGACTACACATCTATCTCACTATCTTCATTTTTTTCATTGATATATTTTATACATAATGATGGTTAACTATCCAACACTCATAACCATATATAGTGGGCCTAATTGTTACTCTATAATATTTACCTTTCAACTTTAATAATAATTTTTTTATCACATAAAATACTTTATGTACCTCTCCATTTTAATCAACCCACATCCATTCTATGCATATAGGTACTTAAAACTTTCCTTATGAAAGATGAAATAAGTGATTAGATTAAAAGTAAAGTGTAACATTATCCACAATACTTTTAATGTATCATAGCATACCCTCATCCACAATATTTTTAGTATATCATAAAATCCACTTAGTAGACTACAAGTGAGATTGCTTAGGGAACTCCATGATTATACTCACTATTCCAATATTATAACAATGTTTGGTCAAGTAGAAGTTAAGTGTTGTAAATTCCCTACAAGTCGTTTGAGGTAGGTGGGATCAACTTTAACACGACTCCCTTCTTTTGTTAACTCATATCTTTCCTCCATTGGAGTTCAAATTGGTTTACAAGGAGCCATCTTGAAATGCTCAAGAATATTGTGTTGACAAACAAATATATCTTTATTTGATCGAGTCACATCAAGGCCAAGGAGGTAAGACATGAGATCCGTATAAAGCATCTCAAATTCATGTATCATAGCCTTCTTAAAGTTGGCTATCATTTCTTAACTATATAAGTAAATATTAAATCATCAACATAAAAACAAACTTTGAGCATTTCTCCATTTCAGCTAATCTTGACATATATGGCATGCTTATGAGGGTATCGAGCAAAGTCATGATCCATAAGATATGAATCCATTATTGTATACCACGTTCTTGATACTTGTTTTAGGTCATAAAGAGCTTTTTCAACTTATAAGTAAAACTTTTATATCCCCCTTTTTATATGGTCTTCAGGTTCATCAATATACACTTTCTCCTCAAGTACTCCATTTAAAAGTGCAGACTTGATATTCATTTAGTATATTTTCTAATGCCTTTGAGCAATCAAAGAAAGAATAATATTCTTTGAAACTACAACGAATACCTCTCTAAATATCCAAAAGTTTCTTTAATAAACAATATACTTTTGATTCACAAAAGCTAGTCCCATCCAATTATAAAACAAGTGAAATGATTCTGGAAGCCTTAGATCATGGGATATTTATCAAGAGGGTCCAAATCTATTTTATAATGAATCAAATCTGATATGAAGTTGCTGATCCAAGAAAATATCAAGAAAATATAAGAAAAAGAAAGAAAAAACTGCAAAATCTGCTTGCCTTACTTGCAATATAGAAAGATCTATCATTAGAGAGAATTTAAGTAAGACAAGAATATCCAAGTGTTTCATATATTACGTATATATAGCACATATAAGGCTGAATATTATAGGAATGGAAACGGATAACTCACTTACAAGACTGGATATCATGAGAATGGAATGGAAAGTTTACTTATAAGCCTGTATATGTTATGTGAGTGGAAGGTTCAAATCAAACAGAAAATGACAATCCCAATGATTTCTACTTTGGTGAAACTGTTGGAATGGGCAAATGTCTGATCATCATTGGGGATTGTCATTTTCTCATTCCAACACCAAGTTAGAAATGCACCAAGTTTACTTACAAGGCAAGTTGTTGAAAGTGTGAAAGGACGAGAAAAGCACCAAGTTAGAAATCACAAGATCCTGTAAAAATTTTAGAAAAAAAAATGAAAGGAAAGAACATAATTATGTAAGAAGGTTGGACTTCTATGATTCATTACCTTAGGAAAGTCCATTCAATGTAACTAAGGAAATTTAATATTGATGTCTATAAGGGCAAGATTCTTATGGGACTGCAAAGAGAATAAACTTCAACTCTCAAAACGAGTTTTCCTTGCAAAATTCTGGTTTCCTTTAACAAAAATATTCATGCAAATTTAACATTCTTGTTTTCTTTAGAATGTATTATGGTGATCTTGTATATAAACAAGGATCCTACACTATTATAATCATAGAAACAATCCAAGCATAATCAAAGAGAATTATTTCTCCTTTCCCTCTCTTTCTCTCTTTCTCTCTCTCTTACTGTAGCTTGCAATAGTTGTTATTACACTAAAAAATATAATTACATTATATAAGTTCTTATGTATACCTTATACTTAAGTTATAAATGGTGGAAGGTGATGGGCACCACCATACTTGTGAGGATCTTTGAGTGAGGCATGACAATGAATTGTCCATGTAAGTATATAATATTTTTTGGTACAGTGAGGAGACAAAAAATGAGAGAAACAAATTAGGAGTGGTACCAATAGAGGATAAAATGAGAGAACATCGTTTAAGATGATTTGGACATATAGAAAGAAGATCAAAAGAAGAACCTGTAAGAAGGTTAGAAAAACTAAATTTGAAAAGTATTAAAAGAGGTAGAGGACGACCACAAAAGTGTTGGAAAGAAACAATAAAGAATGATCTAGCTTATTGGGAGTTAACTGCTGACATGGCACACGATAGGGATCTGTGGAAACAAAGAATCCATGTAGCCGACCCCGTCTAGTATGGGAAAAGGCTTAGTTGTTGTTGTTGTTGTTGTTGAGGAGGAGGCAAAAGCCATATGCATATCCTTGGTATCGAACTCATGACCTTCAACATATGAGTTGACATGCGCTTGGAAAGGTCAGATATTTCTCCTTGTGCTAAGTATATGATATTTGACTTAGTATATCATATGTTGTTGTGTGACCAGATGATGCTAAATTAATGTTTTTGAGTCAAAAACAATTTTTCTTAATAACCAATATTGGTTGGAGTAGAGCACATTGGGTTTTAGCAGGTTAGGAGCAGGGTGGATGCGATTTGAACCCTACGACCTGCTGGGTAGGAGTGGAGGTAGAGGTGACATACACACTCAAATTTGACACAAGAACCCACATGAGTGACTTAAGTTTACAAAGATGAGGTAGATGGTTTGTGGGCATGTTAGAGGACGTTAATCTTCGTCATCATATGAGAATTTATATGACTGAGGATATTATGGGTCCTTGGGAGTCCTCAAATAAGTATCCTAATAAATTTCTCAAATAGCTCTAGAAAAAGTAGCACAAATGAGATATTCTTAAGGAGAGTTGAGCCTTTCTTAAGATATGACAAGTGAAAGACCACAAAAGAGCCTCAAAGAAGAAAGAAACAATGATCTATTAAGAAGGGTCAATTACAAGAAAGAACCAAGGAAAAGCTAAGCTAAGAAAACTAAGACCAAAGCTAGAATGAAGAACTGTTGATGATCCTGACTTCCTTTATATAGATGGATCTAGAGGAGTTCTTTCGACTTCCATTAGTTTTCCTTTTCCCTTATGATGTCGCACACTTTTTATTGTTTTAATGGGCTTGATCATCTCCATGATGATCCTTCCATTTTCATTTGACGAGCTTTTCAGGGTTTTTTTATGTAACAATTCAATTTTTAGTGTCAACATATCCCCCTTCACATATGATGCATATGGTGTAGTTCATATATACTCCAAATTTTCATCTTAAAAGTTAAAAACAAAGCCAAGAAGAATTTTAACGTGAAAAACTTCAACATATATTTTATATGGTAGCGTGCCCGGGATAGGGATTGAATTCTTAACAAAAACTGTATTGATGTGGCCCAACAGGCGTGCAAACGATGTCACCTGGCTAGGGGACTTGACTCACAAGTTGTAGATTTTCTATATTTTTTGGATTTTCTCAATTTTCTATTTTTTGGATTTTCTCGATTTTTCAGAATTTATTTTCCCAAGTTTTCTATTTTTAGATTTTGTTGATTTTCTATTTTTTTAGATTTTATCAACTTTAGTTTTTGGATTTTCTAATAGTAATATACAACCATGTTCTTGTGCTTACCTAGAGGTCTAGTCAAGACCAAGGTGGGTCTAAAGAAGCGGGACCTTATAGATCAAGAAACATGTATGTCAAAATCATGATCATGGTCACCCAAGATCTCGAGATGTAAGGAGTTATGAAGGGCATGCCCTGCAGTGTGTGGTGGACTCTAAAAATAGTAAACTCCTAGAGCTTGAAAGGGGTGAACAATATATGTCTTTGAGAGATCATTTAGGATACAAAGAAATAGGGTTTGGGAGGAGGGTCAGAGTCTACTCTTATAGTTGTCTCACAGAAAGAGCTGTGATACATCTTCTTCCATAGAAGGGGTATGAGAGGGTTTTGGGAAACCTATGGGATTGAATATTTCTCCTTCTAAATCTTTTGAAGAAAGATGCTTGAAGTCAAAGTCACTAGAGAGAGGGTCAAACTCTTTAACGAACATTGTGAGCTCATTGTCTGAGAAAGCAAGGATAGGATCAAAGAAATCTAACTTCCTCGAGGAGACGAGTGATGTCAAGGTCTCTAGGATGAAGTGTAATCTCCAAAAACAAATCAACATGTGAAGATGGGTGTAGGTTCTCTAAACATGGATTAGTAATGGTGGGGACCCAATGAGATAAAGGCTCATAATGCAAAACCTCAAGAGAGTTAACCATGGAGGAAGAGCTCTTTGAGGATGAAGGTATGAGGATGAGTAACATGGGTGAATCTGATTGAGGTTCAGGTGAACTACTATAGGTGAATCTTGAGAAACTAAGACCTGAGTAAGAATATAAAGAACCTTCAACACATAAGAGAGAATTCGAGAAAAGAACTTATAATCCTTTGGACTCTAGACAAATAGTTTACTCCTCTTGGATGATCACTAAAAGAGATCCTATAAATTCTATTAGAAAGAGACCTTTGACTCTCGATTATTGACCCTTCCTGAAACCAAAGGCCAGCACCTCGATAGGTACTGTAATTTTCATAGAACCAAAAGATATGACACCGAGGATTGCTTTAGACTCAAACAAAGGATTCAGGATGATCAAGAAAACTTATATTAGTACATGAACCAGATGCCAATGAAGGTAAGCATGACCAAGAAGTCTTTAGAGATTTATTTTACAATCATAAAAGCCAAGTCTCCTATTGTGAAATCATATATATGGGTGTTTCTGTATGTACAAGTGTCAAATTCCATGCAAGAATAAGATAGGCAAACTTGCGAAGGTAATAATGGTTTAAGGGTTGTAGTGTTATGAATCAACTAAAGGTCAAGTTTCCCAATAAGCAAGTAATAAGAAATCAACAATTTGTAGATCTAAACTAATGATAGAATGATAATGTTGATATGATTATAAAATTGATAGACATAAGCACACCTTTTTATTGATTCATATTTTTTGTGCATGAATATACTATAACTCGAGATTTTGTTAAAAATGTAATATTGATTAGGAATGTACAATATGTAGGAATATGACTTAATTCGAATGCAAGAAGAACAAGATGATTAATACAAATTCAAACTATAAGTATGAGATTGGTTTATTGAATAGCATGCGAGACTTGAACTGATGGATGCACACTAATGGACAGACATGGCCATGTTGCTGAACTTCTTAGAGTCAATGCATTTAATAAGGATGCTAACAAATTCTAGTAAATGAGTTGGATGAAAGATATAGGAATCTATGATCGATCCTTAGTCCCATGAAATTATATTAGTATCTGACTTGAATTGCATCGACATAGACGAAAGAGGCCTCACAATTTTCACCCATATTGAACAATCACATACCCATCAATCTATGCACTAGAGAGACATACAAAAGTGTATCTAAGATTTTTTATTTCTTCCCTCCGACCCTTGATTGATGACGGCTTGCTCAATTATGCACAATGAAAAGAAAACTAGGCTGCAATAACTATAATAGACTGAAACGAGTTGGATCTAGACCCACACGAAAAAGGAAACCACAACAATGCCTGATTTGGGTGTTGCTGGAAAATAGTGACCAGCTACCAAAAATGGCAACTACCATTGTTGGTGTAGGATACCTTCTATTCAAACCCATTAAAGGTCGTCAATGTTGGCAACAAAGAAAGGAATTGGGTGAGCGGCTGAATCCATAGAAGATAGTTGGAACCAGATGAGTTATCTTCCTATTTTCCGATTTCATTTTTCTTTTGATTCTTGATAAAAACTTGTTGTAGAATATTGATTTGGTTAAGTCATAAGAAGTGTTGAGGCTAAAAAATTGACGTTGTTGGTGTCAAAATCGGATAGAAATCGGTTGATGGATTTCAGATTTTTGCAAAAACAAACCCATGAGGATTTGTTGATTTTTCGCAAAATCAATGTCGTTGTACATCAAAATTGGTTTGGGTTAGAGGGGTTTTGGTATGGTCCACTAGTTGGGCCAATTTTAGATGGATTGGCGGCTAGTTGGTGCTAGAAAATGCATTGAATTGCTAGAACATCACTGCCGATGGCCAATGTTGGTTTTGGCCCGACTAGTCTTTTAGGTGTGTCCTGATTCTCGTGTCGTGTTCGATGTGCTATAGATCGACTGGATTGACACCCTATCGATCCAGCAAATAGTGAAAAAGCCATTAGAAAAACAAGGAAATGGTCCCTTTTGGGTGTATCTCGGTTCATGTGTTGTATCGTGTTCGATGCGCAATAGAATGACATTTTAATGTGTTGTGTCATGTTCGACATGCTATAGAACAACATTGTAACATGTTGTGTTTTTGTGCCTTGTGTCAAAAACATGTCAGAAACAGGTTGCAATTTATGTCTATGTCGAAAACATATTTGGGATTTGGGTTGGGTCGTGAAGTAGGTTTTGGGTCAAAAACATAACATATTTAAGTAGTTTCAGCTTTGAAGTTTTGTGTTGAACCATAGACACAAAATACCTATTATTTTGTTTGGTTTGGATCTAGGTGATAGTTTTGATCTAGGATAACTTATTTGAATCTAGGTTAGGTTTTGGGTCATTTAGGGACTGATTTTGATATGGTTTGTAGTGTTAAACTTGTAGTTAAATAAAATTTAATATTAATATTATTTGTTTTGAAATATATATTATAAAATATACTTTAATTTTAATTTTTACTTCTACATAATTTTGTGACTTTAACTATATATAATGTTTAAATTTATATATTAAATTTATATATTATGTAAGTTTGATTTTGAGCTAGGTCGTTATTAGATCATATGTAAAGTCGAGTTTGAGTCAAAAAAATGAATCAATTAAAAAAATCAAGTAGAGTTCGAGTCAAATCAAATTAAGTCCCATGAATGCCCCTCTTCACTACTCAGAGCACAACAAGCACATGGGATATCATTTTTTTTTGGGTCTTTTCACCCTACATTCATTTTGGCAGCGCATTTGGTCTTTGAATGGAGTATTTTTATCTATATGCATTGTTTTGACCACGATAAAGAGACTAACTCTTTGAATACTGTCGCCGATTAAAGAATCTATTAATTAACCTGTCTTCATGATGGATAATAAAGCTCTGTAAATGAAGTGGTAGCTTCGTAATCGTTAAGAAATCGGAATGTAAGTTTATTGCCTGCGTGATAGCGGTTGCTCAAATAATCAATGATTGATGTGAAACAATCTTGATAGATTAATTTGTAATAATCGATGATTGATCGCTTTATTATTATAAAGATTCACTTTAAAAGATTAGGATCATGGTTCTCTCTTCTTTAACATTAGCTTTGTCTTCACATGCGATTGTAAAAAAAATATTGTGTTCAATACAAGAAAGTATTTAATTTCTTATAGGTAGTAATCCACGTTCTCTCCAGCACTCAGAAAATAAAATTCGTTCTAAAATACACTTTTTACTAGTTGCTACAATATCATAATTCTTTCCAATTCTTTTGGCTTCATGCGTCATACTATTTTTTGCATGAATATCTAGGAAGGTCGGAGCCAGTTTTTAGATCTTGTGAAAATTTTCATACAAAATCTGTTAGTTCAATTATTAATGCTATGTATGTCGATTACCCAAATAGGAGTGAAATTTGTATAATCAAGTAAAATAAAGGTAATCCACAATTCCCCCAATTGAAGGTAACTTTGCTCTCTGCTATGTTATTAGTGACTGCTTCAATTTGTCACGATTTTAAAATAGGGTTAAATTTGTATAATCAAAGTAAAATAAAGGTAATACCAAAAGAAAAAGGTAAATAAAGGTAAAAATATCATTATAAGACTCTTTAGTAAATCTAAATTTATTGGGGTTAAATGACATGAGAAAATAATTTTCACCAATTTTCAATTGTCCCATCTACTTTTTAGAACAGGTGCTAATTTTATTCATTTTAAAATTTTCTCCATTTAAGTAAATTAAATCTTTTAAGGAGGAAAGTGGTCCTACCATTCAGTCTATTTTAAAAGAGAGAAAGCCTTATACAACCTTGACAAGTGAGATGTTCACTTTTTTAGAAAAAGCTATTTAATTTCGAACTCTATTAATTATCTGAATGCAACGTATATTAAAAAAATGGAAAATACAACAAAAAATAAGAATAATTATACCATTCAGATTCTATTTTTAAAATGAAAATAAAAATGAAAATATCATTAAGATACCCTCATTTCGATATACATATTTGGTTATTTTTAGAAGGAAAATGTCTCCTCAACTCAAAACATAAGCTATACCCATTTAATGATTAGACAAGGTATTGGTAGTTAACAAATTATTAACTTATGTTTGTTTGACTATATAAAACAAAAAAGTTTAAAAATATCATTAGTATGTTAACCAATCGATATAGATTTTAATTAATATTTAACTCATCATTAACCGGTGTATTAGAAGCGTAGCAGCGTTTCAAGTATAGAAATAATATAACTGTTTTTCAAATAGCATAATATCAGTTTATTTTGGCTCATGTATTCACTATAGAAGGAGCCAACATGGCACATGAAAGCAAAGGCTAAGAACCCCTACTGTCACAAAAAATAAAATAAAATATATATCTTAGAATTTTAAATTAGGGAGCGTTTTTTTTAATCTCTTTCGCATACACTAGAAATATGAAGTGAATTACCACTTTGAATTGCGAGACTTATTTTTCTTCTCTTTTCATTAGTAAATAGAATTTACCGAGATTCAAAATCTAAGAACAGGTAATTAAAGTCGACATAAGTTTGAATTATAAGTATAATTGAGATTTAAGCGATTGAGCACATGCTTCTGCTTTTTAAGGTTCACGGAAAGGCACTGATGGGTGGAATTAGTATCTTTAATGAGATTAGTTTCACACGACGCAAATAGTGTAAAGATAGTCGTCTAAAGACTTCAAAAAAACAAAGAAATAAAGCTTGATGAAACGCTCCCGACACCACAAGCTTATGACAATAATCGATAATGGAATCAAATACCATCACATATCACTGCTTTACAATACTTCCAAAAACTTGTATTTATTCAAAGACACTTTAATTACATTTTTGAACTACAAAAAAAAAAAAAAAGTAGCCAAGACAACAAAGTTGAAGCTGCCATGTAGTCCAACATGCAAAGGAATCAAAAACACCAGCAGACCAAGAAGACCATAACCACTAATATGACCACCCATAACAATCTAGCAACTTCCAAATTCAGATAGCCTGTCTCAACCAAAACAACACCGCAACTGTCAAAAAATTTCATTCAACTGCCTTTAGAACAACCAAAGCCAAACCTAAATTCCAACATGCAAATACATATACGCAACCTAAAACATAGTAATAAAATTTAAATCATGTAACAAAGATAACAATTCTTAACTTGCCATGAACTCAGATAAGCTGCCCAATCAATCTCCACTGAAGAAACTTCTCCAAATCAATCAAGGTTATCAATTTCATTAGAATCCGAGAAATCCAAGGAAAGTAATACCAGATTCAGGTGAAGAGATGAACCCAGCGAGATGATTCATCAGATATAAGGGGGATGATGTCAAATTCTCCACCCTTATAATCCTCAAAAAACTCAACTTTGCCTGTACCTTGACTTTGTGTCCACAACAAATTAAGCTTTTCTGTTTTCCCCTGATATTGTTTCTGCTGAAGTGGCCAAGCTTTTTACAAAATAGCTTGGTTCAAAGCTTTGCCATCAACTGAGGAAGGGGAGAGGCTGTAGTTTCCAATTTCCACCATTCACCATGAACATGAGCTCCATGGTACGACGTAGATGAGGAAATTGAAGAGTACCGTGTTACAAGCTCTCCCCTGAGCTTAAACGCTGCTGCGTTATCATATGGTGCCAAATGGGTTAGCCTTCTTCAGCTGTTTTTACAAAGGTTCCAAGCCAATGGGGTGGGTTCGGTTCTTGATGGGAGTCTTGATCTCAGAAGTTTGGACCCACTTCCCCCAATGCCTCTGCCTCACCCACAGGTAAAGCTTTGTGGGTTTGAAGGAGTACCTGCGTGTTTCATGAGGATAGGTTTTGGGCTAAGAGAAAGAGAGAAGCCATGTTGATTTTGGTGCTGCAAATGGGTTAGCCTTGGTGTTGTTGTTGAATATGGATTTGAGCTTGAATTTGAAGAATCTGAGATGGGGTAAGTTGGTACTCAGCTCCATGGAACTGGTGTTTGATATGCGCGATGAGGAAAGGTTTTACAAATTGGACAAAAGAAAAACAAGTGAAGAAAAAGTGATGAAGGGTAAAGGGTAAGATTTGGGGTGTGAAAGGAACAAAAGGAGGAGATGAAGAAGTCAAGAAGAAGAGTTCTCAATGATGAGGAACAAGTGGAAGGGAGGAGATGGGAAGAAAGAGAGAAAGGAAGAGTTAGATGAATCACTTTTGATCATAAAAGGTTCAACGTGCCTTCATCAACTCTTCACCTACACGGGTCTAAGAAATCTTGTGTCATGCTGCTATTATTATAGATATCTATAGCTGCTGCCATATTATTATGCTTTACAAGACAAAGAAAAACAGTGAAGAAATCCAAGTGGAAAATAAGACAAAGGAACTAGGCTTACACTTTAGTATCTCAAAGAAGAACCTGTCTCAATTCCAAAACCAGAGGAACAGGAGGTTCTTTTTTATATATAAGAAAACGAGAAACCTGGTTCTGTCACAAAACTCTGATGAATGATGAAGAATTTTCAAAGACAGAGAGTTCCTTGAGAAGAAAAGAATCAGATCAAAGACGGAAAGCAACCAAGCAGAGAAATCTTTCTTAGACCTCTTATCTCACACTGTGATACCTTTGATTCGATTGTGGCCTCACTTTTTGGTAGCTCCACTACTTGCATTTTCAGGGTGACCCTTTTCTTGGTTTATATACTCTTCTTGTTGCCCTTGCTTTCATTGTGTGGAAACAGAGTACGCTTTTCAGTTTTGTTCCTTGCTAAATGCCTTGCCTGCAAGTTTTGTTCACTTTGCTCTCTAATCACGTTCTTTTTCATCTTTAATTAATCGCTTTGCCTCGTCAACCTCAATGATACCTTTATTCGATGAAGAAGGCTATCCTATGGAAGAAGTGACACGTATACTAACAGCCTCACGCTGGTGACTGGCATTTCACCTCACACCTGATAGATATTTCGTACTACGTGTCATTTACATAATTGCGTTGGGTTGAGCTTAGCTCTGGTTACATAATCGGATTGAGCTTAGCTGAAACATATGGACATGGCATGTGTTGCCCTCGAAATGTCAACTTTTTGGCTATTTTAATGGATCTTTGTCCTTTCCTCTCCATCGTGGGACGTGAATAGACCCTCCCATCTGCACAAAAACGTTATAAAAAAGAATAATAATGCCTACATCATCACTTTGTAATTTTATTTAAAAATATTTATATTAATTAATAATTATAACTAATTTTTGTTAAAATAAAAAAAACTGTTAAAAAATTAATATCTGTTATAAAAAATTAATTAATTAATTAATAATTATTTTCAAGTATAATTAATTAATAAAATAACTTATATATTTGACCAATATATTTGAAAGAGATTGATTATAAATTTTGAATTAATTTTATAAGTAAGTAAATAATTCAACCAATAAAATATTTGATTAATTACACTACAAAAGCCAAAAAAAAAAATTGTGACACAAACATCTAGAATTCACAGGTTCAGGTACTATCTCATTATTACAACAACAAAAATTAAAAATATATTCTTTATTATATTTTTTCTAACACATTTTTTTATTAAATCACGTTATATATTAAAATATATATTTAATTTTAATTAATATATAATTAAATTTAAGTATGTGACATAATTTAATAAAAAATATAATAAAAATATATTTTTAACACTCATCTCACAACAATTCTTAAGACCAAAAACACAAAAACTAATACTAAAAGTAGGAAGGAATACTATGGACAGTTACATGATAGGCTATTGGGTCAAAGTGGCTCAATTAGCTTCCATCTGGAGTTAAGTCAGGTTATGGAGTTAAGTTGGATTATGCTCTCTTTGTTTTCCATAATTTGATAGGTTATTGAATAATTATGGACAGTTAAATGATATTGTGTATTTGTTACTCTCTTTGTTTTTTGTTTAATTTATTTATAAATTTTATTTTATCTAAACTTGTTGTTCACTTAAAAACTTAATGATTAATTTTTTTAACTTTACTCTTAATATGAATAAATGAAAAAAAAGATTAGTAGAATAAAAAAAAATATTTTGAGTATTTTTAATAAAAAAATAATTCAATGAATTAAATTAATTTTACTTATAAACAATAAATTTTATTAATTTTATTAATTTTTATGTAGCAATCTAGTGAACTAGGTAGTACCTAATATAATTGAGACATTTTGATTTTATATTTTTTTAAAGTCTTGGTCAAGAAGATGATGACGCAATACGTTGAATTGTTAATTGAACCATGGCTTACTTACGATGAATGTTAGGCGGGAGCCCCATCAAGTGGTGCTGATGAGACAGTAGAGAGGACAAGGTATCGTTAATTGCGGCGCGACGATGAGGACGAATGCTGAAGTCCCAATCAACTCTTAGATTTTTTTATCACCTTTTTTTATATCCCATATCAACTCTTAGATTTTTTATTACACTTTTTTATATCAGCTAATATTAATATTTTTTATTTAATCATAATTATTAAAAAATAACATAAAAATAATATAAAAATAATAATGTGAAATCACTATTTTTTCAACAAATATTTACTGATAAAAAACTCCAATGCGTTGGTTATGAATATAAATATGTGATTAATGTATAAGTGTATAATTATAAATCGTTATCGTTGTATTATTTTTAGATTAATCTAAAAAAATAAATTTTATAACTTTTTTAATTTCAACATAAATAACTTATTTTTAATTTCATTTTAAAAATAAATTAATTAAAATATACACAAATTTATCCAAAAACCAATAGCCGGAATATAAAAAACATTTACTAAAAGTTTAAAGAGTGGGCAAGTGACCTTTGCTTCTTATTCCTTGGGGTTCGCGAAAGGCCATTTGGATTCATCACGCATATTGATAAACCCGAATCTTAGGTTTTGCTATCTGCTATCTGTCGTGTGTACATTTATAGCAAGAAAAATTTGTCGTATAGCCAGAAAATTATACTAACAAATTTTTTAAATAATATTTTTAATATATAAAATTTGATAAATGATACTTAAAAGTTGTATAAAACTGGTTTTAAGTACTACAAGTTATTTTCAATTAAGTAGTTGATATTATGCATTCTATTAGTTAAATATTTGTTATTTGTTGCTTGTTGTTTGGTAAACGGTTGCCTAAAAGACAATCTAATTGTTAAATTTACTAAACACATAAAAATGAATTCAAGAATATGTGTATCTAAATTGGCAATAACAAAAAAATTAAACGGTCTAAATTTTAAAACGTAGAAGAGGAGAATCCTGTTGGCTCTTATACTTGAAGGTATAGAGTATGTATTAAAGAAACCAATGCATCCACTACCTCTTGACACTACAGAACAAAAAAAAAAATGTATAAAATATTTCTAAGAGATGACACGATATCAAGAACAATCATATTAATATACATGGGGGATCATCTAACTAGGATCTTTGAAAAGTATGAGACCTCAAAAGAGTTGTTTAACTCAATAACATCTAAATATGATACTACAACTAAACTAGATGTTTAGTTACTACTATAAAGATACAAACAAGTTCTCTAAAATGAAAGAAAGAGATAACGTAGTGAAACATGTAAATCATATGCTGGTAATGACAAGAGATTTAGTTGTAGCCAAATCAATCATCTCTGAACCGATGTAAATATCCATAATACTAAACAGTCTTCCACATCCTAAAACATGGTCACTACTGCCCTTAGTCTAGGGCATGAAATAAACATTTCTGAATTGCCCCTCAAACCAACAATTAAATAAGAACACATAAACAAAAATAAAAAAGAGAAATTACTAGTTGTAAAAGATGAGATAGAGTTCAACTCCAGAGCCAACCAAAGAAGAAATAAACCAAACAAAAGTTTGGCAAAAATAATAGAAAAAACGGTCAATCTTTTAAGAAAATATAGGAAACTGCTTCTCGGGTTAAGTATTTCAATTGTTAAAAAATGTGACACTATAAGAGAGATTGTCGCAACAATAAAAATAGTGGAAACAACCAACAACATAGACAATCGAAGAAGTAGGACATAATATATGTAATATCAAAATAGTTATACATGGACCGCTCGATGATTGGTTGGTGGATTAACTCAGGAATGATAATGCACATCTCAAAGAGCAAAGAAGGGGTAATTGATATAAATGAATACAAACCAAGAAAACATCGAGTATACATGAGAAACAATACTTTCTCAGATGTTCTTTGAAATGAGTCCTTTAGAATTTTTCTACAAGGCATAGCGGCTGTACTAATTGATATATTGATCATGTCATCTATAAGGTGCAATATGGTTTCGGTCCCTACCTTAGTGAAGAAGGGGTTTGAGGTCAGATATGTTAATGGCAAAGTGACTGTGGGGAAAGATGGGAGAGTATTTTTCTTTAGAAAATTTGATGTAGAACATTGATTGTTCAAGTTGAAAATCAATAAAATTAAAAGTTCTTCTACTTATATTGATTATGCCTTTAATATTGATGTGAATATATGACATAAATGCCTACAACATATAAGTCTAGAAAAGTTGAGGAAATTATCCAACTTTGACTTACTGCCAAAGTTTAAGGAAAACACTTTCAGCAAGTGTGAAGCCTCTATTCAATGAAAAATGAAGAGATTTTTTTTTTCAAAGAGACAACAAGGGAAACAACACAGTTAGAAGTTATTTACACTTATTTGTATGGAACCTTTAGAGTCAGATCACATCGAGGAAAGGTTTATTTCATAACCTTTATCGATGATTACTCGATATATATATATATATATATATTAAAACACATAAATATGAGGCACTTGAAGTATTTAAAGAATTTAAGTAAGACGTTAAAAATCAACTAAAGCATACAATCAAAGTCTTAAAATCAGATAGAAATGGTGAATACACCTTTGTAGAAATTTTGGAATTCTATAAAGACTTTGGTATTTCGAAGCAAAATACAATGCCTATAACACCTCAGCAAAATGGTATAGCTGAAAGATATAACAAGATGTTAATAAACATGATAAGATCAATGTTAATAGATGTCTCTCTACCAAAGATATTTTGATGAGAAACAATAAGTATAACATTATACACACTAAATAGAGTGCCGTGTAAAGTTGTATTCACTACACTATATGAGATGTGGATGTATAGACAAGCTAGACAACTGGTCCTTGAAATGTATATTCATCGGATTTCCAAAAGGGTCAAACGGATATCAATTTTATCATAAGGACCATGGATTGATAGAGAGCAAATATGTTGATTTCTTAGAAAATACTAAGAATAACATCCTCGAAAATGATGATGAATATGTTGACGATCTATTAGATTTTGATCAATCATCATTTGAACTCATAGAAGATTTTCTTAAATTAACAAAACTTTAAGTGGACATGAAAACCAAAGAGCCGCACTATCCTACTTAAAGGATTATCATCACACTGATCTTACTCAAGAAGTGTGCAATTCAATAGATTTAGATGAAATGATTAATAACTTGACTTATCAGCAAGCGATTAACTCATTTGAAGCAACAAAGTGGGAGAAAGTCATAGATGAATAAATATAATCGATTGAGAAAAACCAAGTTTGGAAATTGGTTGATTTACTAAAAGAAAGAAAAGTCATAGACTATAAATAGATTCTAAAAAAGAAATATAAGAACAATGGATAAATTGACAAGTTTAAAGTGACATTGGTTGGAAAAGAATTTTCACAAAAGGATGGGATAAATTATTTTGAGACAAGTTCTTCTATTGTGAAATTTACATCCACAAGAATAATTGTAGCAATATCTGCATATTATGATTTAGATTTATATAAGTTAGATATAAAAACTACTTTTCTAAATCAAGATTTAGATAAAATAACATATATGTAGCAGCCAAAAGGATACATAGTTGAAGGCCAAGAAGATAAAGTATATATGTTGAAAAAATTCTTATATAGCCTGAAACAGTCACCTTGCCAATGGTTTTTGATTTTTTAAAATACTATTATTGAACTCGGATTTATGGTGAATGAGCTTGATCTATATATGTATATCTTGAGTAATTATTAATAAAGGTTTTGAAATAGACCTTTCCTCGATGTGATCTTACTCTAAAGGTTCCACATATCAGTGTGAATAACTTCCAACAGGGTTGTTGCCCTTGTTGTCTCTTTCGAAAAAAAAATTCTCATTTTCATTGTATACTCATTTTGCATTTGCTAAAAGTGTTTTCCTTAAACTTTGGCGGTAAGTAAAAGTTGGATAATTTCCACAACTTTTCTAGACTTATATGTTGTAGATGTTTATGCCATAAATTTATCAACATTAAAGGCACAATCAATATAAGCAGAAGAACTTTCAACTTTATTAATTTTCAACTTAAACAATCTATATTCTACATCAAATTGTCTAGAGAAAAACACTCTCCCATGTTTCCTTATAGTCACTTTGCCATGAACAAATCTGACCCCAAAACCCTTCTTCACTAAAGTAGGGACTAAAATCAAATTGTGGCTTATAGATGACAAGATCAATATATCATTTAGTACAACTGGTGTGCTTTGTACAAAAATTCTAATTGACCCAGTTTAAAGAATATATGAGAAAGTATTATTTCTCAGTATACGCGATGTTCTACTAGTTTGTATTCCTTTAGATCCATTGTCTCTTCTTTGCTCTCTGAGATGTGTCTCGTCGTTCTTGAGTCAATCCACCAACTAATTACCGAGCGATCCATGTTTATTATGTCCTACTTATCCGATTGTCTATGTTGTTGGTTGTTTCTACCATTTTTCTTGTTGTGACAATCTTTCTTTTAGTGTCACATTTTTCAATAGATGAAACACTTGACTCGCGAAGTGGTTTCCTTCTTTTTCTTAAAAGATTGATCGCCCTTTTTTATTATTTTTACCAAACTTTTTGTTTGATTTATTTATTCTTTGGTTAGATTTGAAGTTGGACCTTATCTCATCTTATACCACTAGCAATTTCCCTTTTCTATTTATGTTCATGTATTCTTGTTCAATTGCTAGTTTGAGGGGCAAAGATTGTTCGGTAATATGGATATTTACATCGGTTCAAGGATGAATGATTTGGATACAGCTAAATCTCTTTCCATTACCCGCATATGATTTACATGTTCCACTACATTATCTTCTTTTTTTATTTTATAGAACTTATTTTGTAGTAATAATTGAATATGTAGTTTAATTGTAATGTCATATTTAGCTGTTATTTAGTCAAATAACTCTTTTACTGTCTCATACTATTCAAATATCCTAATCAAATCATCCTCTATGTATGTTAACATGAATGTTCTTGCTATCGTGTCATCTATTACAAATGTTTTATATATTTGTTTTTGTTGCTCTATGACGTCAAGAGGTAGAGGACGTACTGTTTCCGTTAACACATACTTTACACCTTCAAGTGTAAGAGACAACGGGTATCTATTCTTGCCAATTTAGATACACATATTCTTTAATTCATTTTTATAAGTTTGACAAATTTAACAATTTAGTAGGAAAACGTTTATGAAGCAACAAGCAGTATATAACAAATATTTAACTAATAGAATGCATAATATCAACTACTGATTTAAAAATAACTCATGGTACTTAAAACTAGTTTTATATAAGTTTTAAGTATCATTTTTGAGGTTTTAGTAACTTGATTCTATAGTGGAATTAAATTGAGAATAAATTTATAATTTTCTCAAAAAGTTTCTGCCTCTACTAATTTCTCCAAACAACAAGGGTAAACTAATAATTTTATCTGTCTGTTCGATTTTGTAATTTTTTAAAAAGACTAGGGATAAAAGAGTAAATTTGATATATGTTTTTTGTAAAATTCGTCATTGATCAGGAGTAAATCCGTAATTATGTCTCTTAGTCCGAATTTGTAAAATTTAAAAAAGATGGGATAACCTTGTCTTTCAGCATAGTGGTAGAACTGCGAACCTTTTTTGGGTAAGGGAAGGAAGGTAATTTATTGTCTAGGTATTTCATAATTTTATAAACAGTTAGAAGGCAATACAGTCTTTTTACCCGTTTAAGGGTTTTGTAATTTAATCTTGTGCCAATTTGTAGTTTTTAAAACCAAACAGGAGCAAAACAAACTTTTTATTCCGTTGTACAAAGCGGTTTTGTAGAAACCACTAGCGGTTTTGGAAAAGTGCTGGTTTTCAACCATGGTTTTTCGAAACCGCTGGCCGAAAGGATTATTTTGAGGATGATGGCCAAGGCATCTTTTCTATCATTGAAAACATTCTCAAACAATACAAGCCCTAGCTGCCACTAATCCGCAAACTGATTTTTTTTGTAAACATAGTCGACTTCGGCATTGTAGCAGCTAGGGCTTGGACATCTTCTCGCACTATTTTTTCTAGCTTTTCTTACCCGAACAAAGCAAGGTCATTTTGTGTATAAGCTTCTTTTTTGGCTAACTTAGCCTTTTCCAAAGGTACGTTCATTGAGCGAGATGGAACATTCTAGACCCAGCCGGGAAAATTGAACCACACCCAACCAGCCTTTGTACTCACCTGGAACCAGAGCTGAAACAGAATTGGGGACCCTCCTGACTCAACTCGATCCAGTTTCAGCTATGAAGAAACCATATTATAGTTCTGGTTCTAAAATATCACCCGCATTAAATGTGTTTTTCAAATAAAAGTGGAAGCAGTAACTGAGACCATACTCAACCTGGAACTCGCCCAGTCTAACAAAGAAGTGGGACATAAATGAATCTTTACACGTTGATCAATGACTTGGCTCTCTCTTGAAGAAAAATCGTTCAGTAGAAATTGTGAATTTGTTGAAATTTTACGATAAAACAATATTCATGTTCATTTCCCTCAAAGTAATTTGAAACGAAATCAGGTATTGTTTGTGTCACGGCTTGTGGGGCCCACTTGGTACTCGAACGTCGCGATCGAATTATGTGGGCAATGTGTAATCAGTAAAAGTCATTGAATGAATCATACATCATGTCCAAATAAATCTCCAATAATGAAGCATCCGCCCCACCGGAAATTTTAAAGGTTATCTTGAAGACTGTAGGGTTCAAATTCACAGGGTATATAATACATGGTTCATCTCATCCTAAACCATTCGAGGGGCTATTTGCCACACTCTAAAAGAATTTCTAGATTTGTCATTGGCATCAAGATTATCTGCTTGGTATGCAAAGTAAGGTGTGAAGCCCCCACTGTACTAGTTGATATTTTTCTTTTGTTAAGAAACATACATTATACATAGACAATGAATAAAAAAATCATGGATTACAAATTTCCACGATATATTATGAATCAGTTAGTTGAAAATAGTAAGTAGAACCCACACCCCACAATCATACAACTCATTATTTACCTTCGATATACCGGCAAAATATGGTGTATGATTAGGTTGCGAGAGTTTCCCCACCCCAACCAAGGTCTAAGTCCATGTGGATCACACACGGCTCATCAATCAGTGCTGATCAAACACTGCTTATTAATAAATGTCGATCCCATACAATTCATATACATCCACAACTTAGGTACAATAGCCCAAGGTATAATAATCTCTAGAGATCTTGCGCTCGCATGGCTATATACATAATTAAGTCATGTACAACAATTGAAATGGTGCTGTGCAGGTTGGTAGCGGGTTTTTTTGGGATACAAACCAAGTGCAAAACTAGATTTTGGTTATGGTTCCTTCTTCCTTGGAACCAGAGTAGACACTTTAAATCATCTGTTCCTGTCCATGTTAGATGGCTTTATGCATTTTCTTTCCTGTCTTTGCCTTTGGTTGAAATCAGAACTGGCGATTACACACCCTAACAGGAGGTTGGTTGGAACCGATCCGGTTAGGGTTTCATGGTTCCGGCCGAATCAAATATAAGATTAATGAAAATTTTGGATGATATGATATTAAGTATCATTTAATTAATTATATACTCTGCATAAAACGAGTAAAGGTCACCAAGAAATTTTGTTGTCGGGGCCCTCTTAAAAGGTGCATGGTTTCTCCGAGTAATCAAACACGAGCCTGGACGAGTAAACCCAGTACCACACCCTAAGTTCCCATGTAAGATGCTTGAATTGGAACTGTAGTAACATTTCTATATTGGTTTCTTCATTGAAAATCCAATGAAAGTGCCCATGTAAGAGACGAAGCTGGTGGAACTTAGGGTTACTTGGACCTCACCTTAACTCTAACAAGTATTGGACCCTTTTTGTCTTCTTGGTAAATGGATTGGGTACAGTTGGGCTATGGCATGACTGAGCCCGATTGATCACAGATCAAGAGCAAGGTATAGAATAACAAAACAGCATCATACGACTGACCTAATCTTGGCCATCACCTTGGGTACGAAGTTTCACCATTGCTACGTTCATTCAATCGAGTCAAAAAGGTGTCCTTTAGTCTCTCTTAAATACCCCCTTGGTTGCCACCATCCATCATCACTCTAAGCACAAAAACTCGCACTTACCTCATGCCCACCAATGGCCGACTCACTCTCTTCGATTGCCACCGCCTTTCTTGCCGCTGCAGTGGTGCTCTACGTCCTCCTCTACCGCCGCCGTCGCTTGGTTTTGCCACCGGGCCCCAAGTCATGGCCCATAATTGGCAATCTTGATCTCATTGGGGAGCTGCCTCATCGATCCATCCATGCGCTCTCCCTGAAGTATGGCCCCTTGATGCAGCTGCGCTTTGGCTCTAACCCTGTCGTGGTCGCATCGTCGGTTGATACAGCCCGTATGGTGCTCAAGACCCATGATGTGACCTTCGCGTCACGGCGAAAGACGGCTGCCGGAAAGTACACCACGTACAACTACTCGGATATAACATGGTCGCCGTATGGGCCTTACTGGCGGCAGGCGCGCCGGATGTGCCTGATGGAGCTGTTTAGCGCACGCCGGCTCGAGTCGTACGACTATATCCGGGTCGAGGAGGTGCGGTCACTGGTCGGCGAGATCGTGAAGGGTGCTGGCCGGCCCGTAAGGCTCAAAGACGAGATGATGACGGCGAGCATGAATGTGATTAGCCGGATGGTGTTCGGCAAGAGGTGAGAGGACATCGGAGTGGTGTCTGTGGAGGAATTCAAGAGAATGCTAGACGAGCTTTTCATGCTAACTGGTGTTATCAATATCGGTGATTGGATCCCATGGCTGGCCGTGAGCCGGAAATTCTACCGGTTTCTTGAGAACATCATCGATGAACACAATGCAAGGCGCGCCGGCGTCGAGGGATACGTCGCAAAGGACATAGTGGACGTGCTGCTGCATGTCGCCGGTGACCCTGAATTTGACGTCAAGATTTCCCGCAGTGGTGTCAAGGCGTTCACTCAGGTGAGTCTTATTTTGCTAAAATTCTTTCTCTATATTATATAATGTGTGTGTTGCTAATAATAACACAATTATTGCTTGATTTTTCTATTGAAAAAGGTTTTGCAAATGACGAATTAATCTTCCTTTTTGGGCCATATATGCAGGATCTGATAGCTGGTGGGACAGAGAGCTCGGCAGTTTCGGTGGAGTGGGCCTTATCAGAGATGCTAAAGCAGCCGAGCTCTTTTTTAACAAGGCCTGGGAAGAGCTTGACCGTGTGGTGGGCAGAGACCGCCTCGTCGTTGAATCAGACATCCCCTCTCTCACCTTCCTACAATGCATAGTCAAGGAAATCCTGAGGATGCACCCGGTGTCACCCATGTTGGTCCCACGGATCTGCCGTGAAGGCTGTACCCTCGATGGCTTTGATGTGCCCAAGGGAACCTGCGTTCTAGTCAACACCTGGACCATCCACCGCAACCCGGATATATGGGAAGGACCCGACGAGTTCCGGCCCGAGAGGTTCCTGCATCTGAACGTGGATGTCCGTGGCCAATTCTTTGAACTCCTGCCTTTCGGGTCGGGTCGACGGATGTGCCCTGGGTACTGCTTGGGGCTGAAGGTCATTGAGCTCAGCCTGGCCAATTTGCTTCATGGGTTCGTGTGGAAGCTGCCCGGATCCATGAAACCCCATGACCTTGACATGGATGAGATTTTCGGCCTTTCAATACCACGAAAGGTGCCACTTGTCACAGTTGCAGAGCCCCGCCTTCCTGCTCACGTGTACACCCAAAAATAAATGTTACTTACGGATTGGTTCAAGAGTGTCATCATGAATTTCTCTTCTCTATTGCTTTGTAAAACAGTGGTTGATATTTGGGTGCTCTTCTAACTCAAGCTTGTCTATCACAGTCACAGAAAGAGAGAAGGAGAACCATCCATGTGTTATCACTTGTTATTAGTATTGATGAAATTGAATTGAATTGTTTTAGGCGATTTGCAGATCTTCAACTCTGCTTCATTTTCTACGAGATAAATTAATTTAATTGCTTTAAAGTTGGGATTTTGAAGACTTACCGATACACTGTAGTGTTGATTTTTATATATAAGCACTAAATCTGTTGGTGGCCGGAAGGATTATTTTGCGAGGATGATAGCTAAGGCATCTTTTCTATCATTAAAACCATTCTCATACATCACAAGCCCTAGCTGATCCGCGAACTGAACTTTTTCGTAAACATAGTCGAAGCTGGTGGAAGTTATGGTTACTTGGGCCTCACCTTAAGTTCCCATGTAGGAGACGAAGCTGGTCGAACTTATGGTTACTTGGGCCTCACCTTAACTCTAACAAGTATTGGACCCTTTTTGTGTCTTCTTGGCAAATGGATTGGGTACAGTTGGGGTATGGCATGATTGAGCCCGATTGATCGCAGATCAAGGGCAAGGTATAGAATAACAAAACAGCATCATGCTAAACACTGCAATAGGAACCTAGGAACCTGCTCTTGGATGACCTACATCTCCGGGTCAGGCTCTGTTGTGCGCATTGAACTGTTGGCTATTTAAGTTAAAATAAAATTCTACAAAACCATTGTGTGGTTTCGTAAATTTTGCGTTTTGAAACATCTAACTTCTCATTCTTTTGTGAAGGACAAGAGGTTTTCTTCATTGGAATTTTTATAGTTAATCAAATAGAGGACTTGTTTTTTGGTTTCGCTATAACTCAAGTGCGATACCATTATAAAAACGAGATCGTGAAGGGTGTTGGCCGGCCCGTAATGCGCAAAGACGAGCTGATGATGGTGATCATGAACGAGATTAGCCGGATGGTGAAGGGTAAGAGGTGCGAGGACATCGGGGTGGTGTCTGTGGAGATTCAAGAGCATCGATGAGTACAATGTAAGGCGAGCCGGCGTTGAGGAATACGTTACCAAGGATATGGTGGACGTGCTGTTGCAGCTCGCCGACGACCCTGAATTGGACGTCAAGCTTTCCCGCAGTGGTGTCAAGGCGTTTACTCAGGTGAGCCTCATTTCGCCAAAATTCTCTTTCTATATTTACAATTATTGATTGATTTTTGTGTTGAAAAAGGCTTCGCAAATGATGAATTAATCTTCTTATTTGAGCGATATATGCAGGATCTGATAGCTGCTGGGACAGAGAGCTCGGCAGTTTCTGTGGAATGGGAGGAGCTTGACCCTGTGGTGGGGAGAGACCGTCGTTGGCTACCGGCGGGGCTTTTTCTGCTGGGATGATCTCAACATTAGCCTTACGATGCCCTCTGATGTTGCGCAACTCCGATGATCGGAAGAAGACGAAAAATTGAAGATTTAGTATGTGTTTAGGGTCTCCACCCTCCCGGATATTTAGGATGGGATTTCCATTTTCGGAGCCCTTATCTGCTCATATGTAACAGACCCGATGTTACGGATTAGCTTGTAATCGTCTCCATAAGAAATGACTAGATGGACAATCGGGTCATCCCTATGAAACTGACGAGAACGACGTTCTTCGTTTTACATCTCCCACTTTGTCATTCGAGCCAAATGATTTAACATAATGGCTTTTCTCTCACTTTTGCAAGGTTTTCCTAGTAATGTTATTTTATAATTGCTATTGTAATCATTACTTGTGTAGTTTTTTACCTATATAACAATCATACATATCTCAAACCCATGTTTATAACATGTTTTGAGAAAAGATCATTTGTTATGCCATTAGTCAAGGTTCTACCAACATGTCTTGAGTTGGCATGTATGAGATGGATATTTCATTTCTCGTAACCATATTAGAAAAATAGTGCTTGTTTTAAAGTTGTCATCTCCACTCTTAAATAGAATAATTATTGCATTGCTGTCACAAAAAAAACAATTTGATCGTCAGCTGTCAAATTTCAAATATCGTATGAAACGGCTTATCTAGACGACACTTGTTGTAGTCATAAAGCAAGTTACATACTCAGCCTCCTGTATATTGAACGCTACATAATCTTGTTTCTTACATGCTTAAGAAAGAACTCCACCTTTAAATAAAAATATTTGTCTTGAGGTTGATTTGCTATCGTCTTTTCTCGAGGTAAAGTCAACATCTTAGTGTCCTATTACTTTTAGTTCATCTGTTTGAAAACATAATTTAAAATCTTTTGTTCCTTTGAGATACTTAGAATCCTCTTCACACCTATCTAATGTTGTCATAGATTACTTTGATATCTGCTAACAAGATCAACAATAAAGCTGATATCAAGTCTTGTAAACATCATAACATACATCAAGTTGCTCATAGCTTGTGCATATGGAATGTTAGGCTTATCATCAACTTTGTTAAGTTTCACCCTTTCTACAACGGGTGTAGAAGTAGACTTGCATTCACCCATTTTAAACTTGTTGATGATATAATCAATATTTCTCTCCTAACTAAGGCATAAAAGATTAGATTCTCTATCTCGAGAAATCTTTATACCAAAGATATAGGATGTTTTCCCTATATCCTTTATTTCAAACCTTGAGTTTAACCATAACTTGGTTTTGTAGCACATAAATGTGAGGTACTTAACGTATTTAAAGAAAATAAGCACAAAGTTGAAAAACAAATAGGGCATACAATTAAAGTCTTACGATCATATAAAGGTGGTGAATACACCTTTGCAGAATTTTTAGAATTCAATAAAGACTTCAGTATTTTTAAGCAAAATACAATTCCAAGGATACAACAACAACAACAACTAAGCCTTTTCCCATACTAGATGGGGTCGGCTACATGGATTCTTTGTTTCCACAGATCCCTATCGTGTGCCATGTTAGCACTTAACTCCCAATAAGATAGATCATTCTTTATTGTTTCTTTCCAACACTTTTGTAGTCGTCCTCTACCTCTTTTAATACTTTCCAAATTTAGTTTTTCTAACCTTCTTACAGGTTTTTCTTTTGATCTTCTTTCTATATGTCCAAACCATCTTAAACGATGTTCTCTCATTTTATCCTCTATTGGTGCCACTCCTAATTTGTTTCTAATAACCTCATTATGTATACGGTCTTTTCTTGTATGACCACTCATCCATCTCAACATCTTCATTTCTGTCACAGACATCTTTTGTACATGATGATTAACTGCCCAACACTCAGAACCATAAAACATGACAGGCCTAATTGCTGCTATATAATATTTACCTTTTAACTTTAATGTTATCTTCTTATCACAAAGAATACCTGTGCTCCTCTCCATTTTAACCAACCAGCATTAATTCTATGTGTAACATCTCCATCAATTCTTCCATCACTCTGAAAACTTGACCCTAGGTATTTAAAACTTTCCTTTTGGGGAATGCAATGTGTGTCAATTTTAATTTCCATGTCCTCTGAAGTAACCAAATGATCAAACTACATTCCATATATTCTGTCTTTGTTCTACTAAGTCGGTGGCCTTTGCTTTCTAATGTTTCTCTCCATAGTTCCAATTTTCTATTAACTTTTTCCTTAGACTCCTCCACTAATACAATGTCATCTGCAAATAACATACACCAAGGTACTTCATCTTGAATATGTTTTGTTAACTCATCCATCACCATTATAAATAAGTATGGACTTAAAGTTGATCTTTGATGTAACCCAATATTAACTTCAAAGAAGTCTGTCATTCCTTCATGAGTCCTCACACATGTTTTTGCACCATCATACATGTCTCTTATAAGGTTAATATATGTCAATGGGATACCTCTTTTTTCCAAAGTTCTCCAAAGAACCTCCCTCGGTACCCTATCATAAGCTTTTTCTAGATCAATAAATATCATATGAAGGTCTTTCTTTTTTGCTCTAAAATGTTCCATAAGACGTCTCAAAAGGTGAATCGCTTCAATAGTAGATCTGCTTGGCATGAATCCAAATTGGTTCTCTGTTGTACTTGATACTTGTCTTAACCTACATTCGATAATTCTTTCTCATAATTTCATAGTATGACTCATTAAGTTGATACCTCGATAATTCGCACAATTTTGAATGTCTCCCTTGTTCTTATATATGGGTATAAGTGTACTTGCTATCCATTCCTCGGGCATCTTTTAGTTTTTTTATATTTTATTAAATAGTCTTGTGAGCCAAGTGATTCCTATTTCTCCTAGTATTTTCCAAACTTCTATAAGAATATTATCTGGTCCTATCGATTTACCACCCTTCATATGTTTAAGAGCCTCTTTGACTTCATTCTTTTGAATACGTCGGTAGAAATTGTGGTTTATATACTTTTCTGACTTAGCTAAATCTCCTAAACTAATACTAACATCTTTATTTTCATTAAAAAGATTATAAAAATAGTTTTTCCATCTATTTCTTATATCATCATTTGCCACTAGGATTTTTTCATCCTCGTCTTTTATGCATCTAACATAATTAAAATCTTTAGTTTTCTTATCTCTAGCCCTAGCTATCCTAAAAATATATCTTTCACCCTCTTTTGAGTTGAGTTTTTTATATAAGTCCTCCCAAATCTTAGCTTTTGCTTCACTAACGGCCTTTTTTGCTTTTTTCTTTGCTTTCTTATAAGCTTCTAAAGTTTCACTAGTTTTCTTGGCATAATGTAATTTGTAACATGCCCTCTTTGCCTTGATTTTATTTTGTACTACTTCACTCCACCACCAAGCTTCTTTTTGTGCTGGTACACCTCCCTTAGATACCCCTAACACATCTTTCACCACTTTCCTAATATGTATAGCCATATTGTTCCACATATCACAGGGTGTGCCAACATAATTCCAAACATCTCCTTGAAGGACTTTCTGTTTAAATATATCTTCTTTCTCGCTTTTGAGGTTCCACCATGTAGTCTGAATAGCTCGATGCACTCTTTTCTTCTTTGTCTATTTTTTTATTTGTAAATCCATAACTAAAAGTTGATGTTGGGTAGTTAAGCTTTCTCTTGGAATTACCTTACAATCTTTACAACACGCTCTATCTTTTTTTCTACAAATAAAGTAATCAATTTGTGTTTGTGATAAGCCACTCTTATAAGTAATTAAATGTTCATCTCATTTTTTGAAGATTGTATTGACTATAAAGAGATCAAATGCCATAGCAAAATTTAAAATCTCCCTACCTTCCTCGTTTATATCCCCAAAACCAAAGTTTTCATGAATCCCTTGATATCCTAATGCCTCTTTACCGACATGTCCATTTAAATCTCCTCCTAAACAAATCATCTCCCTTTGTGGAATTTTTTGAAACACCTTATCTGACTCTTCCCAAAAAGCTGTCTTTATACTATCTTCTAGTCCTACTTGGGGTGTGTAAGCACAAACTATATTCAAAACCTCTGCTCCTAACACTAATTTCAACGTCATGATTCGGTCACCATATTGTTGTATGTCTACTACACTCTCCTTTAGATCTTTATTTATGATAATACCAACTCCGTTTCGAGCCTTTTCTTTACTTGAGTACCATAATTTAAAACCTCTATCCTCTATCTCCTTTGCTTTTTCTCCAACCCATTTTGTCTTTTGTAAACATTGAATATGAATATTTCTCCGAATCATAGTATCTACCACCTCCATTAACTTACCGGATAATGTTCCGATATTCCAAGAACCAATACGAATCTTATTATCTAACATGACATTACTTAACATGATGAGGTCAATGTTAATAGATGTCTGTCTACCAAGGATATTTTAAGAAGAAATGATAAGTAAAACAATACACATACTAAATAGAGTACCGTGTAAAGTTATATTCACTAAACCATATGAGATGTAGTTTATAAGAAATCTCAATCTAGGTCATCTAAGGAGGTGGGGATCTATTACTCATGTGAACATCCTTGATTAGTCTAGAGACAAGCTAGATAGCAGGTCGTTGAAATATATATTTATCGAATATCCTAAAGGCTCAAAGGAATATCAATTTTATCATGAGGACCATAGATTAATACAAGAAATGACATCCTCGAGAATGACGATGAATATGTTGATGATTTAGTAGATCTAGATTAATCTCATTTGAACCCATAGAATATCTTCTTGAATTAACCAAAATTTTAAGTGGACATAAAAGGCTTAGGGTCGCACCATCCTACTTAAAGGATTATCATCACACTTATCTTACTCAAGAAGCATGTAATTCGGTAGATTTAGATGAAATGACCGATAACTTGACTTATCAGCTAGCTGTTAATTCATCTCAAGTAACATACTGGCAGAAAGCCACGGATCAGTAAATAGAATCCATTGAGAAAAACTAAGTTTGAGAATTGGTTGATTTGCCAAATGAAAGAAAAGTCATAGGCTGCAAATGAGTTTTACTCATTACACATTACTCACATAATTTGATCTAGTTGAGTGAGGAGGGTCCCCAATTCAGTTGAGCCATAACCGAAGTTTTAGTGGAGGTGATATTTTAGAACCAGAACTATACTATGGTTTCTTCATAGATGAAACTGGATTGACTTGAGTCAGGAGGGTCCCCAATTTTGTTTTGGCTCTTGTTTCAGGCGGGTACAAAGGCTAGTTGGGTGTTGTTCAATTTTCCCAGCTGGGTCTAGAATGGCCATCTCTATTCTTTGTTGTGCACCCTCTCAAGGATACTACATGGATCACTCTACTATAATAACCATATCCAACAATATTAGATGGATCTAAATCTAAATCAATCACCATCATTGTTAAACACTAAACAAGGAAAAAGAGTACCTTAGGGCTTGCAAGTAGCAAATGAGTATAGATTCCACATGGGTTTATATAAACATACTCAATGGTGGATCTATGAACTCTTTTCGTGTGTGGCAAATAGCTCTTAAGTAGTTTTGGTAGAAGCGCCATGGATCCCACATAGTGATATACTTTAAGTTGATTTTCTAAATTTTGAGTGGTGCAAATGTTCCATCTCCGCTCAATGAACGTACCTTTGGAAAAGGCTAGGTTAGCCAAAAACAAAACTTATACACAAAATGACCATGCTTTGTTCAGGTAAGAATAGCTACAAAAAATGCCGTGAGAAGATAGCTACTACGATACCGAAGTTGACTATGTTTACGAAAAAAATTAGTTTGCGGATTTGTGGCAGCTAGGGCTTGTAATGTATGAGAATGGTTTTAATATAGAAGCAATGCCTTAGCCATCATCCTCACAAAATAATCCTTCCGGTCGCCAACAGATTTAGTGCTTATACACTAAAATATATTCACCAGATATCCTAAAGGATCAAATATATATCAATTTTATCTTAAGGACCATAGATTGACAAAGAGTAGAGATATTAAATTCTTAGAAAATACTAAGAATGATATCCTTGTTTTAGGCGGGTACAAAGGCTAGTTGGGTGTTGTTCAATTTTCCCAGCTGGGTCTAGAATAGCCATCTCTATTCTTTGTTGTGCACCCTCTCAAGGATACTACATGGATCACTCTACTATAATAACCATATCCAACAATATTAGATGGATCTAAATCCAAATCAACCACCATCATTGTTAAACACTAAACAAGGAAAAAGAGTACCTTAGGGCTTGCAAGTAGCAAATGAGTATAGATTCCACATGGGTTTATATGAACATACTCAATGGTGGATCTACGAACTCTTTTCGTGTGTGGCAAATAGCTCTTAAGTAGTTTTGGTAGAAGCGCCATGGATCCCACATAGTGATATACTTTAAGTTGATTTTCTAAATTTTGAGTGGTGCAAATGTTCCATCTCCGCTCAATGAACGTACCTTTGGAAAAGGCTAGGTTAGCCAAAAACAAAACTTATACACAAAATGACCTTGCTTTGTTCAGGTAAGAATAGCTACAAAAAATGCCGTGAGAAGATAGCTACTACGATACCGAAGTTGACTATGTTTACGAAAAAAATTAGTTTGCGGATTTGTGGCAGCTAGGGCTTGTAATGTATGAGAATGGTTTTAATATAGAAGCAATGCCTTAGCCATCATCCTCACAAAATAATCCTTCCGGTCGCCAACAGATTTAGTACTTATACACTAAAATATATTCACCAGATATCCTAAAGGATCAAATATATATCAATTTTATCTTAAGGACCATAGATTGACAAAGAGTAGAGATATTAAATTCTTAAAAAATACTAAGAATGACATCCTTGAGAATGATGATAAATATGTTGACGATTTAGTAGATCTAGATTAATCATCATTTGAACCCATATAAGATCTTCTTGAATTAACCAAAACTTTAAGTAGACATAAAAGGCTTATATTCGCATCGTCTTACTTAAAGAATTATCACACTTATCTTACTCAAGAAGTGTGTAATTCGGTAGATTTAGATGAGTTGATTGATAACTTAATTTATCAGTAGGCATTAACTTATTTAAAGTAATAGACTAGGAGAAAGCCATGAATGAATAAATAGAATCCATTGAGAAAAACCAAGTTTGAGAATTGACTAATTTGCCAAATGAAAGAAAAGTCATAGGCTGTAAATGGGTTCTAAAAAGGAAATATAAGATTGATGGATCAATTGATAAGTTTAAAGTGAACTTGGTTTGTAAAGTAATTTTCACAAAATGATGGGATAAATTATATTGAGACATATTCTCCTATTATAAAATTTGCATCCATAAGAATAATCTTAAAAATATTTGCATATTATGATTTTAATTTACATCAGTTAGATGTAAAAACTACTTTTTTAAATAGAGATTTAGATGAAATAACATATATGCAGCAACCGAAAGGATACATAGTTGAAGGCCTAGAAGATAAAGTATATACGTTGAAAAAATCCTATATGGCTTGAAACAATCACCTCGCCAATAGTTTTTGACTTTTAAAAATGCTATTGTTGAACTTGGGTTTGTGACGAATGAGCTTGATTACTGTATATATGTCTAGAATAGTGAGTAATTTTGTCATCTAATCATTATATGTAGATGACATATTGTTGACTGCGAATGACAATGAGATGATTGTCAAAACTAAGTCATGGTTAAATGCAAGGTTTGAAATCAAGGATATGGGAAAGCATCATATATCCTTGGTTAAATACAAGTTAGGGGAGACATATTGATTATATCCTCAAGAAGTTTAAAATAGGTGAATGCAAGTATGCAAATATACCCGTTTACAAAGGGTAAAACTTAGTAGGGCTGATTGTCCCGATGAAGTTGACGATAAGCCTAATGTTTCTTATGCACAAGTTATAGGCAACTTGATGTATGATATGTCGTTTACAAGACTTGATATCAGCTTTCCTATTAGTCTTGTGAGCAAATATCAAAGTAATCCCAGGTGGCAACATTGGATATGTGAAGAGGATTCTAAGATACCTAAGAGAAACAAAAAACTTGAAATTATGTTTTCAAGCATATGAACTAAAAGTGATAGGATACTGATATCTTTACTTTTCTTAGAGTAAAGATGGCAACAAATCAACCTCAACACAAATAATTTTATTTTGAGGTGGAGTTGTTTCTTTGGTATGTAAGAAACAAGATTGTGTAGCATTGCATATACAAGAAGCTGAGTATGTGGCTTGCCATCTACATAAGCCGCTTCATACGAGATTTGAACCTTGACATAGCTGACGAGTCGTCATTTATTGTGACAACAATGCAGCAATTACTCTAATAAAGAGTGGAGGTGATAATTATAAAAGCAAGCATATAATGATGAAATAGCACTATGTTGATGATGTGGTTAGGAGAAAGGAATGAGATACTTGAGAAGAATTCATTGAGGAGCTGAATGAGGTCAACCACTGCCCCCCTTGTCGCATCCGGATAGGGCGGTTTGAGCTCATAATTAGTGCTGGCGTAGCCCATCTATTTTCTTTCTTGAAGTAAAACCAAGTTCTCTTAATTGGCAATCCAAGGCTTGAATTGGCTTGTGGTTCTTTTCCTTGCCCAGGAGCAGATCCATTGGGGTCTGAGTACCAAGTGCCCATTGGGTACCCTAACAGATACCCAACATGGGTTTAGCAAGAATTCACAAGAAATGAGCTTCTTCTTTTTCTTCTCTTCTCCATGAAGAAAATGCTTAGTAGAATAACTTTGAAAATAAGCTTCTTGTTCTTTGAAGAGTTTTGCTGCTGTTATTGTTCTTCCTGAAAATATCTACCACACGAATCTTCTACCCTCCTTCGCCAGCCTGCCGAGTCCTCGCCACCAACTCTCCTCAAACCGTCACTTCTTTTTCTTCCTCAAACCATCATCTCTATTTTCTTGATCATGGTGGCTACAGTAAATGGAACATTTTAGAGTAAAAAAGAACGACCTTCACATGATATTTATTGATCTAGAAAAACCTAATGATAGGGTACCGAGGGAGGTTCTTTGGAGAACTTTGGAAAAAAGAGGTATCCCATTGACATATATTAACCTTATAAGAGACATGTATGATGGTGCAAAAACATGTGTGAGGACTCATGAATGAAAGACAAACTTTTTTGAAGTTAATATTGGGTTACATCAAGGATCAACTTTAAGTCCATACTTATTTATAATGGTGATGGATGAGTTAACAAAACATATTCAAGATGAAGTACCTTGGTGTATGTTATTTGCAGATGACATTGTATTAGTGGAGGAGTCTAAGAAAAAAGTTAATAGAAAATTGGAACTATGGAGAGAAACACTAGAAAGCAAAGGCCTCCGACTTGGTAGAACAAAGACAAAATATATGGAATGTAAGTTTGATCATTTGGCTGCTTCAGAGGACATAGAAATTAAAATTGGCACACATTGCATTCCCCAAAAGAAAAGTTTTAAATACCTAGGGTCAATTTTTCAAAGTGATGGAAGAATTGATGGAGATGTTACACATAGAATTAATGCTGGTTGGTTAAAATGGAGAGGAGCATCAGGTATTCTTTGTGATAAGAAGATACCATTAAAATTAAAAGGTAAATATTATAGAGCAGCCATGTTTTATGGTTTCGAGTGTTGGGCAGTTAATCATCAACATGTACAAAAGATGTCTGTGATAGAAATGAGGATGTTGAGATGGATGAGTGGTCATACAAGAAAAGACTATATACATAATGAGGTTATTAGAAACAAATTAGAGAGGATAAAATGAGAGAACATCATTTAAGATGGTTTGGACATATAGAAAGAAGATCAAAAGAAGAACCTGTAAGAAGGTTAGAAAAACTAAATTTGGAAAGTATTAAAAGAGGTAGAGGATGACCACAAAAGTGTTGGAAAGAAACAATAAAGAATGATCTAGCTTATTGGGAGTTAACTACTAACATGGCACATGATAGGGATCTCTGGAAATAAAGAATCCATGTAGCCGACCCCGTCTAGTATGGGAAAAGGCTTAGCTGTTGTTGTTTGTTGTTGTTGATGGTGGCTACAGTAAAGTAGGCATCCCTTTCAATGACTAAACCCACAATAAACCTGCACTTCATGACTGAAAGGAAAGAATTGAGGCCGACTTCATTGATACCAACCAATGAAAGGCTAGTAAATATCTGTTACTGCTACTTTGACTAGAGTTATGCACATGGAATCAACCTATCATCATTCATACCAACCAACAGAGGGTGTAAAAAAAGAAGCAAGATTTCAAGCCTAAATTCGGAGTGGGTTTCCTTCTTGTCCAACCATGCCCACAAAGTTCAAGCTGCTCCAACTACATGTATATTACCAAATTAGTTGGGTTAATACAGCTTTCTAATAAGTAGATAAGTAAATATAGCATACACATGAATCTGCAATAAAAAGGTGTGAGGAATTAGTTGGTCAACATTTCAAATGGACAAGAAAACCAAAAAAAGCTTAGAAAAACCATAAAAGATAATTTGGCTATTCTTAATTAAATGCTTATATGGCACAACGTCAAGCTCTATGTTGCCAAAGAATCCAAAGTAGCACACTCCACCTAAAGTGAGATAAGGCTTGGCTGCTGTTGTGGTTGTTGTTAAATGTCAAATTTTTATGGATTCTTGATAATGAGTTCACCAAGAAGATCAGCAGAACACAAAATATCAATCAACAAAATCCCATAGTTTTGTTTCTTACCTGACTGGTCTAAAGCATTTTTAAGAAGAGGAAGTTCAACGGAATCCAGGTTTCCTGGATAGGGAGTCCACAGGACTAACCCTCCCCGACTTTCCCTCAACCCACTATTGTTCTCCTTGAATTCAATCAAGGACTTGACCCACTCAACCTTGGAAGAGTGTTCTCTAGTATGTTTGTACAATATGAATAAGGAATTATATTTGTAAAGCCTAGGTGGCCATTCTCGGCATCCTTATCACAGAAACGATTGGATTAACCATCCAACCATTTCTATGGTAGAGGTTACGGTAAATCTGTAATAGTCAGTCGGTTACGGATGAGCTCCATAACCGACTGGATAAGGGCTCCAATATGGAAAGCCCAACTAAGAAACCTTGAAGAGGAGGCACTACTCTATAAATACAGAGCAGCGCAAAGGAAAGAAATATAAGGAATCAAGTTGCAGAAATCCCTCTGTGGAAAGTCGGCTCTGTGGAAATCAGAAAACTACCTAAAACCCTTACCTATTGCCCGTGATTCCATTACTCAAACAAAACAAAAAGATCGTCTGTGACTACGTACTAGGAGTGAGAAACCTGAAGCTGCCTTGGGTTTTTTCAAAGGTCGCAGGTGTCGTAAGTGGCATCAGACTTAGATTCTGCAAAAAAAAATCAAAGGTACACTTGGTGTTGTTTAAAAAAAATAACAGAAAATAGAAAGAGAAAAGAGAAAACTCCCTTTGAACTCTAAAAGAAGGTTGATCGAGTTCTACCAACAAACGAAAAAAGGCAAAGAGTCGGACAACCCAGGTTAAGACAAGGCAAAGGAAAAGAGTCAAGTTAGGTCAAGACAGGACAAAAGCAAAAAGCCACAGAAAGTGCGGAAAAGCCCTATCAGAGGCCACTCGAAAAAAGAACTCAGAGAATGAAGAGAGAGGCCTAGCTAGTGGCCATCGGGAAAAAACACAAAGGATGGAGGTCGAGCCAGTGTCCGTTGGGAAAATGTAGAGGATGGAGGCAGAGCCTCCTCCTCTCTCTCTCCCTCATGTCGCACTCTCTCTCCTTCTCTCTCTTCTTTTATAGTCTCGAGAAAAACTGCTTAGTGGTTTCAGAAAATCGTGGGCAAAAAAATGGTAGTTTTCTGAAACTGCCATCGGTTTTGAGAAACCGTCATGGTTTTTTGAAAATCGCCTCTGGCAGAGGACTAAAAAGTCCATTCTACCCCACCGATTTTTGGATATTACGAACTGTCATAGGATAAAATTACCAAAATATCTAGATATTTTTACATAAAAAAGACAATTTTACCCTTAAACAAATGAAAAGTTCATTTTGCCTTCTGGCAGTTTATAAAAACTAGGAGTTTGAATTACTTCCCTACTCTCACCCGATAAAAGTCTAACAGTACTGCCACTGTGTCAAAAGATAAAGTTGCCCCTATCTTTTAAGAAAATTACAAATTCGGACTAAGGGGCAAAATTATATATTTACCCCTAATCATTGATGAATTTCTTAGAAAAACCAAACACCAATTTTACTATTCTGTCCTTGGTCTTTTTGGAAAATTATAAAATCCAACAAATAGATAAAATTATAGTCTTACTCTTGGTGTTTTGGAAAATTATCAGAGGTAGAAATTTTTGAAAAAATTATAGAATTATATAAGTTTTGATTATATAATAGAATTAGGTTATTAAAACTCAAAATGATGCTTAAAACTTACATAAAACTAGTTTTAAGTACCATGAGTTATTTACAGTTCAGTATTTGGATATTGTGCATTATGTTAATCAAAATTTTGCTATCTGTTGTTTGTTAATCAAATGAATTCTAGAATATATGTATCAAAACTAGAAAGATAGAAAAATTAAATGGTCTAAACTTATAAACATGAAAAAGACGAATACTATTGGCTCTAACACTTAAAGGTACAAAGTATGTTCTGAAGGAAATAGTACATCCACCACCACCTAATGCCATAGAGCAATAAAGAGAAATATACAAAATATTTCTAAAAGATGACACGATAGCTAGAACGGTCATGTTGACATACATGGGGATAATTTGATTAGGTTCTTCAAAGAATTTGAGACTGCAAAATAGTTGTTTGGCTTAATAACAGCCAAATACAACACTACAACTAAACTACATGTTCAGTTACTACTACAAAAGTATAACTCCTATAAGATAAAATAAGGAGACAATATAGTGGAACATGTGAACCATATGTTGGTAATGGCAAGAGATTTAGCTGTAGCCAAATCAAATATCTCAAAACTGATGCAGATATCCAACATACATAACAATCTTCTCTCGTCATGGAACATGGTCACTACTACTCTTATACTAGGGCCTAAAATAAGCCTTTCTTAATTGCCCCTAAAACTAGCATTTAAGCAAGAACATATGAACAAAAATAAAATAGAAATTACTAGTAGTGCAAGATTAGATAGGATCTAGCTCCAAACTCATCCAAAGGAGAAATAAACCAAGCAAGAAGTTTGGCAAAAATAATAAAAATGGAGGTCAATCTTTTAAAAGTCGCAGGAAACCGCTTCTCAGGTCAAGTGTTTCAGTTGTAGAAAAATGAGACACTATAAGAAGGATTGTTGCAACAAGCGGAGTGGAGGAAATAACCCATAATGCGAACAATCAGAGAAGCAGGATATAATCTGCATGATATCAAAATGTCTATATATAGACCGCACAATGATTGATTGGTGGATTGACTCAAGAGCGACCAAATACATTTCAAAAAGCAAGGAAGGGGCAATAGATCTAAAGGAGTACAAACCAGGAGAACATCGGGTATATATGAGAAATAATATTTTCTCAAATATTTTGGGAACTTGGTCCTTTTAGAATTTTTTTACAAGAAATACCGATTGTATTAACTGATATATTGATCATGTCATCTATAAGGCAAAATCTGGTTTCTCTTCCTACCTTAATGAAGAAAGATTTTGAGGCAAGTTTGTTTCTTACAAAGTAACTGTGGGGAAACATGAGAGAGTGTTTTTCTTTGAAGAATTTGATGTAGAAAATGGATTGTTTAAGTTAAAAGTTGATGAAAATAAAAGTTTTGTTTATGTTGATTGTACATTTAATGTTGATGTAAATGTATGACATAAATGCCTAGGACATATAAGTTTGAAAAAGTTTAGGAAATTATTCAACTTTGACTTACTGCCAAGATTTGGGGAAAGTACTTTTAGTAAGTGTGAAGTTTGTATACAAGGAAAAATAAGAAGAAAAGTTTTTTCCAAAAAGACAATAAGGGCCACAACCCTGTTGAAAGTTATTTACACTAATTTATGTGAACCCTTCAAAGTAAGCTCACATCTAGAAAAGGTTTATTTCATAACCTTTATCGATGATTACTCGATATATACAGATATATATATCTAAGTACATAAATTTGAGGCACTTGTATTTAAAGAATATAAGCAAAAAGTTAAAAACCAACTAAGGCCTTCAATCAAAGTCTTAAGATCAGATAGAGGTGGAGAATATACCTCTTTAGAATTTTTATAATTCTATAAAGACTTTGGTATTTTAAAGCAAAATAGAATATCCAGGACACCTTAACAAAATTGTATAGCTGAAAGATACAATAGGACCTTACTAAACATGATATGATCAATATTAAGAGATGTATCTCAACCAAGGATATTTTGGGGAGAAGCAGTAAGTACAACAATGTACATACTCAATAGAGTACCCTTTAAAGATATATTCACTACATCATATGAGATGTGATTTAGAAGAAAACCCAACTTAGGTCATCTCAAGAGGTGGGATCTATTGCTCATGTGAAGATCCTTAATCAGTCTAAAGATAAGCTAGACAACAGGTTTTTGAGATGTATATCCATCGAATATCCTAAAGGCTCGAAGGGATATTGGTTTTATCATAAGGACCATGGATTTATAGAGTGAAGAGATGTTGAATTCTTAGAATATACTAAGAATGATATCTTAAAAAATAATGATGAGTATGTTAATGATCTAGTAGACCTAGATCAATTATCATTTTAACCCATAGAAGATCTTTCTAAGTCAACCGTTGGGCTCCCTTCACGAATGTTAGGAGAGCGGGTTTGACTTGCTCCCATTGGAATTGGAAGAAAGCCGCATTCAAACCGCCCAGGTGCCGCTTTCATTTCAAATAGCGCCCTTCGCACCTCTTCTTCCGTAACTGGAAGAACCAAGGTCTGCCATTTCTCCTCACTGATCGGTGGAAACCTTTATGTTGGTTTATGGATTGGATGAACCTCACTCCTTCCTTCTAGTCATGAGGTTGCGGGTTGACTGTGGGCTGCTGATACGTGTGCAAGAAATTGCACCACGTCGCACTCACTGCAACAAGTGGACCTTACTATAATGGTTAAGGCCCTCTTGTAAGATTTGCTTGCCTATAGTAGGCACCGCCTCGTGGGATGGGTTATAAGCAGGTTTTGGCACTATAAGATGAGCCACTCCCATGGGGCATAGGCGTAAGCGGACCGTTTTAAGGCCTTTTGTATTAGTGGGGCTTAGCGAGGGCGCGTGCAACAGATTGAGAAGGGCTTCTTGCAATCTCCTTCCAATGCGGGGGTCACACAAAGGAGAGTTGTTGCACCACCGGTCCAATACAGAAGAAAGTATGGCTCAAAATAGCAAGGAAAATGCAAATCAACCTCAACTCCCAATCACTGAGCTTTGGTCCCTAGATGATCGACTGGGCGAAAGACCAGGCAGTAGAGGGTGAGCTCACAATCAAAGCCCGACTGCATTGACCGAAAGATAGACCAACCCTTCACAAGACCCTCTTCCAGAAGGAAGATACTACTTAGCGACACTGCCTCACGTAGTGTGCACCCACTAAGACAAAAGGGTGGAAGAGTTGTTTGCCTCTGGTTGGGGATTGGAATTGAAAGGTCTTTAGACTGAGTTCAGTGGCACTACTATAGGGGGAAAAGCTATTAACTACTGAACGAAGTGAAGCGACACTACTATAGGTGTTGAGCGAAGTAAAGTTTCTAAAGACTGAACAAAGTTCTTTAAGTGGACATAAAAGGCCTAGTAGGATCACACCATCCTACTTAAGGGATTATCACACTTATCTTGAAGAAAAAGTATGAAATTCGATGGATTTAGATGAGTTGACTAATAACTTCACTTATCAGTAGGCTATAAACTCATCGGAAGCAACAAATTGAGAGAAAACTATGGATGAATAAATTAAGTTCATTGAGAAAAACCAAGTCTGGGAAGTAGCTGATTTTCCAAAAGAGAGAAAATTCATAGACTGTAAATAGGTTCTGAAAAAGAAATATAAGGTTGATGGTTCAATAGACAAGTTTAAAGTGAGATTGGTTGCGAATGATTTTTCGAAAAAGTAAGGGATAAATTATTTTGAGACATATTCTCCTATTGCAAAATTTGCTTCTATCAGAATAATCTTGGCGATATCTCTATATTATAATTTGGACTTACATCAGTTAGATGTAAAGACTGCTTTTCTAAATGGAGATTTAGACGAAATCATATATATGCAACAACCCGAAGGATATATAATTAAAGGCCAAGAAGACAAAGTAGATAGGTTGAGAAAAACCTTATATGGCCTGAAACAATAAAATCGCCAATTGTATTTAACTTTTCAAAATGCCATTATTGAACTTGGGTTAGTGGCTAATGAGTTTGATCACTGTGTATATGTATGGAACAGTGGGAGCCACTTTGTCATCTTATCTTTATATTTAGATGACATATTGTTGATTAAGAATGACAATGAGATGATTGTCAAAACCATGTCATGATTAAACTCAAGGTTCAAAATGAAGGATATGGGGGAAGCATCCTATATCTTGGGTATAAAGATTTCTCGAGATAGAAAATCTAAACTCTTATGCCTAAGTTTGGAGAGATATATTGACTATATCTTCAAGAAATTCAAAATGGGTGAATACAAGTATGCTACTACACTCGTTGCAAAAGAGGTCAAATTGAGAAAGGTTGATTGTCTCGATGAAGGAGACGATATGCCTAACATTTCTTATGCATAATCAAAATAATCCTATATAGTAGCATTGGATAGCTATAAAAAGGATTTTAAGATATCTCAAAGGAACAAAAGACTTGAAATTGTGTTTTCAAGCAGATAAACTGAAAGTGGTAGGATACTGAGATGCTCACTTTGTTGAGAGCATTCTTATTTACATTGAAAAAAATATGTGTAATAATAGTCAACCTGAAGGATCTATTTATTAAGGGTATATAATGGAATAAATGACATCTTTTATGTATGATATTTGAATGAACAAATTGAGAAAAAGTGAATAGACCAGTGGGATTTGAAGAAGGTTCAACCAGTAAAATATTGGTTGACATATTAAGCATTGATGAAACAAAGAAAGCACATAGGTTTGTTCTTTTGAACACACTAGCTATTAATGAATTTATATCGTAAGTATACTAGAATAGGATTTGTTGATGAAGGGTTTTCAACACACTAGTATATGAAATAAAGTTAATGTTAATAGGTACCTTTAAGCAATCATATCATGATGAGCCATATATATTTTAATAGAAAGTAATTCAAGAATAGTATTTAAGAGACCAAACTAGACCAAATTAGAAGGTAGTTTGCTATTGGAGGCCAAGAGATACATATGAATTGTCAACAGAGAATATATCAGATGAAGGTGCATCAATGCTTGAACAACTCATAGAAGTGGTACATAATACTATTATTCCTTATATCCGATCAGATTTACATGATGATAATACAAAAGCTATTCAAATTGGAAGAGAAGAACACTAAAAAGGTTAGTTAATAGTTGATCAAAATAGTGTTTGTTTATACTGAAATTAATAGTATTATATTTTTTCATGCTTATGTTATTGTAGTCAAATTTGATTATATATTGATTTATACAATATAATTATCTTAAAATTAATGTTATGCTTTATATGCTTATGTTATAGTATTATGTTAGTCCATACATTTAGAGTTAGTGAGCATGCTTTTGTTGTCTTGTAGTGAAAACATGCATTCAAATCACATCATCATCCAAAAAAAACACAGTTGATGGGCCTAGTAATGACATGCACTCTAGTATGTGACTATTTATGAAAAGTGTATTATTATAAAAAGTTGTAACGTAGTTATTTTAGTTAAATCATATATATTTTCAGATACAGCTACTCAGATCAGGAGGAGACACAAAGTATTTTTATTGTCTATTATTATATTATTCATAATGTACATTTTTAAGAACACCAAAATAGCATATACATATACTACTTTTATAAGTGCATGTTGTAGAAGAAGACTTTAGTATGAGATGAAAAAGACATAGAACTTCTTTGTAAAATTGCTTATCTCTAGATGGAGGAAGATGGTAAGCTTTTGTTAGTGGTATTGAGGTTGTAAGTACTAATGCAAAGAAGTTGTTGCATTCTCTTAGATCTTATATGAAAATGGATAACTTTTTTCTAGTTTGTGAAATATTGAAAAGAAGGAAATGAAGAAAGAGTATTTGAGAATATTTGGGTTGAACTCTAAGTAATATATAACTTTTAGTTATATATTCTTACATACAAACATATATATTATATATATATATATATATATATATATATATATCTAATATGTATGATATAACATTGTGTAATTTGTTGTCATTGTATGTCAAATTTAACTTTGTAGATCACAACACTCAAAGTTTCAAGTGTCAGGTTTAAAAGGTATTTTAAGAAATATTTATAGAAAAGCATAAAAAATTATCGAAATGATATAAAGTCCAAATATTAGGAATCATGCATCGCATCTTCATGATGTTACAATGTAGTCATGTAGAATGTCTTCCAAACCATTCATGAGAAAAGTTTATTGAATTATGGTTGTCTAAGGCAAAAGTAAAGAAAAGCTTAAACATGAAAGAAACTCATACAAAACATCAAAGGCATAACTTGATATTAATACATCATATTTTTGTGTATAAATTATTTATATATAACTAATTACAATATCTTCAATTAATGTTACTATAGGAAGAAGCACATGAAGGCATAGAGATTGATGAAGTAATTCTTTATATGGACTACTATAAAGATAAAATAACTGGGAAGCTTTTTTATGGAAAACTAGGACTTATATAAGTATTTACTTTAATTTCTTTTTTATATATCTTTCCACTTTCTTTAGTTTATTGTATAATCCAATATTTTTCTTAAATAGAATAAAGTGTTTGATGAATATAAAAAGTATTCATCGTAAATGAAGTTCATGACCTACCATTATCTCTCTTAAGAAAGCGATGAACGTGTTCGCGGTAAGTATCATGGTGAGTATGAGAGAGGTTTATGTATTGGCCCATTTATCGTCGAATTTCACAACTGGCACCTTCCCTTCCGGGTTGATCTCCAAAAGCCTGGAGTCCCAATTCGTGGAAGAGAAAGAAATGAAGAGATGATCAAAGATGCGTAAAGATTTGCACTCCCCAACGCAGTACCAAGCCGTAAGTAGCAATATACTAATGAAGAGATTACCAATCAGGCTTGTTGGACAGATCGACCAGTTTCAGCTCGTAGGGGACACCCTTCTCTTCGAGCGTAAGCAACACCCTGTGGCAGAAAGGACCTGTTGTTGCCATCCTGTTAGAGAGAGACTCACAGTCTCCCAAGAAGTCGGGTGACCCCGTTGCGCCCTTCACAATGATTTCCACCGGTCCGCTTGCCATATAGTCTCTCTCTCTCTCTCTCTCTCTCTCCAACAGTTCAGGTTTCAAGTTCAACTTTCAAAAGGCGTTTGGTTGTCATTTATTGTCACTCAAATGCTCGTGCATGAAGGTGGACGATCATTCCAGATACTACTTTAGAATGATATGATATGAGGATCAGATGCTTGAAGCATTGACATTTTAGTGCAAATACCAAAATTCTTTATGAATTTTGATGAATATTACTTGTGTAGAAAATGCATTTGCCCCTGGAAGCAGGGTTTTGTGCAGAGATTCAGATGTGGGTATTCTTGGAAGGCCCAATGAATCATGATAGCCATGGTCATCATCATCACCATCACCTAACTTTTATGAAAGCCTATATGCCCCAATGAAAATATTGTAATAATCTACTGAAATTTATTAGTTGGAACACTAATCGTGATAATTGTACAACATTTACATCATGGTGTGTTGGTTTTTCCATCACATATAAATATAATGTCATTTGAAACTTCACCAAATGGTCTTCTACTGGAATATTTGAATGGCAAGTTTTGCTGCATCTGAGTCAATCGATGTTGACCCTTAGGTCTTTCAAAAGTCTAATGTTTAGGGCCGAATCGCTTCAACTCTCATAAAACTATTGACTTGTAGGTGGAGTTTGAGTGCATTTTCTTGACATGCGCAGAAACGTTCAACTCCTCTTAAAGACTTTTCATAACCAAACAAAATCTCCAATTTTGTAAAACAATTAAGAGCCCAGTCTTACAAATAAGTGGACGAGTTTGATATTTTAATTAAAATGAATCGTTCAGAAATTACAGTTGATCTCAAGAAAGCTGATTTTAAATATTTAAAGTTAGTTAATAGCAGGTCTACATGGAGTTGAGATTGGGCCTCCACCTGCAAGGACAAGTAGAACTAGTTCATAGATAAGCATGGAACATCAATATATTCTTAGTCATACTCAATTTGATAATATAGAAAATCGGGTAAGTTTTTTTATTGTTTAGTGACGTTTGCTAATGATCTTACTATCGAAGTAATTAACTTTGAAGTGAGATTAATACAAATTTCAAAAGTTGAGAATCACATTGAGGATTTGGTTCAGCTTCTAACACAGGCATTTAGTTCACAACAAACACAGGTATTGAATTTTATATATCCTTTGCTTATGTTATTCATAACTTAGTTATTTACTTTTCTTTTGATTTTAAATCTTGAGAAGCCACATAATCATACGGAGCCTCAAGACCAATCACCTAAAAGAAAGGTTGAATCATTAGTCTTAGGAATTGTCTTTGTAATGTGCATATTTAAACTTAATTTTCTTATTTGTACTTTGTAAAACTTTAAAATCATACTTTTAATTGTGTAATTATATTACTATTGTTATATGCTATACCTGATTTATTTGTTGTTATTTATTATGCATTTCGAGGCTATACAAATCATTGTATAAATTTTGAAATTCTCAAAGAAACAATGGTAAGGAGGTTCATATTGGAAGGTATTTTGATTGTTCCAAACAGTCGAAGTATCAAGTAAAATAGTCGAAATAAAGGAATTTTGATTGTTCTAAAGATTAATTTCAAGATACCATATTATGATTGTTTATGCTAGCTAAGTTTGTTGCAAACAGTTGGAATAGTTTATATTCCGACTATTGGAACCACTATTCCAGCTGTTATGTGGGACGGATATGTTCCCTTAACCGTCAAAATAGGATGTATTCTGGTTGTTGCTTCAACCACCATATTTCGGTTATTTTCATTTAAAGACTGATTGTTTGTGATAGTCAGAATAAGGTCATTCCAACAAAAATGTTTATGATGGTCTCTTTCTGACTGTTTGCACAATTGGAATTGTGTATTTTGGGTTCCTTTAAGAGTCAGAATGAGCTTACTAACAAGAGTCCCTATTGTAGAGGTGATTGTTCTAACCCATCTATAAACCATGCCATACACTCCAGGCCTCAGCATAATAGGCTAACGGTCACCCAAAATGACAAGTGTATGCTATGCTGTGAGCTAGTCCCCTTTGTGATCACGAAATAGGCATCGGTAGCCTGCAACACCATGAAAGCTCTTTCCACCAATTCGACCTTGACAAAACATCTGATAAGTGGGAACATGACCCGGATATGGACCAGGCTCCAGTGATCATGAGGTTGTATTCTTGGATGATGGTCCTCACATTGTGGGCCATTATCCACTCACTACAATATAACCAAGAATGTGTGACACCACCAAGTTATTTGAGGGACGGAAGTTGAAGTTTTCCAGTGCAAGCCTGGTCAGTGAAAGTCACGTCAAAGTTTCCATGGGTTCTATGTTTTGTTGAGGCCACCACCAAATTGCACATTGCATCACACATTGCATGTTTTGCTGTAGTGACTTATACCATTGAAAACGATATAATCCCGCCATGTCCAAAGCAACCAACAGTCCAGTTACTGTGAACTGGCCCACCATTGAACACCATCTCTATTCGTAGTGAGGTCTTCTAGGTTTGTGATTAGCCAACTACAACCCCTCATGGTAAAGAACAGAATTCATTTAGGCACAGCTGGTAGTAAGGATTGCCGCTATGTTGTCGTAGGTTGGCAATCACGCAGCAGATGCGTAACCTTAATTTCTTCCCTTCCGCAGTCATATGACGACCTTCAAAAGTACCAGACCACTTGATTCCTACTCAATTCCAGCGATGCGCTGGCATCCACAAAAACAATTTAATGTGTTTCAGGCCTGTCCATTTCCAAATTAATAACTCCGCATTTCACCATTCATTCACTTGAAAGAAGGGGCCAAACCAAATTATACTCAGTACGCATTGTATAGAACTGGGATCATATAAGCATCCATCTTAACATGTCGTCTGCCAAATCATGAGATCTTGGGGGTTTAGCCTGTATCTTCATTAAAGCTGAAGGTGTGAGGAGATGCCAAAACATGACTAAATTCCTTATACTTGTATCAGTCATCGCATCCTTAGAACTCATTCTTCAATAGGGTCGTTGATATGACTTGGAGGCCATGAGTTATCAAGCCATCTATCAGACCACCATATTGGACCTATCATCTATCCGGTAGCTAGACATAGTCGGTTACAACCAAAATCGAACCAAGGAACTGGCTGGAACTGGAACAAGTGAAATAGACCCGAAACCGAGAACTCCCCGACTCGATCTTTGTTCTATCTTCGATAGAATTGGAGTCGGGCAGAAATTGAAACATATGGCTCCAAACCACTGGTTCGATATATTTTTTATTCTTTTCAAATTTCAAATCTTTTAATATTGTTTTGAGTTTTGAACAGGCCATGTCTACTGGTAAAGAAGGACTTGGTCAACGAGATGCTAGATTCATTGCAAGGCCCTCTAGAGAAGCAATGATGCATCCGATCATGTTTGGCTTAAAAGTATCATATCTAGAAGGCGTTATTATTATCTTGATAGCTCGGACGACCTTAAGGAGAAAAGTTGTGTTCATCATGGAAAGCGTTATCAACCCAAGCCCGCCAAATTTCCGAGGTCAACATGGAACAATCACTTGATAGGATGAAATTTGTATTCTCCTCCGCGTGAACCCAAATGAAATTTTGCTGCAACCTTTATCTCTTAGGGAATTTTGAGACAGAGAAGATCTTATAGATGGCACGATTTCTTGAGTGGTCTGCACCATAGAGGTTGAATTTAAGCCCTAAAAGAGAAGGTGAGGATAATGTTATTCCTTGAGGCACGATAAACATTAATCTTTACGTTTATTTGCTGACATTAATATCAAATAACTGAATAAAGTGGACCATGGTAAATACCTTCAAGATACAACGAAGACTCTTAGTTCGTCTTGCACAAACACAATTGAGTCTTAAACAAGTCAGAAAAAAATGATGATATTACGAATCTAATTAGGACTTACAAACTCTCTTGAAAAACTAAGTATGAAAAAACTCATACCATAAGAAAAAAGTTGGATGAATCTTGTTTATACTACTATATATAAACATGGTAAAGATACAACTCATGATATACTGTAAATGAGCATAATTGTTACCCAAGAATATGACTCTTAATATCACAATATGGTTGTTAATTGCAGTTGAGTTACAACCATTATTAAATGATATTAATGAGCATAATTGCTACTTAAGTGAGCTCTTAATATTATATTATGACCATAAAATGTTTATGAGTTACAGTCACTATCAAGTGTTACTAATGAGCATACTTACCATTCAAGTAAGTGACTTTCATAACACAATATTATTATAAAATACTTATAAATTACACCCACTATCAAGTTCTACTAATGAAAATAATTGCCTCACGTAAGTGGCTTGTGAAAATGTTCATGAGTTACAACTACTATTAAGTGCTACTAATGAACATAATTACCACTTAAGAAATGACTTTTAATGTTATAGCATGTTCGCAACCATAACCCCCCGTCATCCATCATGTATTTTGAAAATCACCCAACAATTCCCACTATTTTAAAAATACATTTGAAAAATCCCCAATTTCAAAATCTTATAGTTTTGATGAAGGTATCTTGCAATTGGAATCTTTAACTAAAAAACATTGATTTCACTCATCCAAATTGAATAGTAAATAAGCTTTGAACTATCCAATCTAATTGAACAAGTGTCAATGTCTTATATATATAAGTTTTTAATGTTGATATATATCATGTTAAAATTGACATATTTATATAAGCATTGTGTCTGGTATCTTTTCTCATGAGTGTTTTAAGAGTCAAGCCCAAGACTCTAAGAAGCAATCATACTTCACAACCACATAGGTATACTATATAAAAAGTACTCTCATATAAGCACTTTATATATATATATATATATATATATATATATATATATATATATATATATATATAATAGGTCTATGGGACCAAGTACATTTTCCTTGAAATATTTATTTAGTTGATACCTGCAATTACTCTAATGATATATATATAAAGAGAGAGAGAGATGGGCTTGGTTGTCAGGGTTTGACTTCAATTGCAGACAAACCTTTCAAAATAAATTTCTATCTGAATCAAAACAAACCACAGATTGAAAACCAAATAAAACCAGTCTTGGATGGGTTTAATCAGTTTGGGTTGGTTGTTTGGACAACCCCATTCACAGCCCAGGCAAGCAGGGCAGATGGTCGAACATGATGCACATTCACTGAGCTCTTATGTGCCTAAAAGGTATTGAAATGATGTGGATTCGGTTTAGATAGTGGTTTGCCAAAACCAAATTATTTGGTATGACGAGAAGAGGTACAGGGATGGGAAATTGATATAGCGATGAAAGGCTAAAACCATAATTAAAAGAAAGTATCGTACTTACATTTCGGTGTCCAATATGTGTGATATTTCAGACATCCATGGCAAGTCTACATATGTGAAGTATGGATCTACATGGAAATAGTACGCCGATATTGTTTTGAATAACAAATCTGATTAAGTGGATCCGATACCAGATCTTTCAGATCCATTGATATCTCCATGTGCCTATGCTGGGACATCACTTAGTCAGTAAGTAGGGATGGAACAGCAGGTCGAGGATGGGTAAAACTAGACATGGGCCCGGCGGTTCGAACCAGAACCGAGCTAGCCGTGGAACCACTGGTAACGGTAACCAGAACTGGTCGGTTACGGTTCCTCATATTTGGAAACCATCCTGGAACTGGCGGTTCTAAACTGTGGATCTTGTTTATATACAGATTTTTTGAATTCATATATCACTAATGAACTGGTTTGGAACCGCATGTTCCAGTTTAACCTGAACTGGGCGTGTATAGGTAAAACCATACCTGACCTTCTATCTGGGAAAAATAATCCAGCCTCAACCTTTCTCACAGGAACCCGAATCCACACATGTGTGTGTGTGCATGTATGCACGCTCATGCATAAAGGTAGTGAAGAATGTATAATGTCTTTTGGTACATTTCGTGCATAACTCTTATTGATTAAACTCTTAATTTTAATCAGCTAAGAAGCCCAGATGATTGAATGTCCCTCATATCGGTTATCTAGATCACCCACATAAGCTGATTAAAATTAAATTAAATAACTTAATTTCTATAAATATTTTTTATTAAATACAAAACTCTTGCTTATTTAAAATAATAAAAGATTTCGGATTGTAAAATAAAACTCTGTAATCTGTTGAAGACACAAGCTCCTTGTCTAATTGAACAGTGCTAATATGTATCACTAAAAGAAACCATTCTTCACAAGATTGAAGCAACTAAGAACTCGATAAGGAAACCCTAAGGCATACAGAGAGTTGAACTCCCTCCGACTCGTCGGTAGGCATGAGCCTTTTCCGCCATGATAAGTCCTGCCTCGAGGCATTTTACATGGAGATCAGCATCAGCCTAGACGACCCTGCAACAAATCGAACCGAGCATGATAATAATCCGTCTGTCTCGTTTGGCAACCCCATTATATATATATATATATATATATAGAGGGAGAGAGAGAGAGAGAAACCAGGCTAATGAGGCTGCTCTTTTATTCTAGAGAGCTTGCCGCAAAGGAATCTCAAATCGATTATAGAAAGAAGAAGAGAGAAAATAACCACAAATGGACGAAAACCAAAAAAAAAAAAACCACCACACCATATCTCTCTCGTTTTTACAGTGCGTCACAGCCGGTCATCCGCGAGAACCCCACCCTCGACTTCTCCCGATCGAACATGAATAAGAACCCTTTGCTGCATCAGATTCCCCATCACCGAGATCCCCGTCCCGCCGCTTCCGGTACGCTTCACAGCCAAACACTTCACCCCCGGCGCCACTTCAATGAAGTAATTCGTCGCCGGCGGAGAGAAAACCACGCCACCCTTCATGTAGAACCTCAACCTTGGCAGCCTCCTCTTTGCCACTGCTCGGCAGCTGACGTTCACGCACAGATCCAGCAGCGACGCCACCCCTCTCTCCACCCGTGGAAACCCCACCCCTCTCTGAAACGCTTTCAGTATTTCCGTATACGCCGGCTCCAAGAAGAAACTCAGTGTCGTGCCCGAGTCGATTACCGTACCTCCGTTCCCGAACTCGTCCACGCCCCACACCGACGGGTCGATCCTCAATGCCACTCCATTGACGGTCAGTCGCCGGATTCCGACGTAGTAAAAGGTGGGTGAAAGCGAGTTGTTTTGCAGAGGCGTGAAGCTCATGTTTCTCCGAAGGATGGTTTTCTGTTGGGTATCGCCGAGAAGGAGGAAGCTCGTTGGCGGCGGAGAGATCGTATAATCCATGAGACAATACGAGAACTTGTTGCCAAAGAGGGATCCGACCTGTGAAGCGAATGAAATGGGTCCGCGGCCGAGCCCCATGACCCCATCGGCTCCGGCGAACCTTGGCCCGGTGAGGCTCGCACCCGACGCCTTGAACCCGAATGAGACGTTGTGTAGGCGAACCAGGTGACCGGAGCTGGTATTGAGCGTCGTCGTCTCTTTCGCAAAGATGCCGGAGGAGAGTGAGCCGTCGCCGTAGGTGTAGGCGTAGCGGCAACGACTATGCTCACGGGTGTGATTGCATCGGCTGCGTGGCGGGTGGGTCACTAGGCGGCACGCCGGGGCGTAGCAGTGAACGGGGGCGAAGGAGAGGGAGTGGCGCGGGAAGAAGAAGAAGCTCGCTGGGTGCTTTGTGCAGTCACGGCACGCTGAGCAGCGGACCAGACGAGATCGCTGCCGGTATCGGCGACGAGGAGGAGCTTTTGCGACGGTGTGCCTATCCGAAAGTCGACGAAGTACTGACCCGAGCCGAGGGAGGCGCCGGAGACGGCTGGCGTCTTGAGGGTGTTGTTGGCGGGGAGGGCGAAGAAGAAGGCGCGGAGACGGTCGGAGTCGAAATCAATGGCGTCTTGGATGTGAAACGGTGAGGCCGAGAGAGCCGTTCTGTGAAGGAGCTTGAGTTTGAGATAGTTGGGGATGCTTTCCTCTGTGTTCAGGCATTGTGATGGGAAGAAGAGAAAAGCGAAAAGGAAGCAAATGAGGAAGACGAAGACGCGTTGTAGAGGACAGAAGCCATGGCAGTGACCGGGTGCCATGGCTTCTGTGAGGTGAGAAGTGTTGTGATCTTGTTTCAGCGTTTATATGTATGGACGGTGCATTATGTGAATTGTGATTGACGATAATGGGAGTTTCATGTGGGACACGAAAAATTTGATAAGAGAATCTGTGTCTTCGTAAAGCAAATGATAAAATAATCTACACGAGGGTACTTTTAGTCTGGCAATAGACTATAGATGTCTTTGTGGCCCATTATTGAAGAAGGTAACTATCCAAGCCCACCATAGGGACATCCGGTTCGAGCCATTTGAACCAACCAAGTGCAGAACCATTTTAACAAACAAGTGTAGATGGATCTTGATGTTTGAACACAATGAAACCGACGATGATTAAGCCTTTTTTCCCCACGGTTACATAAAGAAAAAGCTAAATTATTTTTTACTATTTTTTCAAATATTCTTCTGGTTTTCTTCTTCTTTTTTAATATTTTCACCGTTTAATTTATTATAACTTTTTATGAACAAGTTAATGTTTAGTCGCAAATCAAAATATGGAAGATCAAAGATGTTGAGGTTGATATATACCTATCCAAAATGAGGTTATATCAACAGACAGATTTAGCTCGCAGGGAGGAGCTAACGATGTGGTGGTTTGGGACTGCACCAAGGAGCGTCTACATGTGGATGTGTGGTGCAACATATGTTTGGGGCTGGTGGTTCTAAGGGCAGGTTATCTCAAAGAAATTGGTGTGATAGTCATGATATACAATGAGAGGGGCACATTCAAATTACTTGGATATTTAGGGAGAGAACCAAGAGAAGTTAATATTACGAACTTCAAAAAGAGGTTTAAGGAGCGGCGGAGTTCAAAGTATACATGTACTTATGATTAAATGTCGATCGATTATTATAGAAAAAGTGAATGGTTGAGAGTTGTTTGCATTTTCGAACACCTAACAGTGTTATCATATACTAGTCGATCTCTCTCTCTCTCTCTCTCTCTCTCTCTCTCTCTCTATATATATATATATATATATATATATATATATATATATATTGGAGTGCTTCACTCAAGTGTTTGTACTTGAGTTCAACTTCATTGAATCACTCGGCAAAAAAAGTGGTTAAAATAAACAGAGAGCATGAACATGAGAGAAAATAATTCACCTTAAAAAGAAAAACACGATAGACATCAATCATGGAGGAAATGAGGAAAGGAGAGCATGGTGCAAAAGCCAAATAAGGTAGAACCAAACGGAGAAGCAGGAAGAGGGAAGCTTCCTCTGTTTTGGGGAAGCAAAAGACATTGTGGTGTTTTACTGCTAGCTAGGGTTGGCAATATTGGTCCGATCCGCATGGCCATTCCCTACCATTAATCCAAGCAAGACGCGTCTTACCTTGTTTGAGAAGGTATCGGTTTTGGTTTGAGAAAACCCCTAATCACTGGGAATGGGGTGTGTATGAGACAAGAATTGTTCGACTACTCAACCAAACCATCTCTCTCTCTCTCTCTCTCTCTCTCTCTCTCTCTCTCTCTATATATATATATATATATATATATATATATATATATATAGGGTAAATGCATAATGTTTTTGGTCATTCGATATTTGATATAGACGGTTGAGATGATAAAGTAAAAAATATTTTGTATTTACAAAAATATAATGATATATTTTTAATTCAAATATCTACTATTAATCATGGTGGTCAAATGTCAAACAATGAAAATGATCGTCGACTGTCTCCGCTGCCTGGTTTGGATCATTAAACCCTAAACACACAGGGACCTCTTAGCTGTCCAAAAGTATAGGCGTGATATATATACGCCCACATCTCTTTTAATATACACACTTTTTTTTTCTAATTTTTAGTAATTATGAAAGTATCTTTTAGCCATTTTTCCTCATTTCAATTAATTATTATTCGAGCTATAATTATTTTCAACAAAAGAATAAAATTATTTTAAATAAAAAATTATTAAAAAATAAAAACTGAAAATTAATAGAAAAAAGAAAGAGAAAACAGAAAAAAAGGGTAAAAAGACTAATTCAAAAGGAGATCCATCCATTTATCGATTTATGTTTTTATTTTATTTTATTATTTTTCTTGTTTTGATTGATTTTTATATTAAAATAAAAAATAAAAAACTAAGGCATCCTGATGGAAGAGATGCATGTGGAACACATCTCTTCCATTGGGATGTCCTAGTTTTTATTTTCAATTTTTCGTGTGTTTCTTAATTTTTTCTTTTTCTTTTGTTATGGATTCTTATGGTTTTTTTTTATTATTTAATCACATCTCTTCTTATTATTGATTTTATTTTTAGTTTTAATTTTTGTTCTTTTTTTTTTGTTTAAATTTTTTTCAATGAAATTCTTAAAAATATGTATTGAAATGTGAATAACACAACAATACTAAGTGAAACCTCCATTGTGGGAACAAAAGTATTCAATCAAATATACTTTTTCTTGAATTGTGTGGGAGATGAGAGATTAGGTGAGAGGAGATTTGCTCCAATGGCATAAGAAAGAAAGATTAGGTGAAGGAGAAGACAAAAATGTTGAGATTGAACGGGAGAGAAAAGATAGTAAAAGAGAGTGTAAAAATAGCAAGCCTTATGTTACGAGAGAAAGATATGCAACAATATGTTGGTACATGCGGGGTACAGTGTACTCGTCTCAGTCCGAGTGTTTTTCTCTTTTTCTTTTACTGAAGAAGACACAAATTCGTGGGTAAAACTCTTCTGTTTGGTTTCTGTGAGATAAAAGGTTGGCCGTTGTTCGTCGTCTTCGTATCACGTCATTGCTTGTCCTGTCAGAAGCCTTCCAATCCGACCATGACATGATTCTTTTTCATGAAACTTTGGGTAAACACGATACAGACAGTTCAAATCGTGTCGTTGTTGAGTTTCTGTGGCAAGTAACTTTGTTCCAGGTCATGTTCATATCATGTCATTTTCTATTTCGAACACCACTTTTTTAGCATTACTTTGGTGTTCATGAACACAGATTCCTAGCTCATTTTCCCACATTTCTTAAGCATTGACAATCCTTGATCTTTAGTGTAAAACCTTCTAATTTTTCTACCTATCTATGCACAAAGAGCAATAGCTCACTTGGCTAGGAGGTCGACTCACATGTCTAAGGTCATGAGTCCAGCCCCCTTGGAGTGCATCTGGATTCAGCCTCCCATTTTACCGATAATTTCACCTGGCTTTGCATCTGGTAATTTATTCTCCACCCAATTAAAGAGAATGTCAAACCTCCGTCAATTTTGAATTTTTTTAATTTTTGTATTGAAAGTTTCAAAAAAATGAAATGTTTAAAGCCTGCGCCACCCGAGACAAATTTTTGGATCCCCGCTGCTTCCGCCCATCCCGTTAATCTTGTTCTAATGCCATCGATTCATATTAGACTTTGTTTACTAGATACATCTTGAACTCTCAAAGGTGGACCTATATATGATTAATTTGGTTTACTAAATGGGTAGTTCAACAAAATATCCAAACCAAAACCCAAACCATTTACATTGACTTGGAGAAGGGAGCCTGGTGTCAGCATGGGACCAGCCTTACATGGATTGTGTGAGGGTTTTCCTGCTCAGTGTTGCAGTGCATAATAAGTGCACAAAGCCCAATCCCGCTAGGTCTTAAATTCATGTTCAACGCGGTGTGTCTGTTCAAACATTATTTTTTAGTGTGAAGACTTGAATTGGGCTGTCCTTGGGAACCGCTTGCGATTACGAATTAAATAGGGTGTCTTGTTCAAGTGTCCATAGTCGACGCCAACTTTCATTTGTTTCTATAATAGTAAGCAGCAAGGAAGAGAAGTCACGAGCTCTTGTCATGGTAAACTTAGATTTCATTTCTCTTTTACCATCTCTTTCGCCAAGATATTGGTTTGCCTAGTGATATGAAACTTGAGTTGAGAGGATTAACGGACATCTAGTGATTTCTTTACACACACTTCGCATGTCACACGATGGATATTACTCACCAAAATAATAAAGACCGACTCACTCACCACCGGTTAAGGATAAGAGAAAGATTTGAAGCAAATACTAGAAAATAACCAAATGAAAATTCCTTAGACATGATTCTATTTATACTGAGGACAACCCCTGATATAGGTTTAAGGCATATTAACTTACTATAAAGACTAGTAGACAATAGACAATCACCTAGTAAAATATTGATGGAGGCTCAATCATCTATGAACCTGCTATGAAGACTTTCCTAGAAAATATACAATCACCTAGTAAAATACTCACAACCATCTATGAGCTTACTATAATTGTTATTTTGGTAATTGCTATGGCTACTAAATGAATATTAAATTCGAATTATCTATTCTCAAAATGAGTCAATTGGTGTTATTGATTTTAAGAGATGTTGAAAATCGCTTAGCTGGTTTAAATGTGGTTTTACTCTTCAGTGACCTCCTGCTCGAGTAAACAAATAGCCTTGAGTTTGTTGAAGTCATTAATACTTCATTCACTCAGCAATGCTTTGACTTCGAACCAGGTTGGGTTACTAGTTCCACTTCGAGCACGAGTAAGAGGTCCCTGATAGTGATCGGTGAGTCCTTCTGACCAGATTAGATCATTAGTGTCTTTCATCATCCTCTTGCGGTTGGTGAGGATTTGTCCTCAAATCTAGATTCTCGGTATCTTCCTTATAAGGAGTAAGATCCTTAACGATGAAAGAATTATAAACATTGATCCTTCTCGTAGATCTATTTTATAAGCATTGTCATTTATCTTCTCCAAAATCTTAAATGAGTCATCGGCTCGGGACATGAGTTTAGATCGGTACTTATATGGGAACAGATTTACTGAGATGTACCAAAACAAGGTCCCCCCCAAGGGTAAAAACAATGGATTTATGTATTTTGTTAGCTTGTTTGTCACAGGTTGTTGTTTGTTTCTCAATTTGTTGTTTTACTTGTTGGAGTAAAGCTTTGATAGATTCAGCTCGACTTACTCCCTTAGAATCTACTTCAGCATACTCGAGTATAGGTACCAAGTTTAAGGGGGTCATAGGATTAACCCCATAGACTATTTCAAAGGGAGAACGATCTATAGTGCTGTGAATTGGGCGGTTGTAGGCAAATTCCACCCAATGAAGCTACTCCTCCCAAGTTCGAATATTATTTGAAATAAAAGCTCATAGACGAGTGGTGAGAGTATGATTCACCACTTCAGTTTGCCCGTCAATTTGAGGGTGGCATACCGTGCTAAAGCGGAGTTTGATTATGAGTCGCTTCCATGGAGTCTTCCAGAAATAGCTCATGAACTTAGCATCACGATCAGACATGAGGTTTTTGAGAATACCATGGAGTTTTATGACTTCTCTGAAAAAATATCTGCAACATGAACTGCGTTGTCAGTCTTATGACAAGGAATAAAATGTGACATTTTAGAAAACCTATCTACTAAAAGTAGAATACAATCTCGTCTCCTATTCGTTTTATGAAGGCACACAATGAAATCCAGGCTAACTTTGGTCCAAGGTCTAGTAGGAATCGACAAAGGCATGTAGAGTCTCTGGTTTATCCCTATCCCTTTAGTCAATTTGCAGGTAATGCATCTTTTAACAATCCTATGAATATCACGATTCATTTTCGGACAGTAAAAATATTTTCTAAGCAGTTTCAGTATTTTCTTTCCCCAAAATATCCTACTAACCCACCACCATGAGCTTCTCAAGTGAAGAGTTATCGGTAAGATCCTCTTGGAATGTAAAGTTTCCTTCATCGAAAAAGGTATCCACTATTCTAGTAGAATTCATCTAACTCTCTTTTTTGGCCAATAAAACTAAGAGTGGAAAGTCTAGATCCCCTTCATATTGTTTTTTTAGGACTTTCAATCCCATCATACGGGATTCGAGAATAGTGAACAGTGAATATCTTCATGATAGACCATCAACCATTATGTTATATTTCCCTTTTTTGTAACGAATGGTGTAGAAAAAGGATTCTAGGAATTTGACCCATTTGACGTATCTTCTATTCAGTTTGTCTTAGCCCTGAAGATGCTTATGTGTCATGTATGAAATGCTCGGATTAATGCATAGAATTCCTTCTCATAAGTAGAGTAGCCAAACTGGCAAAAGGGCATGTAATACACACAAACTCATAGACTTCCTCATAAAGCGTTTGGCAACCAGTTCTTTGATTTGGTATTGTGGGTCATTAGCCTTATTGGGGTTGCAACGATAAGCCTACTTGTTTAAAAGAGTTCCGTTTGGCAACAGATCAATATGGTGCTCAACACCACGAATTGGAGGCAAACCATCGGGAAGTAGGAAACACATCGGTGAATTCCCTCAATAGCTTAGCAAGTAAGGGATGCTCCTGTGTTGGCAAACTAGTTTTCACTCCTTAGCTATAACCAAGTATATCATGTCAGCTTGTGCGATTGCTAGCTCAACCTCCCTTTTGGTGAGTACCAAACTTTCTTTGGCTTGTTCCTCCTTGGTAGTTGATTTTAGAGAGAGATGTTGTGGTGCTAACTAGGCTAAAGTAATTTTTTCATCCTTTGTAAATGTGTATGTGTTCTTGTATCCATCATGGAAGGTTTGTCAGCCAAACTGCTATGAAAACCATTAGGAGATGACCTGAATTCAATGGAACCATGTCACATATAATGGAGTCTTGGTAAGTTTTACCAATGGATATTGGCATAGTAGCTTGTTGTTGAACCAAAATTTCCCGTTGATTGTTGAGTCGGTGCAACTTATAAGGATGTGGGTGAGTTATGGTGGATAAGCTCAATTTATTGATTAATTATGTGGATGCCACATCGGTATAGTTACCGTCATTGATAATGAGTAAGCAAATTTTATCGAGAATTGTGCAGCGAGAATGAAATAGATTCTCACACTACTCTTGTTCATGAGCGCATTAAGAGCTCCTGTGGTTCATTGTAATTTCAATAGTTTCAACCTCAACAACTTCAAGGGTCTATTTGTCCTCACCATCTAGTGATTAAGAAGACTCGCATAGCACCATCACTTGCTTGTTGGGGAAATGAGATGTGATATGCACGTAACCAAGACATTTAAAACATTTAATGTCATGGCTACAATAGGTAGCGTAAGGGTTTTTAATCACCTCTTTTTCATTTCGATCATGTTTCATTGCAGTAGCAGGTCCAACTTTTTTTATTTCTTTAGAAATACTTGTACTTGAGAAAGCCTTGTTTTGGGTTAGCTTAGAAACCAGATATCTAATGGAAGCGGTCTTTCTTTGTTGTCTTTCGACCTTAATGACAAGCTGAAAAACATCCTTAATGAATGAATAAGGTTGTAATTTCACAACGTTAGCTAGTTCTTTGTTCAACCCGATGATAAATCGGCCAATGGTTTGCTCCCGTGGTTCTTGTACTTCACAATGCAGCATCAAGGTGTCAAATTCTTTGACATGACTTTCACGCAAAGCCAACCTTGTCACAAGCTTTACAATTGAAGGTAGAGCTCTTGTCAATAGTAATCGAGAACAAATCTCTTACTCATGATCTGTTTCATCAAGCCCCAATTCGTTATGTTCCCATCTCCTTTCCTACGTCGCTGATCTTTAAGTTTGCTCCACCAGTGGTTAGCATAATCGTTGAACTTCAATGCAGCTAGGTGACTTTTTTTTTCTTCGGAGTATTGATAATACTCAAAGATCTTATCGACTCGTTGCTCCCGGTCAAAGAACTCTTCAGGTGAGCTTGATCTGGTGAAAGAGGGAATTTTGATTTGAATTTGGTGATCTGCATCTCTTCGATCCGTTCTTGCCTCCTCGTGCATTCGTACAGTTGAGCCAAGGGGAATTTGAGTTTACATCATGGTGATTGGTGTTGGATCGGTTAGGAGAAGGAGCTATTTATCGCACTAATTCCTCAAGGCTTTGGGTCAGTTGTGCCACCTAAGTGGTGAGTGCTTCTTGTCCACGTTGAAGTGCCATGATCTAAGCTTGGTTAAGAGACATACCTCGTGGTACTGGGGGGCATCGAAATCTTGTCCTGACGTCCTCTCAATGTCAATGAAAGCATTAAATGATAGAGAGAGAGCTCTATTTATTAAGAAAAAGACAGTTGAAAATGGATTTTCATTAAAAGAATGGAAGCATTTCTGTCTTTGCTATGGTACTTCTCTTTCTTTTAGATAGGAAACTAACTGGCTACCAAAACGTGCTGCAAGTTGGGGTCTCGACTCAAAGGGTTCGCAATCTATCCAACCTATCATGGATTGCCCACAATCAATGGGGACCCGATCCATTTTAAGTATAGTATTTGATCCAAAACTGATTACTCAATATAAATGTAATCAAACTAATAATTAATCAATGCTAATCCACAAATATAATTAAATTTATTCAACAATTTATTCCTAATGGAGGGTCCTCCCCCTTCATTTCCTTATAATAAGGAAAAACCATGCCAGTAAGTTGTGTCCTTTTCAGGCTTTTGTATAAAGAACAAAAGAATGAGATACTTCATTGGTTTCTTCTTTTTCTCCCTCGCAAACCAAGGCCTCATGAATACCACCACTTTCAAAATGGAAAGTTTAGCCCCATGATGGCTAATTAGGGTATGCATGGAACTTCCAAAACGGCTCTAGATATTTAGTGGTTTGGTTTGGTTATGTTTGGTTCTAATAGGGAAAAAATTGACGATTCGGTTCACAGTTTTAGAGTTAGAACCAAACCAAACAGTTATACATATCGGGTTGAAATTTTTTATATAAAAGCTTGATCTTTGGAAGAAGCAAATTCAGGAAATCCTCCATTTTCTAAAAAGTTTTTAATGTCATGAAACCAAGGTTTTTCAACTGAATTTTGGTCATTTTGACAAATCTTCAAATCGTGAGTGGATGGAGTGGGTGAGTGCCAAATTTCTAAGGATGGAGTTTCCATTGTGGGATCGACCCTTAGAGATGATCCTAGGGATGAGAGGGCATCCGTTATGGTATTGTCCTCTCTACCTATGTGAGTGAGTGTGCATGTTTGGAAAGAATCGGCCAATCTAGTGGCCAATTCGTGGTATGGTATGAGTTTTTCATTTTTGACTTGCCAAATTTTTGAAACTTAGTTTATAACAAGCATAGAATCTCCAAAGACTTCAATACATGATACCCCTAGATTTTTCAAAATTTTTAGGCCTTGTATGAGTGCTTCATACTCGGCCACATTATTTGAGCATGAAAAATCTAGTCGAATGACAATTGAGATTTCTCCTTTCTCGAGAGATATGAGGATGATTCCCACACTTGCTCCTTGTTGATTCCTTGCCCCATCAAAATACATTCTCCACACTTGATCTTCATTAAGACAATTTGCTAAAACATGGTTTTGAAATTCATTTACAAAGATGCCTTCATTGGGCATTTCATCAAGTCTTTCAAAAACCTTGTGTAAAGATTCAATGTGTGTGCATCAGGTTTTTTATTTTACCAAAAGATCATCCACATATACTTTCAAGAGCTCATGGATTTGATCATGGAAAATGGTAGTCATGGCTCTTTGGTATGTGACACCAGTATTTTTCAAATCGAATGGCATAATCATGTAACAGTATGTGCCCCAAGGTGTAGTAAAAGCAGTTTTTGTCTGATCTTTTAGTGCTAACTTGATTTGATTATAACCCGAATAGCCATCCTTAAAAGAAAACATTTCATGATTTGCAGTTTTTTCCACTATCAAATCAATGTTTGGAAAAAGAAATTATTTTTTGGAGTGGCTTTGTTCAAATTTCTAAAATCAATGCAAATTCTAATTTTCCATTAGATTTTCGAACCACAACAATATTTGAAAGTCATTCGGAATAAGCAATGGGTTTTATAAATCCAACTTTTTAAAAGATCTTTAAAACCCTCTTTCACTTGGGAGTGAACATCGGGATGTATCTTCCTAAGCTTTTGTTTCACGGGTTTGGCATTGGGTTCTAAGGGAAGATGATGCTCCACAATTTTTGGGTCTAGACTTGGTATGTCTTCATAGGTCCATGCAAATACATCAACATAGGATTTTAAGAATGCAATGAATGATGTCTTTTCATGCTCATGCAAACATGCACCTATCTTGACACACTTTGGATTAGGCTCACTCCCTAGGTTGATTTCTACAAAATCCCCTCCTACGGAATTTGAAGGTTTTTTTAAGTCAACGATTCTATGAAATTTGGGAAGCTCGGAAGCTTGATTTTCCTCATGGATGAGGGGATCTTCCTCCTTGCTTTGATCATTCTCAAGCACTTTAATTTCTAGGGAAGTGTTAGTTAAGAGAGTGGGATTGTGGATACACGATTTTGGTTTAGGGATATGTGCAAATTTTAAAGAACTCGAAAATGGGTTTTGTACATGGCCAATATTTTTGGAATTTTCAAAATTTTCATTTTTTTTTCTTTTTCAAAACGAAAACTAGGAGGATGAATATACAAGACTTTCTTTTTGGGATTTTCAGATTTTTCAATTGTTTTGGCTTTTTACAAGTAAAGAGAAGAAACATAAACCACATTCTTTTTAGAATTTTCAGGTTTTTCAATTTTTTTGGCTTTTTGTAAACAAAGACTAGGAGAAGGAACATAAATCACATTCTTTTTAGAATTTTCAGATTTTTCGAATGTTTTTGGGTTTTGAGGGTTTTCTAAATTTTTTTGGCTTTTACAAATAATGTTTTTGGATTTTCGGATAAGAAGGGATCTTCCATCAAATCTACAAAGAAAACACTATGAATTAGACTCTAAACAAGAAGTCTAAGCCATAGGTTTCAGTTTTAGGAGGTTCTAGGGCACCCTTGACCTAAGTGGTCTTAGGTGGTGGCTCAAGGGGTATGGATGGGGTATAGCCCAATCCATATCGAATTGGGTTAAGACTAGGTAGGATTGGCTCTAGACAACCTTGACTATGGGTTTATAGACCTTGATAAGGTGTGTGTCCCATGTTCAACATCATATTACAAGGCTTTTTGAGTTTTGAAAAAAATTTATATAATGGATGGCATTGGAACTTGGTGTCGTCCATATCATGCACATACACACACTTTTTGGGGTTTTGCCTCATTGTTCATTGTGGGTTGCCCATATAACCCTGGTTTTTCAAATCGAGTCTTTTGAAATGTTCTCCTATTCTACAAATCTTCATAAACCCCCTTTTTCAAATTGACTTCGAAAAGGGAAGCCTTCTTTATCAATTTGTGAAATATGGAGATTTCGTGGAGGGAGAGAAGCACTTTTAAATCCATTTTGAAATTTTCAAGGATGAGGATTATTACACACCCTTCAGAGATGGGCTCTCTGACTTACTCCAAAAGTGACCTCCACCGAACGATGAATGCATGGGCATCCTGGTTGGGTGCTTGTTTGGTATCCCTTAAAGTATTTAAAGTGAGAGTAACTTCCACGTTATGAGAGAATCGTTGCATAAAGCAATTTGCTAACTTTTCAAAGGTAGCAAATTGGCTTAGATCGTAGGAAGCCAACCACTTCGAAGCATTGCCTTTAAGGGAAAGGGGAAACCAATAGATCCATTTCATCGAATCATTTTTCTTCTTGTAAGCCCTACGGGAGAAGAGTTGAAGGTGGGATCTAGGATCCCCATTCCGTCATACCGATGAAAATTTGGTATGTCATCATCACTATCAGTTTGATAGTCGAATGGTAAAAAATCCAATAATGCGTAGGATTTCTTCTCCTTAGTTTGGCCTCTCAACAATTGTTGTAGGGTTTTTTTATCTTTTAATGTAAAGGATTCATGTTCCTTTTCCCCTTCTAATATTGAGGTCTCTGTGGGCTTCTTAGATCGGCTTGATCTCTTGTGAGCCCTTGCTTGCTTCCCATGAGAAGAACATGATTCCACCACCTCGACCTCTTAGCTTAGGGCGACAATCTTTTATTCTAAGAGTTTGAAATCTCTTTTAAGGAAAACAAGCAATTTTTCTCTATTTTTGTAATGTGCTTTTGAAAACCTTTTGAAATAGGACTTCAGGAGCAATAGGCCTAGCTCAACATTTCATACAATCCGTCTGAACTATACATGCTTTTGATATAAGAAAACTTGTGCACAAACTAAAAATTAATACCACGATTTTGAAAAAGGTTGGAATTGGAAAATTTTTACCTAAACTTGAAATTACTCAAGACCCGGGTCCCACTAGGCTTGCCAATTCTGTAAACGTTGAAATTTTCACTCCAAGTCTATGTACAGACTTGAAACAAGAATTTCAATTCTACTTTGTGTGTGAGTGTGCTAGCTAGTTTTAAAAAACTAGTAAAGTGTATAAATAAAATCCCACTTCAATTGGTGATTATGGCTAAGCGAGTTCTTTTCGCTTTAGGCCTTCTTGAACAAACCCTTAAGGGTCAACCTAATCACTTAGGAGTTTTAAGTGTATAGGTGATAGACTCTAATTCACGTGAAGATGAGGTGCTTTTGCTAAGAAATAATATGTGCACTTAGTTTCAAACTTGAAATTCACCAAGATCTAAAACATTGATTCTGTTTTTCATATCTTGTTCCCAAATATTTCTTGGTAGTCTAAAATCTCCAAAATTCATAAAACTTTTACAAGATATTTTCTGATGTATTAAGATCCTAAACCACCTTTTGTTTTGAATTTTTAGATAATAAATTTACAAAATTAAATCAAGAATTGGACCTAACTTCAGTGTTTCAGGATATTCTATGAGAAAAATACAAAGGCTCAAAGAATCCTCTATATCTTGGGGCACAAAACTCCCAATGTTATGATCTTAGTCTTTTTAAAAATATATAGATATCAGTTTTCGAATGAGACTAATTTCATCGAATTTGGATTCCTACAGACAAAGATATGAGACTTTTACCCAACCCCTATTCCATGAAATCCGAATGTGCAAAAATAGAAATAGATTTGTCTGACCTTTCCCAATTTTATTCATGGGATTGCACGGTTCTAAAATTCTTGAAAATTTTATTTCTAGTGGGCTGGTGTGTATAGATATTATGCCTAAAGTTTCAAGGCATTCGGATCACAGATCAGAGAATTAAAATTAAAACAATTAGAGTATGCAGATGCTAGAAAACCAGATTTTCATTTTTTTAGAACATATATGAATGCATACTGACCCGAATTTAAATTGCAACAACTCAGCAACACTAAGCAAATTGCTGAAAGAAAATGAATGGAAATATGTATATTAGCTTAAGCATAGAGGGGGTTAGAGAATATAGAGTATTTTATAGAATATATTACGGTAAAATCACAAAACCAAACACATTGAGGGCGCAAGTAAGAGCATAAAATTCACAACACATCTACTTCTTATTACAACATGGGGAGAGACAAGGCTCCATTAATACATCCCCTTTTAAATTAAATTTGAAAGAAGAGATGTTTAAGAATCAAAGGTTTAGAACTACTTACAGAATTTCCACAAGGATTGAACCTTCAAGATGAAATTCGGTCCACCTCTTCACCTTGGATTCACTATATCACTCACAACTCTCTCTAAGTGAAGCAACCCTTAGCCTAGAAACTAACCCAATTCCCCTCTCTTCACACTTCCCTCTGCAGCCCACGACCTACCTAGGTGTAGCCCCTCTCTTGGAAGTACTCTCTTGGTTGCCCTTCCCCTTTGTGCATTCCCTCTCTTCCCAAGACCCAAGATCCAATTCATGCCCCCCCCCCCCCCCCTTGGCCCTGTTTATAGGCCAAAGGGGAGCTGATTCTAGGGCCTTCCTTGGGGTAGGCTATGGCCCATATCCAGCCCCAAGGTCCAGCTAGGTAGTCCCCCTTTTGGGTGATATAGATCAACCCCATGTGGGCTGGTTCTAAACCTTGTTGGGCACATCTAGCTCTAGTCGGGTGAACCCAAGTGTCCGGCTAGGCTTGTGTAGCTTGTCTTCACTTGGTTTGATTCAAACTAATATGTTGGCTGGATGTAGCTTTGATAATCCTTCCAAATCAGTATTTCCAAGTCCAATTCATTCTATAAAGCCGATCCATCTTGGCCCTTGATTTGAAGTGGACCAACCCATGATTTGAAGTGAACCGGCCCTTGATTAGAGATGCACTAGCCTTTGATTTGAAATGAACTAATTAATCTTATCCAAATGGTATCTTTAATCCATTTTGATATGCTTCGCTGGATATGTTTGAAGAAGATAAGGCTCTGACTTGGTCTGTCCCTTTGCTTCCGGATTTGATCTCGATCTTGAATTGAATTGGGTCCTTACCTATTCGTCTGATTTGCTTTGATCATTTGGGCTTTTTAACTTTTTAAAACCTTTATTTTGAAGTGTTTCTAAAAGATTTGATCTTTTCAAAAGGTTTTAAATCAATTGAATTTTTCGAAATTCGGGGTTTAGGAAAATTTTTAATTTCGGGTGTTTACATATAGTAAAAGGGGTGTGCATATATCAATCCCGTAAAGAATATGACCCAAGGAATTCGTGTCAGATCCGTGTTGTCCAATTTTGACCCGAATCAGAAGTGACGCGACGACCCAATTTGCCACCCCCAGCAGCTGCGGGAGGTATGACTCTACAGGTTATCTGAATAATGGGACTGAATGATGTAGCTTTACATCCTTTTCCTTTTGGATACACAAGCTGGGGTGTAGCGGATCCCTATCTTTCCATCCTTCATTGGCTAGAAACTATTTATTGGTACCTCACTATCTCAATATGTAACCGTGCATTTCGGAAGTTCATCCTTTTTCTTCTAGGTTAAAGTGAAATTTTATTGGAAAAGATAGACATACAATATCTACAAATAGGAGCCTCCTCCGTGGATGATGCCTTTGCAAATTTTATTGCAATGGTAAAGAGGGTGATTTGCAGAAAGCTCTCCTGCACCTTTCCTTATCTGTTGCTTCTTCCCAGCTCTCCCTTTTGCATGGCGATCAAAACTTTACCGTGTGAGTCCAAGGGTGTGGATAGATCACCACGATTACTTCACGTCTTGTTAGTTCTCTTTGAAGATCTTTCCAAAATCTTCAAGGATCAACTACAACGTGGTAACTACGGGTTTTTTATTGGTAACAGCTCATGAAGAGCTTAACTCTAAGACTAAGGATCATTCAAGAAAGATTCTGTTGTTCATGATATCTTTCCAGCCTTGTTCATGCACTTCTCATGATGTTTTCCTTTCATTTAACATTGGGATCTTTGGCAAATATCAAAATTCTCACTTCTTCCCTTTCTCAAGTTGGAATGTGCCTGGATAAGGGATATTCGACCAAGCTGCCCTTTTTCGCCTCAAAGGAAAGATTCTCTCATTTTCTTTAAAATTTGTGTTTCCTTCTTCGGTATACGTTGCCATCCTTTGCTAACATTGAATGACAACCTCATGTGTGACATGGTTGTTTTAAATAAGTAAGCAGGTACCCAATTTGCTCCGCTTCACACGCGCACGCATGCACACGCATATATATAGAGAGAGAGTGATTGGTTCATGCTTACGATTTACACCTATCCATTCATGTCCACCTTCCTTACAAAATTTCAAATTACATCCATACCACCCAAAAGCAATGGGTGGACAAAACTAAGTTTGCAAGGATAAAATCCAGTTTTCATATATATAAAGAGAGAAAAATATGTGTTCTATCGTGTACATCCATTGTTTTTTCAATGACATTAATATAATTTGAAATTTTTAAGGTTTTCAAAGAAAATTACTCGTGTCTATAAAAAGCAAAGCAATATGATAAGTAACATCCAATCTCTCTCTCTATATATGTGTATGCAAGCATACATGCACGTATGAGTAGAGAGATACGGTGGGAGGGGCAGGAATGTTTTACCAGTGTATAGAAAGATGGCGAAGATTTTAGATGCGATTTACAGGAAGGTTAATTGTCTAAAAAACGGTAGCCGTTACAATCGAATACAGAAGGTTCAGCTAGTGCGGCGTTAATTTAAATCATAAAGCCAAAGGTTTTGGTTATATACTCATCTTATATGCATTTCAAGATAAGGCAAAGTTCATAACTGAGGCATATTTAGGTAAGTGAATTATTGCGTGATAATTGGATTCAAGTCTGTTCATGCAAAAGATAATGTTTGCGTTATCTTATTCCAACCGCGCATCATTTGATCAAGTGAACTATGCCTCCAAGAATTACATGTTGCTGTTCAAACTACTGACCAACTGTTAGAATTGCATAATGAAAGGCAATAATATCTCTGCTGATTCTTGCTTTTGCTAATATTTAGGAGAATGCTGAGAGAGAGAGAGAGAGAGAGATTTATAAAATTGCAAGAGATGAAAATCACACATGCACCGCGTACCACCATCGATTAACTAAGAAACATAAGATGCAGTGAAACAGAATCATCATGACTTCACACAGCAACCCCCTAGGGTCTAATACATGAACAGCTGGGATGGAACAGAACAAGTGATCGACAACAATATTTTTCATAGTGCCTTCTGCAATCTGTAAGCACAAAAGAGAGTACTCCATTCCCCAAATCATATTCGACATGGAAGTCCTGCTGCGAAATGTTCCCAAAGAGAGACACCTAGTATAGACGGAACAATTCCACTACAAACCACTCCCTTCTCAATCTCAACGAAATGATTATCAGGCTTCAGCCTCCAATCAGCACCACCACCGAAATGAAAAATTACATCCGATAGCCCTTCACCGGAATCATCCACCTTAAAACACAAATTTTAAATTTTAAAATTTGGCGGTGGCTTAACTCTATATTTAATGGCTTTAAGCAAGGCAACCGAGAAATGACCATAGATTTTAGGTTCTAGAAAAGTCAGCGTCGTCCCCGAGTCTATTATTATTGGATAACTATTGCCACCATCCTCTTGAGAAAGCTTAACACCATTAGATTGTATATTAAGCTTTTTACCTGCAATACTTATATCATTCAAAGTGGGTTGCTATAATGTACCTTCTGTCCCAGTTGTCATCGATGTCTGTTGAACCTTCCCGGTGCCGGAAAACACTGCACTGTCTCCGAACTTAAGCGATCCAGTCGAGTTTATGTCACCCCATGGAACAAGACGGTAAGAAAATTTGTTGCCGATAGAAGATCCCAACTGCGAAACAAGTGAGAAAGCACCAGCACCAAGACTTACAATACCAGGGGTCCCCGACTTGCTTATAAGACCACCATATTCGTGGCCACAACCGAAAGCGATCGATGGAAACTTGACATTTCGATGATTGTTGGCATCGAAAGAAAGTGTTTCTGATGAGATAGTTCCTTTTGTATTCGAGCCATCAGCATACCTATAAGTATATTGGCACTTATCATATCAACATAATCACATGATCCTTGACCAAAAGGAAAAGCATTACACCACATATTGCTTCAATCTAGAGACTTGTAGGTAGAAGATTTCTTCGGACTGAAGAGGGAAGCGGATTGATTGTAGCAATTGTTAAATGGGATGCACTTAATCCATGTAAGGTCGCTTCCTGTGTCAAGAATGGCCCAGTACGTCTGTGGTGGAGTTCCAAGGGAAAGCTTCGTGACATAATCACCACGGTTGGTTTCAAGCTTTATCGGGCTCCAAATATCGTCAGTTTGATGAAAAATATCGAGAGCGCCATATTGAGCGTTCGACAGCCTCCATAATACGTTTCGACAACGTAGAAGAAGGATCATAGAGAGGTGAATGCAGAGAGTCTCGATGAACTAGATCCAAGGAGAAACCCCGAGTCTTATGAAGTGTATTCTTAATTCTAGCCGAATTTGCCATGAAAGATCGCTGCAATAGCAGCAACAAGAGTGGGAGGATGAATTTTGAGAGGAAGGCAGCCATGGTGTATCGATAACAAATGGGTTAAAAGAATCTTTGCACGAATTTCTACTATTTATAGATGGCGATAATTATCCTATATCATGACAATCCACATTCCATTTATTTGTGGTAGACGAATGATTTCAGGCAAATTAAACTTACCAAATTATGTCAACCTTGGAATCTTGAGAGATTTTGGAATCTCTATTAATTAAGAAATGAATCCAGACTGAGATTGTGTGCATATGATAAAGGTTTTTGTGATAAATCTAAACTAAATCATACACAACGACCTTCCCATGTGACAGTGAACGAATAAATTATATATATGTGAAGTTCGGAATATGCTAGCAGCATTATGTATTCAAATAAATTAATTTCAACCATCCAATTTTAAAGATAAATTGTTGATATTTAAATTTAAAATCAAACAATATATTAATTCAAAAAGCAATCTTTTGTTTTTTAATTCAAAATTTGAACCGCCCATCTTTCAAATTGGATGGTTGAAATTTGTTAGGATACGTTACGTAATATTAATGTTGCTTCTTGAATTAAATATGTTAGCAACCTTTTGGTAACATATGTATGTAAATATATATATATATATATATATGTGTGTGTGTGTTTGTGTGTGTGTGTGTGTGTGTTATTTATGCATGGAACCTTGACGAAATCTTGAACTAATAGGAGCTCAACAAGATGGGTCAAGACCAGGTGGCTTTGGTGGCTTTCGGGCGAACCCAAGTATTGCAAAAGAAGACCGGTCTACTCCTTGAGAGGGACCAACTAATGGATTGGGTTTTCCTCATCATAGAGAAAGCACATTTAGCAAGTGAATAATCTGAAAAGAGAAGATTGATGAGACGAATCCAAAAGGCAATACAGGAAAGCAGCGGCCACATATAGAAAGGAAGAGCATTGGTGATAAAGTAAGGAAAGAGAAGCAACATCTTCATTTCTGCGGGGATCAAAAACCAGATCAGCAGTATAAGATGAAATGCTTAGAGAACGCAGGACTCTCGCCAAGGAATGTTTCCTAGATAATTGCCTGTGATGACACAAACGAGGAAAGAAAAAAATTGGCAGGAACGAACTATCGTATAGAAATCTGGTGCCTTTTCATAGATTTCCTTGCTGATGAGCAAAAACAGATCATAATGGACAATATAATCGATGAATTTTCCGTGCAATTTCAATTGAATTCACGAAGGAAAAACAGCAGCCTATAGCAAAAAATTCTTGAACTCTTGTTGTTTCCAATTTGACGTCATATCTATAGGGTTAGTAGGAGAATTAAGTTCTGATATGCAACAGCTAGAATTATCTGCGTCATATAGTTTTTCTATTTCAATTTTGTTTCATGTCAAATCCGTTCTCTTCTACTGTTGGGTCCAGTTTTCTGTTCTATATTAACTTTATTGTGGTTGCTTTTAGTCTTGTGTCAAGTTACGCTTTCTGTTGGTACCTATTGCAGTCTTTTGTTCCTTCCGTCACTTTTAAACTCTCTCTCTATATATATGTTCATGGGAAGGAGATCCTCCGTCTCTGACAGACATCCGAAAGAGTGGAAAAATCCTCGACAGAAATCGAGATGAGAAGGGACAGCAAGTCCCCACCCGGTGAACAAGGTCAAACCCCAGTTCAGACCCGTTTGCTTTGATTTTGGTTGTTTAGACAAGAGTTCCATAGAGCTTTGGTTCTCCATCAGATTTTTTCTATATAGAAAAATTCTGATGGAGAACCAAAGCTTAGGAAGAAGGCTTTCTTAGTCTCTGTTCTGTTGTGGGAACGAAGATGGAGACAGGGTTCCGAAATGAAGATGGAGGCCAAGACTTGATCCTCAGCCCGGCCTTGTCCCATGAACATCCCTGCACACAACGGAGCCGTCACCAACCACCGTTCTCAAAATCTTTCTAGTCTGAAACACCATCATATAACCAGTCCAATCCAAGCCCTATACCCAATCTGAATCCTATATAGAACCTAACCTAGATCAATCAATGATTCACTAAATATCCAATCTTTACCCAAAGCCATAACCTACTTAAGCCTAACTTATTTCTATCCAAAGCGGAGTAGCCCATATCGCGGTTAGGAAATGCATGCAAGTCAAAGCACACGAGCATTATAATCACATTTGACCGAGCTTACAGACATATTCATAGCACGCTGAAATTGAAAAGGGTCAGTGGAGCTCGAATGCGTCCCACTTCCATAATTTCAGGTTATAAAACTAAAAATTACATAGTAATTTGGTGTCTTCCTTAGGACCAAAATTCACCCTATATAGTGCTGAAACAGTCTCATATATATATATATATATATATATATATATATATATATATATATATATAGAGAGAGAGAGAGAGAGAGAGAGAGAGATTAATATGTTTGCTTATACTTGAAAAATAAATTTCAGCCATTTAGAGATTGCTGGTAGAACTTAAAAAGAAAAAGTACACATATGAATCAAGTAAACATGCAAAAAGTATAAGGATATTCTTCTTTACTTTAGAACTTAACTAACCATTTTTTGAAATAGATAGTTAAGATTTTTAAGAATATGGCAAATATATACATAATAGTATATTAGTGTTTTCCTATATACATGGTGTGTATATATATGTGTAGGAAGCTTGGTATATACTAGAAGCATTATATGTTAGTATATTTAAATTAATCTAGACTATGCAATTTGGTTGATATTTGAATTTAAAAAACAAAAAATACTATTGTACTTTTTATTATTGAAAACAACTTTATTTTTTAAGTAAATTTTAATCATTTGTTTTCAAATTTAATGGTTGAGATTTATTTAGATATACTACATCATATGTAATGTTGTTAGGACATAACAACAACAACTAAACCTTTTCTCATACTATATGGGATCGGCTATATGGGTTCTTTGTTTTCACATAATCCAATCATGTGTCGTGCTAGCAGTTAACTCAATATAAACTAGATTATTCTTTATTGTTTATTTCCAACACTTTTGTGGTGACCCTCTCCTTCTTTTAATATTTTATTTTTACATGAGCGTCCTTGAGTGGTCTTTCTACGTGTTCAAACCATTTTAAAAGATTTTCTATCATTTTATCTTCTATTGTTGTTATTCCCAATTTGTTTCTAATAACCTCATTATGTATACGGTCTTTTCTTATGAGACCACTCATTCATATATATATATATATATATATATATATATGTATATGTACAGATAATATTCCTATAGAAGTTTGGAAAATACTAGGAGAAATAGGAATCACTTGGCTCACAAGACTATTTAATGAAATATGGAAAAACCAAAAGATGCCCGAGAAATGGAGAGCAAGTACACTTATACCCAAATATAAGAACAAGGGAGACATTCAAAATTGTGCGAATTATCGAGGTATCAAGTTAATGAGTCATACTATGAAATTATGGGAAAGAATTATCGAACGTAGGTTAAGACAAGTATCAAGTACAACAGAGAACCAATTTGGATTTATGCCAGGCTTATCTACTATTAAAGCGATTCACCTTTTGAGACGTCTTATGGAACATTTTAGAGCAAAAAAGAAAAGACCTTCACATGATATTTATTGATCTAGAAAAAGCTTATGATAGGGTACCGAGGGAGGTTCTTTGGAGAACTTTGGAAAAAAGAGGTATCCCATTGACATATATTAACCTTATAAGAGACATGTATGATGGTGCAAAACCATGTGTGAGGACTCATGAAGGAACGACAGACTTCTTTGAAGTTAATATTGGGTTACATTAAGGATCAATAAGTCCATACTTATTTATAATGGTGATGGATGAGTTAACAAAACATATTCAAGATGAAGTACCTTGGTGTATGTTATTTGCAGATGACATTGTATTAGTAGAGGAGTCTAAGGGAAAAGTGAATAGAAAATTGGAACTATGGAGAGAAACATTAGAAAGCAAAGGCCTCCGACTTAGTAGAACAAAGACAGAATATATGGAATGTAAGTTTGACCATTTGGCTACTTCAGAGGATATAGAAATTAAAATTGGCGCACATTGCATTCCTCAAAAGGAAAGTTTTAAATACCTAGGGTCAATTTTTCAAAGTGATGGAAGAATTGATGGAGATGTTACACATAGAATTAATGCTGGTTGGTTAAAATGGAGAGGAGCATGAGGTATTCTTTGTGATAAGAAGATACCATTAAAATTAAAAGGTAAATATTATAGAGCAGCAATTAGGCCTACCATGTTTTATGGTTCTGAGTGTTGGGTAGTTAATCATCAACATGTACAAAAGATGTCTGTGATAGAAATGAAGATGTTGAGATGGATGAGTGGTCATACAAGAAAAGACCGTATACATAATGAGGTTATTAGAAACAAATTAGGAGTAGCACTGGCACCAATAGAGAATAAAATGAGAGAACATCGTTTAAGATGGTTTGGACATATAGAAAGAAGATCAAAAGAAGAACTTCTAAGAAGGTTAGAAAAACTAAATTTGGAAAGTATTAAAAGAGGTAGAAGACGACCACAAAAGTGTTGGAAAGAAACAATAAAGAATGATCTAGCTTATTGGGAGTTAACTGCTAACATGGCACACGATAGGGATATGTGGAAACAAAGAATCAATGTAGCCGACCCCGTCTAGTATGGGAAAAGGCTTAGTTGTTGTTGTTGTTTTGGAAAGCTATGGATCTCACCTTTCTAATGGAATGTTTTCAATGAAAATGGTTTATTGCATACAAAGTTATATTATTATGACTCAACCTCTATTGTAGGAAGTGCAGGTTTTACAGACTCTGTTTTGATTTCATTCGGTTTTCTCCAATTTTATTTACAGTCTTATATGATTATAAAATTCTTGAAAATTTTATGGACAGTAGGTCTGTGTGTGTAGATTAGGTGTGTAAATTTTATCGCATTTGGAGCATGAAGTAAGGAAATAAAAATTATTCATCAGATGTATGTAGAGTACAAAAAATAGAGTTTCAGTTTCTATAAGATACATGAATGCATTTTATCCGAATTAAAAGACAATTTACAACAATTAAAATATAAAGAACTGAAGTAAATGAAGGAAATTATGATTAGATCATAAGCATATAGGAGATTAAGAGATATAAGATCTTGCAATATATATCGGGGTAGAAGGAACCGAAAATCAAACACATAGCATGCATCCATAAACATAAAGGAAATTGGGCAGCATAACTCCTTAATTATTACATCAAAATCGATACATAAGCTACTTAATTACAACCCCATTAAATTGAATAAAAAAGAAAAGAAGAAAGCATTGAAAAGAAAAGAGAAGAAGGGGCCTCTGACTTGGAAGAACTTCCAGTGACCGGCGAATTGTGGCGGCGACTTGGGGAAGATGGCCTCTTCCTCCTTATTTTTTCTCTCTCTCTCTCTCTTTCTCTCTTTTTCTCCCTCTCTTGCTGCAGGGATTTCCCTCTCTCTTGGATGTCTCAAACCAGCCCCCCAAGACCCCTAGTTATAGTTTTAAAGGGAGGGCCTCTAGGGCCTTCTATGGGTTGGAGCTTGGTGTTTCAATAAAAGACCCAATTTGGGTTTGATCCAACTAAAATTCCTGCACATGGGGCATGGAGAGTGGTCACCATGAGCCCATGTGGGATGGTATGAGCTTGGGTGCAACCCATGTGGGCTAGACCATCCTTGGTCGGCTAGGTGTGGTTCATGAAATGCTTTAGCCTGTCCCATTGCTTGACTTGGCTTGCGCTTTTGTCCATTTGACTTGGCTAGGGTATGCCACATCCTAGCATGGTGTATGGCGTGATCAACCATCCATTTGCTTGATTCAACTTGGGTTTTGATTGACTTGAATTTCAACCAAACGCCTTTTGATGTTGAACTACTTTAGCCTAACTCTATGCCTTAGTCACGACTTGATTCAACCCTTCTTTGGTCTTTGACCCTTTGATTTTGAACTTAGGACATGGATAGGATCCTTGCTTTGCATCGAATGCTCCTCTTCTTGGACTAAGATTTCATTGGTATTGGGGCTTGACATTTGATTATGCCTTGACTAATTACTTTCTTAGAGTTAGGTTAGCATCTTGACTTGTCTGAATTGGGTCGAGCCTTGGTTAGGTAGACTTGGTGTAACCCTGAGTCGCCCTCTTTCTTTATTTGGATGTACTTGCCTTTGTGGATTCATCCTTATCTCCTCCCACTTTGTGCATAGTGTAGAGCACCCTTATTTGTATCACACATGCACATAGATATAATGATTCAAAACCTGTTAGTGCATTGGATCACGAAAAAATGAAAATATCACATAAGTTATCATACTTGATGCCCCTCTCCATTTTAACCAACTTGCATTAATTTTATGTGTAACATCTCTATCAATTTTATGGGTAACCAACTGTCTCTAGGCATTTAAATTTTTTTTTATAATAGATCGAATGGTTGTTAATCTTAATTTTTATATTCTTTGAAGTAATCAAATGATTAAACTTACATTCCATATATTTTGTCTTTATTCTAATAAGAGGAAAGCCTTTACTTTCTAATGTTTCTCTCCATAATTGAAAAGGTCAACTATTTACCTTTATGTAAAATCCTGAGAGTTTCAAGGGTATATATGAATTTGCCGGGCTCACAAATTTAATACCAAAAAAAATATATGGTGCACCAAAATCTTCTCGCCTTAAAAATATGGGGTGACGACTAATTGCGATACTGTTCTCTACTTAGAATAAAGAATGGGCAACTCAGTTTGGCCTCTAAGCAAATGTTCATAGTCCATTCATGTAGAAGCAGGTGGGTAGATGTAATATTAATCCAACAAGTTTGATCTTTTGTAAATAACTGACCATTAATGAGCATAGTTCTGCAAGTCTCTCTACCAAGCACGAATATGAACAGTTACTATATATATTTCTTTTAAGTCGATCTCAGCGTATGGCTAGCTGGCCTGGCAAACCATGGTAGGTAGGGGTTTGGTATTTTGACAACCGAACCAAACCACGGCATGATTAGAACCAAACTGTATTGAGCCTACGTTTTTGGTTCAGTTTTGTTCGGAACCACGACATATTTAGGGTTTTGCTAAAGACTGTCGTGAGTGGCACCCTCCCTAAAAAGAATTTAATTTAATATCATGTGACTAATGATCACGTGTCATATTAATTTGATAATAACACATCTTACGCTTGATCTTAGCTAAAGGGCAAGAAAGTTATTGTAATATAGTGGGTTAGGTTAGGTTCCATATCCAAACCCAAACTTGAATCAGTTGAAATTCTATTAACGCACGGTGGAATGTGTTGATGGAAAAACAGGGTGGGTTGATGAAAAACGCACCCTACACTAAATCAATTGTTTTTAGGCCGATTCTCGTGCAGATCAAAGGCAGAACAGTGTATTGAATATCAGCAACGATGAGGAGGGTTGATCAAGTAAAGACATCCAAAAAATCAGTCGGAAAATGTATATTTTCATGTATTTTTTTGTTTTTCTGTTTGCTTTGATTTTCTAGCGAAAAAATGTGATTTCTTCACCGATTCTAGTTTGGGTTAGAGGTGTTTAGCCTGCATCACTATCTAGGTTGATTTTGGATGGTTTGGCAGTCAGATGGTTCCGAAAAATACATTGAGTCATCGAATTTCTTCTTTAACTGTTACTAGGATTTTCTTTACTTTATTGAGGTTTTTGGGCCAAAATGCTGCCACCAGCAGCTCATGTTGGGCTAGGTTGGAAGTGGGGCGGCAGGTGATCGGTTGAGGACCACTGACGGCCTCAGTGGTTGCGATGAAAATATCACTAGAAAATCAAGAGAAATGGTGTGTCGTGTTCAATATGCTATGAAATGATATTGTACCATGTGTTACTGTCTTGTGTCATAATAATAATTTTGTATTTGATATGTTCTGTTTTGTAGCAAAGAGATTTTGGGTCCTTATGTTAAAAATAGGTTAGCTTCAGGTTGGGTCCATAAACAGGTTTTGGGTCAGAAATAAAACCTGTTTCAGCGGTTTCAGGTTTGATTTATGTTTTGTGTTGACCTGGGAAAAGTGTTGTCGGTGAAAGTTCATCTCAAAGACAACTTAATTGGATCTAAATTGAGTTTTGGTTATTTCAAAGTCGGTTGGGATCCGATTTGGATCCATTTTATTGCGTTAGACTCATAATTGAATACATTTTAATAATATTATTATTTGTAATTATTTAGATATTAAAATCAAAAGATTTGGTGGTGATAAGTGTGGCTCAAGTCAACCAAGTAATACCTTGATTAATGGGCATAAGTAAACATCTAAAAAATACAAAGTTGATAAGCAAAGATATCTATGAACTGAATCAGATCCAAATACAACGTATCATTATAAATTAGATACAGATGAGATACAAATACAAATTGATTCGAGTTCAATACTAACCTGTTCCTTGATTCCAGCAAAAGCAGTTGCAAAGGTCTCTTTAAAACGGTACCAGCAAACAAAAAGCTGAGACCAGCTGCAACCAAGCAACCTTCTCTGCAAACTGAGACCAGCTGCAAAACCCCTACAAACTGTGAGACCAGTAGTCATGGCAACCATGCAAAATATTTTACTGTATTTTTTATCTCTTAAACAAGGGGAAAAAGATTTCTTAAAAAACAATCACGAAGAACAGCTGAACAAAAACTATAAAACGGAGAGAGCTGCCACAGTAAAATTCATCGATGAAGCCTTGAGAATCCCTGGAAAGATAGTGAGACATCCATCGGTGAAGCTCTTGAAGAAGCCCTGCAGAAAGAGAGTGAGAAGTCCCCCCATCCATCAATTATCCTATGAGAGTTAGCCCTTTTCATCAATGATTATGTAGAAAAATCTTGCAAAAAAGATGAGAAAGAAAGATAGATTTTCCAGCTAGACCCTTTTTCTTCCGTTTCTTGTTTCTCAACACTCGCTCTCTCCGCGAAGGAAACGAAACAAGAAATTCTCTATGTATGTGTGTATGAGTGGGTGAAAGCATGAATCACTAGAAGTCACAACATCTAGCTGATTCCAACCTCATCACCTTCCAATCAGAGAATCACTGACCGAACCGTCCATCCCCTGTTGACTTCAAACACCCACAACCTCCCCTGTCGTCACCCCAAAAGCACCGAAAGCTGCTCCAATTGGCAGTGTTCCTGGCCTGAATCCCCCACTCACAAAGACTCTCTCTCTATGCGTGCGAGGTGTACCTAGAAGAAGTTGAGCCACAACCGTTCGTCCTTAGCCAAAGTCGCTATCCTCGTCACCGCCGAACCCTACTAGGGCCACCGATCAACTTCTACTGCCGCCGCCTCGCTTCAGCCTGTGGCAGCCAACATCTTCCCTCTCTACGTTATTTTGAAACACATTCAATCGTGCCCTTTGGTTTAAGTGAAAGGCATGAATCAGATTAGGTCTAGTTAGACCTGATCCGTTAACCCAACTCAATTCATCCGAACTGAATCATATCCTCTCCATGTTCGATTTAACCCATTTCAACTCTATTTGAATCAATATTTGTTTCTGTTCATACCTGATTTGATCTACTTCAAATTGGTCCAATACAATTGCAAAAAGCCTTGTTCGAGATTGACCTGAATTAATTTGTTCCTCTTCTCACCCGAGTACCCCATATCCTTTTCCCAATCTCCTTTGCTCAAACAAATCCAATCCAATTTTCTCTTTGCCCAAATCAAAATCCATCTCACTCAATCTAAGATCTACCTTGCTGAGTTCGGTGGGAAGCTGACAAGGTGCTCAAATCCAAAGAATTCAAATATCTTCAAAATAAACTGTTTTGGTAGCATGGGAGATCGATTATTTTCAAATTTATCTCTTAATTCTTGCTTATTTGCATGATAAGAACTTCAGCGAAAAGAATTCTAACGAGCCCACATCACACATCAAGAAGAGAGCGTTAAGAGGTTTCTCTTTTCAAATTTGTCTCTTAATTCTTGCTTATTTGCATTTATCTTTTCTAAGAGAATAGTATCGTTGTTGAAGTTCTACAAGACCGAAATTTTGCGTAAACTTGTTGCAGCTCGAAGAAATTTAACTCTAATAGTTGTTGAAAGCAAGCTTTAGCTTAGCTGTCTATGGGGACAGAAAATGGTTTATTGGGCTTAAGACTTTGGAGTTGATCGGCCAGTTGATAAGAGTGAGACGTCTATTAATGTAGGTAGTCTCAATCGCCTTGACAAAGGTCTGAGTGTGCTAATGCTATTAGATAAATGGATAGTAGCAGCACCGAGAGCGTTGGCTCAATGAGAGGGTGCTCTAACACCCTTGGTGGTGGTGGTGGGGAGGTTGACTCCCACAGGGTGCATGTGTGAGTGTGGGTGGGTGTTAAGTTTCAGCCTCTTCTTGTAATAAAAGAAATTGGCTAGTAGCGCAAAGAACAATTGTTCACTTGGCTAGGGGTAAGCTCACAAGTTGAAGGTCATGAGTTCGATATCTTGGGCATCCATATTGGCTTCAGCCTACCATCGTGCCCCGAAAGCAAAAAAATATATAAATGACTAGTAGGTAAAGGTTACTAAGCGTTAGGTACAAAAGCAAAAAAGTGTATTTTCGAAGATAGTAGTTACGCATAATGTATGAGTATTACAAGGCTTATAGTGTAAGCTTGCAAAGGAAATAGAAATAGCATTTTTTTCTCTTTTTGTTACAGAAGAAGGCTGAAGATAGATAAGCACGCTCCAGGAGTTGAACTTGTGACCTACATCAGACGAGTCAAGAGCACTGCAAGGTGAGCTACAGTTCTCAGTGCGGAAATAGCAAGATTTGAGTGTAGTTATTTTTTCTACTACCATCCTCCATGCAATGCTACCCTTATTGTCACATGAGGAAAGAAAAGCCAAGGCGGTGAAAGAGCTCAAAATCCTCATATCATTCTTCATCCAAGTTGTCAACACTGTTAAAGTATATCGACAGTTGTTTTCTTATTTCCAATCGTTTGACCCTCCAAATTATTTTCCAATAGATTCGGACAGTTCGAACCATTGGAAATGTTTCGTTATTGATCGCACAAAGTCAAATTTGTACCAGTTAGGATAGACAAGACGGATTCCGGTTTACCTTGATTCAGGAACCCAAACCAAACCAAGAACGGATCTATTTCGGTTCTAGTTTGAGTTTTAAATCGTTTAAAGTCAGAAAAAACATTAAAAATTTTAAATTTTGAAAGATATATGGAATCAGAGGTTATAATCTCGATCCATAGAGATGGAATCGAAACTGAACCGGATGATCTCAAGCTCTAGTTGAAATTGCCAGACCGGTTCCAAAACCAGCCATGTCTACATCTTGGTGTTGCAGCCATAAATTTTTCTTTTATGGCGGGCTAGTGTGCGTGGACACACTTCTAAGTTGCTCACACTGCTATTACGTTGCGTACAAGGTAAGTTGTGTTAGATCCTCCCTCACAAGTGAGATTAGCACTCACACTCCATACTAAGCTTCTCGACTTCTGGTAGAGGCGCCTTATGTTCTTTGCTTAATTTGCTCGTTGGTCGCTTTCAAGCTTCGTTTTCAACAAGCGAGATTAGCACTCACAAGTGAATTTTCTTCCGGTCATATTCTTTGGACCCAAGAAAGCTAATTTCCATGGTTAATCGAATTTGATTTTCAAAATCGCATCTTCTTAAAAGGTGACATAATGTTCTGAATTCAACGGTGCCACTCAATGTGATACAATAGTATTTTGCTTTATTTATTCCCTTTATTATATACTTCGAATACAAACAACAACAACAACAACTAAGCCTTTTCCCATACTAGACGGGGTCGGCAACATGGATTCTTTGTTTCCAAAAATCCCTATCGTGTGCCATGTTAGCAGTTAACTCTCAATAAGCTAGATCATTCTTTATTGTTTCTTTCCAACACTTTTGTGGTCGTCCTCTACCTCTTTTAATACTTTCCAAATTTAGTTTTTCTAACCTTCTTACGAGTTCTTCTTGTGATCTTCTTTCTATATATCCAAACCATCTTAAACGATGTTCTCTCATTTTATCCTCTATTGGTGGCACTCCTAATTTGTTTCTAATAACCTCATTATGTATACGGTCTTTTCTTGTATGACCACTCATCCATCTCATCTTCATTTCTGTCACAGACATCTTTTGTAAATATTGATGATTAACTCTCAACACTCAAAACCATAAAACATGGTAGGCCTACTTGCTGCTCTATAATATTTACCTTTTAACTTTAATGGTATCTTCTTATCACAAAGAATACGTGATGCTCCTCTCCATTTTAACCAACCAGCATTAATTCTATGCATAACATCTCCATCAATTCTTCCATCAGTCTGAAAAATTAACCCTAGGTATTTAAAAATTTTCTTTTGTACTTTTCTGACTTGGCTAAATCTCCTAAGCTAATACTAATATCTTTATTTTCATTAAAAAGATTATAAAAATAGTTTTTCCATCTATTTCTTATATCATCATTTGTCACTAGAATTTTTTCATCCTTATCTTTTATGCATCTAACATAATTAAGATCTTTAGTTTTCTTATCTCTAGCCCTAGCTATCCTAAAAATATCTCTTTCACCCTCTTTTGAGTTGAGTTTTTTATATAAGTCCTCCCAAATCTTAGCTTTAGCTTCACTAATGGCCTTTTTCGCTTCCTTCTTTGCTTTCTTATAAGCTTCTAAAGTTTCACTAGTTTTCTTAGCATAATGTAATTTGTAACATGTCCTCTTTGCCTTGATTTTATTTTTTACTACTTCACTCCACCACCAAGCTTCTTTTTGTACCGGTACACCTCCCTTAGATACCCCTAATAAATCTTTCGCCACTTTCCTAATATGTATAACCATATTGTTCCACATATCACAGGGTGTACCAACATAATTCCAAACATCTCCTTCAAGGACTTTTTGTTTAAATATATCTTCTTTCTCGCTTTTGAGGTTCCACCATTTAGTCCGAATAGCTCGATGCACTCTTTTCTTTTTTGTCCATTTTTTTATTTGTAAATCCATAACTAAAAGTCGATGTTGGGTGGTTAAGCTTTCTCCTGGAATTACCTTACAATCTTTATAACACACTCTATCTTTTTTTCTACAAATAAAGTAATCAATTTGTGTTTGTGATAAGCCACTCTTATAAGTAATTAAATGTTCATCTCGTTTTTTGAAGATTGTATTAACTATAAAGAGATCAAATGCCATAGCAAAATTTAAAATCTCCCTCCCTTCCTCATTTATATCCCCAAAACCAAAGTTTCCATGAATCCCTTTATATCCTAATGCCTCTTTACCAACATGTCCATTTAAATCTCCTCCTAAACAAATCATCTCCCTTTGTGGAATCTTTTGAAACACCTTATCTAACTCTTCCCCAAAAGTTGTCTTTATACTATCTTCTAGTCCTACTTGGGGTGCGTAAGCATAAACTATATTCAAAAACTCTGCTCCTAACACTAATTTCAACGTCATGATTCGGTCACCATATCGTTGTATGTCTACTACACTCTCCTTTAAATCTTTATTTATGATAATACCAACTCCATTTCGAGCATTTTCTTTACCTGAGTACCATAATTTAAAACTTGTATCCTCTATCTCCTTTGCTTTTTCTCCAACCCATTTTGTCTCTTGTAAACATAAAATATGAATCTTTCTCCGAATCATATTATCTACCACCTCCATTAGCTTACCGGATAATGTTCCGATATTCCAAGAACCAATACGAAACTTATTATCTAGGACTAGCTTACTTACCCCTCGCATCCGTCCATAATCAAAATGCGGAGACCCTCTCTGAAAATTTTTCACTACATTCGGGTGGCAATATAGCGAAACTAACTTCTTTACCCACACCCATCCATGATGTGGGAACCCTCTGTGCAATTGATTCACTACATTCGGGCAAAAATTTAGTGACCCTTGCTTACTTATTACTGCATTCGGGCTTTGCAGCACGTCGCTAAGCAGGGACGCCCCAAAGCAATGCTCATAATTTTTGTAATCAATGTTATAAAAATCCGATGAAGTTTTACGGTGACTGTCGGAAGCCTAACACAACCTTCCTCCTTTATCAGGGCTTGGGACCGATAATGCAAGGGTGATCCCTCACATGGGCGGAGTTATTATATACTTGGAATGCCAGAAAAAAAAAAGTACATTATTTATTTTTTGATAATTGAAAATGTAACAAGATACCATTAATGTTGAAAGATAAATATTATAGAGCAACAATTAGATCCGCTATATTTTATAGTTTTAAGTGTTGAGCAGTTAATTATTAACATGTACAAAAAATATCCGTAACAAAAATAAAGATGCAGAGTTAGATGAGTGGTCACATAAGGAATACAATATAATAAAATTATTAGAAACGAGTTGGGAGTAACATCAATAGATGATAAAATAAGGAAAAATCATTTTAAATGGTTTAGAGATATAGAAAGACGATCAAAAGAAGCTCTCGTAAAAAGGTATGAAAAACTAAATTATGAAAACATTAAAAGAGGAAGAAGAAGACTACAAAAGTGTTGAAAAGAAACAATAAAGAATGATCTATCTTATGTTGAACTAACTGCTAGAATGATACACAATTAAGCCATATGAAAACAAAGAATCCATATAGCAACCCCATTTAGTACGAGAAAAGGCTTAGCAGTTGTTATTGTTCATTAAAATTGTCATTTCATACTTCATAAGAGAGACTAGCAATGCTATGACGGGGCACAATGACTTCATAGGACTGGTAAATGAATCAAGCTGCTCCTAGTTCATCTTGGTTTAGCTCATCCTGTTCTTGTCCAATAGCATTTCCGAATCAATTTACGATTTTTAATGAAAATGCAACAATGGCATGCTGTGAAGGTTTTGATAGGTACTTGCTTCGATTGTGAGCACGTCGACATTGTTGCTAAAACTTTGCTCCTCAGATATTGGCAAATATTGGTCGGTGGTGTAGACATGGCAGGTTCGGAACCGGCTCGATGGTTTGAACTGAAACCTTACCAGGTCTTAAACCGAATGAGAAAAGTGATGGCATGCACTTATATTTGATTTGGATCGTTTGCCATGTAATTGGATACGTGCAGGTCGTGAAACAAGCTATACGCCACAACTTGGTAAATCGAGGACTCTCGACCCTTTATTGGCCGAGTTGTAAGAAAACAATAAAGCATGATCTTGCTTTTCTCGAGTTAAATGTAATATCACAGTTTAATGATCGGCAACTGTGCCTGCGACAACGAATCTGGATGACATTAATACATTAGCTTCACCTACCGATATTCATTCATTTTGTACCATTAAATCTAAATCTAGCTGGTGTTTGATCCACCAATCAATCATAGGCTGAAAATACAACCAAAACCCGTATGCATGTGGCCATACCTATGTGGTTTTAATAATATTCAATAAGTAGCACATGCAATTTCCAGCTTCCCTTCTTAAGAGTACACGTGATTCACCGGACATCCTACACCGGCATGCCCAATCCCGTACTGAATTAGCACATGCTCTATCGGCCAAGATCAGGCATGATTGTGCAATCGGGCAGGATATTCGATCTGTAATCCAAAATACTAATATAAAACTAGCCAATTCAGTCGAATTTAGATTTGTATGATATAATTATTTTTTTAGTTCACCCTCGGGGATCCAATGAGACCCTATTGTGGGATCCAATCAAAAGATCCAACTCCTTCACCAAGATGTAAGTTGTTTCGAGCAAAATCCATGGCATCGATGAATATCGACATGGTTAATGTTGCATAGGCACTCGGCGAGGTATAGCATATGAAGATCAAATAAAAAGACTTGAAACTTTGAACGGTGAAAACTTTTACAAGATGGACAAAAAGACCTCTTAAATATTGGAAGAAAATAATAAAACATGGTCTTGTTTTGCATGTTAACCATTAGCACAACACATGATCGACTCAATACAACAATAACCAAGTCTTTTCTCACGCTAGATGGAGTCAGCTACATGAATTCTTTGTTTTCATAAGGTATGCTCATATCTTATATTAACAGTTAACTCAAAAGAAGCTAGAAATCTATGTAGCTCACCCCTCTTAGTGTGGGAAAAAGTTATGGTTCTAGCTTTCGCTCTACGACTCCCTCGGCCTGCCGTCTACATTTTCTTGGTGTGTTAGAAGATAAGAGAAGTGATGTATCTTGTGTCAATGCGACGTATCACCGTGACATGAAGCAGCATCTATCAATCTTTGCTTTTAATCTCATCGGATCATCTTGCTAACAAATATCATGTGGTTTGTATCCTTCGGCGAATCAAACTTGTTTGGAATAATAAAAAGCTAACCCCACAATAGTGGGTATAAACAGAGAAAGGTCCAATTGTGTGCCGGGCGAGCCACTAACTGTTCTTTCATGTTCCATTTGCATGTTACATCACGTCCTCACCGACCCATTTGTTTACGGGTACTTTTGATTGGAGGGCAGTTCTAATGATGCGTCAAATCAGGTTTCTAACTTGTATTGGCTTCTTAGCCATTCATCTTGGTGATGGGTAGCTGCTGATTTTTTGGTTTTTTCCTTGCGTTATTTCTTTATTTTCCTGTCACTTAATGAAAACAAATTGTACCATCTATCAATCACCACTATCAATGACTGAGATTAATCTAGGTTAGTTTTGATCGATAATTATATACCATCTGCATCAAGCTCAAACCTTTTCGTATCATTTTATTAACAAATCAAATTATGAACTCGACCATTTTTGTCAAAATATTAATGGGTCTTGAGTATTCTATCTTTCCTCTCTTTTCTTTGCCTTCCTTTGATGGAGTCCTAAGTTAAACCCTTTACTTTGAGTCTCGGATTAAACTAATTCATTCATACAAATATATAGTTCAGTGTTCTGCTTAATCATCTGAACTTCACACTTTTGATTGTGCAAACAGAAGGTTTATCGTAAATTTATGATGCTTGCCAATGGTCAGTCAACTTAGTCGCTTTCGATGCCGTTTATCTATGGGGAGTATGACATGATATAGTATCATCATCTTTGGTAGATGATTTGCAAGTTGGATTGAGCAGACCCCTTACCAGATATGCATTCCCCAAGTAACCTACAGTGCCAAGGTTCTTTTGAGTTAACCCTCTCCTCAGGAAAGTCTGGCTCCTTGTGCCATTCGGGTTGGAACACCTTTCTTTGTTGCAAGTGCAGTAAAATCACCACAAATGCCTCCCTTAGTGCCTTCTTTGGTGCAAGGATTCACCGGCTGCTGAAAGCCATTGACTAACCTGAGTGCACTTTGACCCGAAGTTGCTGATCAAGAGAATAATTAGAACAAAGCGACCTTTGTGTGAGCATCTAGACATGGAAGGTTCTAGTCTTCCCGAAACTAGGAACCAGAACCAAACAGGGGCCAAGCTGGTTCCAATTCCAGATAAAAACTGTCTATTCTGGTTTCATTTCCGGTTTGATCCCTAAGCTGCCCGGGACCAGAAAAAAACAATAAAATTTATGGAATTAAAAGAAAATTGTGTAATGTTCTGGCTCAACCCCAGTTTCATGAAAGGTGGTGGAACTGGAACCCAACCAAGTGGTTTTCGGTTCTGGGTGTAGTTTGATCGGTTCTGATTCCACCCAGTTCCTAGCCGGGTTAACTTCCTATTGAAACCACCAGGCCAGTTCCAAACCTGGCATGTCTATGAGCATCTAATCTAAGTCAGTGGGCAGTATGCTAATCTCACTCATGCTACCAATATGCTTTTGTTAACAAAATAGGTTGTAGATTTGGTACACCTTTTCCTTTTTCAAATAAGAATGGCAGGCAACGTGCATCGAACCCTTGCCACCCAACATGCATTAAGAGAGATTAGGAGTTGGGACCCATCGGATTATAGGGGCTAGCCCAGACCCGAGTGTAAATTAGCAAATATTGGGGGGTACTATTATGAGGATGCTGAAGCCGCCCGTCGTAATCCTTGGAGTCTTGGGATGGCAATTTTGTGTTTGGGTCATGTTTGTGTAGTGTCATTCTGCGTTATAGTTGGCAGTATGCGAGCCACGTTTTCCATGTTATTCGGGTGGACACGGATATGGCCTTTGTGGACCGTGTTCGGGGTTTATGTCAGGTTTCTTTACTTTGATCCTATTATCAACAGTTTCGTGTTTCTGGTCATGTTCACACCGCCTCGTGTCACAAACAGGTCAATTTGAACCTGACCCAATAGTTCCCGTTTTGCATTGGGTGCACGCACACAGATTCCCTTCGTCATGTTTGTCACATCATGCCTTATATTGTACACCCTGATAGATTAGTAGCCAAAAATACATGCATTCAATGTGGAGGGTAGAATTTTGACGTACGATGATGCCCATAACATGCCATGTGATATTACAACCCTTTTTCTCCACAAGCTGCGAAGAAGAATCTATAAATACCACACCAGCAAAGCCAGAGATCAAGCACTTGGATGTCTTGTTTTCTCTGAGGAAGCCTTTAGGTGGTTTTGTTGTTTCCTTGATTTCGCTTGGTGCAGGTCGGGAATCGGTTATACAGGTCGGTGCTTTTGACCTTTTCCCGCTTGCATCAAGTGAACTGAAGGCAGCATCAAAGTAGGACTTCTTCGTTGTCGGCTGCAGTTCTGATCGCCCCTTCTCTCAGTTTGCTGCTTCATGTTAACTTTTTCCTCTTAGATTGCTTGTTTGATTGTTTCCTCTGAAGCCTCGCTTAGGTGTGCTCTTTGTTTTTCTGGGTTTTGTGAGGAAGCGAGAAGATTACGTACCGTATCTTCGTTGATGGGAAACTGATTCATGTTTGGTGTTTGGTTTCTTAGTTCTTTTTTTCCTGGCAAGTTAGATTATCCTGATACGATATTCAGTCACTTCCTTGAAATTCTTTTTCTGGGGTGTGATTGATTCTATTAATTGGAAAGATAAAGCCCTTAATTGGTTGCCGACCTGCTCTGAAATATATTATGTACGAAAGAAAGGTTCTTACTTCTACGAGGCCCTGAAACTTTTAGACACGCCCCGAGTTTTTAGGTCACATACATAGTTTTCACTTTAGGCCTCAACTTGTGTTTGAGCGACCCTTCGGCAGACCTCTGCCATATATTCCCGAAGTTACTGAGCTTGTGACTTTGAAGAAGACCTCCCCAGCCGCACTGGCGATGATTCTTTGGCCACAACCCTCTTAGTGTGAGATTACTTGGTTTTGGATTTGGTCGTAGAAGAAGAACAAACTAAGTTCTATATTTCACTCTTCCCATAACGCAATACATATGATACGCTAAATTTGTCCTCTTAACCATATAGTTCGGACGTCGTCGCAACTAGGTTATTTTTTGCTAAAAGTATACCACCTGTACTCAGAAGCCCAATGGACCTAACTTATCTGGTTCGAGCTGGTCAGCCAACTAATCTGTTTTTTCCCTTCTTTTCTTACAGAAAGGGAAGCCAATTCTGGCATTTAAAGGACCACCCTCAGCTAAAGGAGGGTTACATTAGGCATCAGTCAGCGTAAAACTATGTGCCCTAAAAGGATTGATATTTATAGCATGAATTCATGCGCCAGATACCACCTGAACTCCGAAGTTAAGCATGCTTTAGCAAAAATAATACTAAGATGGATGACCTCTTAGAAGGTCCTCATTTTGCACCCTCCATCCAACCCCACTTAGTACATTGAACTCGCCATAGCAAAGCTCGAGTCACATAGCCCTGCCAAGTACAAAACCCTTGAAGTTTATTGTTGCTGTAAGAATGAATATAGGTACCAGAATACAATGACCTCTGGGCAAAAAACTTAGCCCCGAAAGAGCTTCTTCAAGACACTAGTTCCACATATGTGACCTTGTCCAAAAACCCTTGAAGTTTACTGTTGCTGTTTTGATATCATATATTTTAAAGTTTTAAAATTTGTTTTAGCTCTTTCAACTTATTAAATCTGATCACACAAAAGAAAATGCACAATGACCTATCTGCATAGCTTTTTCTCTTCTTGTTTTGATATATTCATATGGAACAACAGTTATAAAGCTCAAGTGAATTTAATCTAGTATATAAGATATCTTTTGTTTTCTTATCTATTTAATTACAAACGTGTGTGCGTGTGTTTGTTTCTGTCTCTGTGTGTGTGTGTTTCTGTCTGTATGTGCGTGCGGCACGTGTGCTTGTTTGTTTCTGTATGTGTGTATGCAGGCGCATGTGTGTGTGAGAGAGAGAGAGAGGAGGTGGGGGAGATAGAGATGGGCACTTACCTACACATCTTTTACGTTTAATTCATTACTAGTGTCATTTTCTCTTTATAAAGTTTATCAATCGTCTTGGAGTTGCATTAGGAAACCTGTCTTGTTTGGGAGCCAGGATCATTTCTTTCAAATGTCAAAACCACATGAAAAGTAGAACAATTCTAAGCAGGCGGTCACATCATTTTGGTAGCAATACCAAATTAGCCCGCAATGATGATTTCAGAACAGGGCCTTTTCTTTTCCTTTTTCTTTTTTCCTTTTTTTGCCAAGCCACACAAAATATGCATGCCCTTCAGTATCAAAGTCACTAATTTTAAATTCAAGGTTCATATCAGTCAACACCCCTTCGGAGAACTGTGGCTCCTTTTGCCAAAATAAAGCCTTTTTTTTCTTAACAGTACCTAAATAGTCTTAAACGGTACAAATATGACGAGAACTCATCACTTTTAGAAGCAGGCATCCTTGCTTATACCTTAGTCGGAGATTCTCCATATGGATGACTGCATCCACAGCCACAAGAGATTCACATCTCATTAAGAAAGGGCGGTTCTTACCCCCCAAACGTCACTTGAGCCACAGGAACAAAATGCCCAGACTCCACAAGAGCAACAACGATAGTAAGAATTCATGCTACAACTGAATTCAACTGCTGTATACTTGATTGATTTTTGTTGAGCTGCAACTTACTAAGTAAATCATGTTATACCACTCCCAAACTATGTCAAGGATGCGGATGTAGCTGACCCCATGTAGTATGGGAAAAGGCTTAGTTGTTGTTGTTGTGTATTCTTATTTTGCTTCTCTTGTAATTTCAAAGAGTGAGAAGGGTGCCTGTCACTATTGAGTTCCTGAGTGGCTTCTTGTAGGTTGGATTAAGCTTTGTGCTTCCACCTTACCTATTATGGCATTTGACCAAGCTTGTTTGGTTGCGAAGGATATGAAGCTATCATATTTGAAGATGAGGACAAAGCTTCTCGCTGACAAAGGATTTAGCCCAGGGAAACAGCTCTACTCACCACTTGAATGAGCCAGAGGGGTTTCACGTTCAGCATTACAGAGATAGCATATTCAGTTCTGCTTTGAAGATGAACGATATTTGCTTCGAGTGTTATCAGGTATGCCTTGTCTCTTTAAGAATTATATTTTACATCTTCATTGCTGGGTCTTTGGAAGTTCCTTCCGCTTATGGATATCTGGGTACACCTTGGCTCTTTAAAAATTATATTTACATCTTCATTGCTGGTCTCTGGAAGTACCTATTCCACTTGTGAACATCACTAGCTTCCGAACATGTCCGCAATTTAGGAGTCTTCCAGATGTACGCAGAACTGTCAAAATGGCTTCTCAAATTGGCAGCCAATCCGGTACGATGAAGGATGTAGGCACTTTTTCAGTTCGGGGTGAGGAGTCAAAATAAAGGCATTGGTAATGATGGATGCAACACATAAACTGAAGAATTGAGTTAAGCATTATTGGGCCAAACATTTCGACAGTAAGGATTCATATCCCGTAGGAAAAAATTGGAGTTTATTGAAAGTTTTGTTTTCACATTGGTCAGGACAAAAATCGTGCAATCTCTTCTTAGATGTTGCTTTAAACAAAACTGAAGTAACAGATGCGATTTATGTGGAGCTTAAATCCGAGCAGCCTGGTAAGAGGCTTGACAAATCTCAAAAGAATCAAAATACAAGTTCAGATTTTGAATATGTTATCCTCACTAGCAGCGGAAAGGTTCAATATTACACAGGTATCGTTACTAAAAAGATGAATTCCTTGTCGATAAACTCTAGTACGATGTAGGAGGAGGTCAGGGATGATGACCGTTGGAGTGACAGTCTGATAACTCCTAAGAGTTATGGATGGCCATAAGGCTGCGGTATGAAATGAGGGCCTCCTTTCATACCGCACATACGGTTACCGTTTTCATTATTTTAGCATAAAAGATATAAATAAACAAAACGTTTTTTATTTACAGAATGTAAGGATGAGGCAGGGAGTGCTGCTATATAAGAACGAAAGAAATACAAAGTGTGTGTATACACTACGAAAGAGAAATCCCTTGTTATGAAAGAGAAATCCCTTCTTACAGCTGATTGTTTCTGCTATGTTTTCTATCTTATTGATTTTTTCTTGATCCCTTGTGGAGAGACCTCCTTGACAAAGCCGTGCTAGGCGATTCAAGCCCAATGGTGCTGCTTCACTGCAATCAATTCCAACACAGTCCGTCTTCTTTGCTACTAAGCAACAGAAACCTCCAAAAAAAGGATCGTTCCACAAAAAGTAGTGCATTCCAAAAATGCAATGCCTGAAAGGAATCATTTATAATTAAGGAAATGAATTTCAATGTTAAAGAAGTGACATCTCATTTCACAGGAACAATTTGGAGCAAATGCAACCTCTATGGAACGTTGATACACAAACCATGGGGAACCCAACAGTCTCTGTGCCAGGAAAAGATTATTCTTGTTGGACACACAACAAAAAGATGGTCCTAATGGGAAAGACAATAATTGCACCATCTCCTTCGTTAAGTAGTGTAGAGAAACATGCACATACATACATACATACATACATATGGCAATATGGAGCAGCAGGTGGGAAGCAATTACCTATTTGCCCAAGTAATTCAAAAAAATTCAATTATGTCCCAAAAATTTTTGTTAGGCCCTTGATTCCATCATATTTTAGAAAACTTCCTCAAACAATCACTAATACAAGTAGAGCCGATTTCCTGAAATTACTGAAAAGTGCTTGTTGCTGAAATTATTTTCTGATTATTTTTTAAGAGGTGTTTAATTACCACACTATCAAGAACCTATTTATACTATTGCAATTGAGCTTTCTCTTCTTTTTTATTTTTAAGTCTTGGTTGCTAGACCTTTGTTCTTTAATATTTGCTAAACCTTCAAATAATTAAAATGGCTTCAAGAGTATGTCTTTGAGTTGGCAAAAACTCAAATGGCATGATTTGAATTTTCAAACCTAAAAAAGACGTATACCTTGGTTTTGACACTAGGAGTATATTTATACTCTAAGAGAAACCAGGATTGAACCCTTATCAAAAGCAACAACCCAAGAAAGAGAGCTACAAAACCTTATATAGAGATGACATTTTGACTAAAACCGTAATGTTAACTTATATAGAAGATGATTTAATATGGGTTTTTAAGGAATGCAAAACTGCTAAAGAAATGTTTGATGCAGTTACTATTAAATATGATATCACAACAGAGTTGCATATTCAATTGCTTTTGTAACAATATAACTCCTATAAGATAAAGGAGTCGAGCAATGTTGTTGGGCATGTAAATAAGATGCTCGTTATGGCTAGAGACTTAGTGGTAGTTAATATTATAATCCCATATCCAATGCAGATCTTAATCATATTGAATAGTCTATCTTCTTAATGGGACATGGTTACCACAACCCTCAGAATTAACTCTTTAATTACTCTAGTAGAGTTACCTCTCAAATTAGCAATTTAACGAGAACTCTTTAAAAAGGGCAAAAAGGAAAAATTACTTCTAGCTCAAGATGATCTAAGCTTCATCTCTAGAAACCACCCAAACAAACAAAAAAATAAAAATGTTTGCAAATTTGACAAAAAGAAAGGTCAGGCTTTCAAGAAAAAGTAGGGATTCGCTTCTCAGGTAAAGTAATAAAGTTGTAGAAATTTGGGTACTACAAAAGAGATTGTTGTAATCGCAAGAAGGGTAACGATAACACTCAACAAGGTCGCCAAAAAGAGAAGCGTAAAGTAGTCTACATAATCTCTTAATGCCTTTATATGGATAGAGATGTTTATGGTTGGTGGATTGACTCTTAAACAACATATCATATCACTAAGAGCAAAGGTGAACCAATATACATCAAAGAGTACCCACTTGGAGAACATCGAGTTTACATGAGAAATAAGACCTACTCTGATGTTGTAGGAGTTGGATCTTTAGGATCAATGTAGGAGGAACACATGCATTATTAACTGATGTATTAATTGTACCCTCTATTAGGTGTTTTTTAGTATATATGCCTATATTGGTCAAAAAGAGCTTTGAAGTTAGATTTTTTCCTATAAAAGTGACCATAGGAAAACATAATCGTATATGTTTTACTCATAGTTTTGATTCAGATCATGGTATATTTAAACTCAACCTATTGAATAATGAAAGTCTACCAACATCTTTCGTTTATACTGATAGTGCAATGATTGTTGATATAAATGCTTGGCATAGAAGATTAGGACATGGTAGCCTAAATAAGTTAAAACGATTAGTGACTCGACTTGTTACCAATATTTGATGAAATAACTTTCAACAAATGTAAGGCTTGCATTCAAGGAAAAATGATAAGAAAATCTTTTCCCAAAGAAGCAAGGAGATCCATGAGTTTAATAGAAATAGTACACATTTATATTTGTGGACCTTTTAAAATAAGGTTATATAGTGAAAAGGTTTATTTTTTAACCTTTATTGATGACTATTCAAGATTAATAGAAATAGTACACATTGATATTTGTAGACCTTTTAAAATAAGGTCATATAGTGAAAAGGTTTATTTTTAACCGTTATTGATGACTATTCGAGATATGGATTTATATACCTCTTATCTCATAAATAAAAAACATTGGACAAATTCAGGAATATAAACAAGAAGTTGAAAACCAACTAGAATGCATAATTAAAGTGTTGAGATCTTATCGAGGTGATGAATACACCTCAATCGAGTTTTCTAAATATTATAAAAAACATGGTATAACTAGTTAAAATGCAATGCCTAGGATATCTCAACAAAATAGTGTAGCAAAACGATATAATAGAACTCTTTTCAATGTGACAAGGTTTATGTTAAAAGATGTTTCATTACTCAAGGTATTTTAGAGAAAAGAAGTATCTACAATCTTGTATATCTTAAACAGAGTTCCTTGTAAGATAGTGTCCACTACACCATATGAGTTATAGTTTGGTAGAAAATCATACCTTAGTCATCTACAGAGGTGGGGCTCTGTAGCACATATAAAAATTTTAGATCAACATTGAGATAAGTTAGATAGTAGATATTTGATGTGTATTTTTATCAGATACCCAAAAGAATCAAAAGGGTAACATTTTTACCATAAGGACTCTAGGTTGATAGAAAGTAGGAATGTTGAATTCTTAAAAGATACTAAGAATGGCATCCTTATAGGAAATAATGACGATATTGATAATAATTTTCTATATCTTGATGAATCATCATTTAAACCTACATATATTGAACCAAAGGATATTTTCCTTCATACTGAAACTTTAAGTGGTTGTAAAAGACCACGAGCTCCTCCATTCTATTTAAAGGATTATAAAATTAATTAGATGAGAAGACATGTTTTTTAGTTGATTTACATGAAGTCTATGATGACTTAAGTTATCAAGAAGCAATGAACTCATTTGAATCACGAGATTGGATAAAAGCAATGGACGAAAAATTTGAATCCACTGAGAAAAAACAAGTCTTGGAGTTGGTTATTTTGCCAAAGGGAAGAAAGGCAATTGGTTGCAAATGGGTACTTAGAAAGAAATACAAACTTGATGTTACAATTGAAAATTTTAAAACAAGATTGGTTGCAAAAGGTTTTTTATAAAAAAAGGGAATTGATTATGTTGAAACATATTCTCCAATTGCAAAATTTGCATCCATGAAGATAATTTTGGCAATTGCTGCCTTTTATGATTTAGACTTACAAATTGTTTTCTTTAATGTAGACATTAATGAAATTATTTACATGAAACAACCAAAAGGCTATATAGTTAAAGGTCATGAAGATATGATATATAGGTTAAAAAACTCTCTATATGTCCTTAAGTAGTCACCACATCAATAGTATTTGACCTTTCAAAATGATGTTATACTACATGATACATCAATCGATATTATATTAACCCGACTAGTTGTACTTCTCTAGGTAAATAGATGTTTAAATACACCATGATTTCAAAAAGTTAGAAAAACATATCATCCCTAATTTGTACAAAATCTTAGGAATAACATTTTCTAATGTATTTACCCTTTGAATATCAATCATTCTTCAACATAATTCAGGAAAAAATATGCACAATTCATTTATGGTAATTGCCACTTCTTTTGGTGCATTTTTATGCATAACCACTAGAATGAGATGTTGAACAAAAACGTGATAATCATTGGTCTTCAACTTAATAATCTTATACTCAAGCACTTGTACTTTTTAGATATATTTGATGAAACCCCATCAGCTAAGTATTGAGAAATCTATCTTTTTCATCATTTTTCAATTGGTAAGAAGCATAGAGTAAGATCACAATATCCATCAAATTATTAGAGACCTTTAAATGCAATGTACTCATTAACCCCAATGTACTCGTTAACCCCAATGCCTCAAAGTCCATTCATGACTTTATATTATCATTTTTTTCCTTAACTTTCTCTATTAGAAATAAAAAAGTCTTCGCATATGTTCTTTTCCATGTGCATATTATGAAGATTATGACAAACCAATAAAGTCTTCCAATAGAGAAGCTAAAAAAATGCTCTTCTTTCACCTAATGGAAATAATACTATCTTTTATACATAATTCTTTTCCATATACAATGCTTTCATGACCTTTCTATTATCATAAAATATCTTCACCACTTAGTAGAATTAGAACCACCTCATATTCTAGCTTCTCGTCAAATGAAAACCTATTGTTTCATCAAGTATGATCTATAGATAGGAAATGACATTGTCTCACATATATATATACACACACACTTTTGGCATGTATCGAATGATTACAAGTAGTATTCACATGACAAACAGGACAAGTTGTATAACTCTTAATCTTCCATCCTAACAACATGCAGGAAAGCATTAATCATCCATATGTTATTACACTATCATTCTAAAGTACTTTTACCTCATCAACCAATAGTTGAAAATATACATCAATATTATGCACCAGTGACTTTGGTCCATCTATAAGCAATGATATTATTGAAATGATTGTTTATATTCATCGAAGGAGGCAAATTACATGACATTAACACAATTAGCTAACAAATCAAACTACTTCTAGATGAAATTTTAAATGAACTAAACCCATTACTAGCAATACCAAGTCATACATTTTGGATCTTTGATTCAAACAACGGATGCACTTCATCGAAGTGTCTCTATGCTTTTGGATCTCTAGGATGACTCATCTTACAAAAAGCATTGCTTGAAGCTGTGGCATGCCAACTCATATACTATGCTGTCTTACTTGCTCTAAACAATCTCTTAAGTCTTGGTACTAGTGAGAAGTAACGGATTATCTTAAAAGGTATGTTCTTATTATGCATTGTACCATTTGTAGATTTCTATCTAGGCTACTTGCATGCTGTGTTGGGGTACTTACCTGCAAGCTCATGCTCACCTTTATATAAGACACAATCATTACAACATGTATCTATTTTGATATAGTTTAAACCAAAATTTATTGCCAACTTTATAGCATCTTCAAAAACATATTATCTTCTAAGGTCATATCCTTAAACAATTCTAACAAGTCATCAATTATCTTATTCAAAATCTTATGCCATACATTTGATATGAAACAAGCAAACCTTAAATGATAATAGTGAATACTTTTCAGATCCTGATTAAAGGGACTTCGTTATATTTTCAAACATTTCTTCAATCTTATCCAATTCTTCATCATATGCATTTGCATCTCCATATGTTTCAGGTGGAGCAAAGGCATCTTATACCATGCTTATCATTTCTCTCATATAATTTCTGCCTAGAATATTAAGAAATTATTGCTCACCATGAAAGATCCATCTAGTATAGTTTCAAGTAAAACTGTAATGAATAAAGTGACATTTTACCTATTCTAGTCTTTCAAAACCTCTATTCTTACATTTCAAAATTAGACAATAGACCATCCCATGATTTTCAAGTATAACATTTTTCATGGTATAAAGAACAAAGACATCCACTTCCATATGATAACCGTTATCACATATACATTGACCTCTAGTCATAGGCATATTGATACAATCACAAGAAATTGAAGCGAAACTATTAAATCAAAACATTATTGACCCAATCACAAATAATCAAAGACTTTATGATGTAATGTATTAATTTTTGATATAGGGATTAGAATAATGATGTTAGAGAAACGTTTCTACATTTCTCAACTAATTATATAGTAACAAAGGAGGAATCAAATAAGGTATCATATATGCTCTATTAGCAACCACTATGGATAATCAAAGCAAATTTGCTACGAGAAATGAAAATTACTTTCTTTTATACTTAGCATAAAATTATTACAATATATAAACAATAATCGGTCTAAGGCAAAACAAAGAATATAACCATAGATCAAACAAAAGCATTGAGGCAAACATATTCACCATAAGATCTAATAAAACAAAGCTATAAAATAAAAAAAGCATACACGCATGAAAAAATTCAGCAAGGAGGAAAAAAATGAATACATCAATGAGAAAGATTGAAAGTAGCAAATATATGAAATAATATGTATATAAAACAATTCAAGCATGACATAATCATGAAATAAAATCATTCAACAAATAATTGATCATAGATTATACATTAAATCAAAGTAAAAGGGTATACCTAAGGTAAATCTACGGATAGAAGAGGGAGAGAGTAACTCTATCGGTGTCTGTGGAAACGATGGTGGGAGCGGAGCAATGGCCGGAGAGAAAATTGACCGACTCTGTCGATTCCAAAAAGAGAAATTAGGAGAAACCGAGAAGGAAGTAATTATTCTCCCACGGGTGACACTTATTCCGTTGTTTTACTTAAGTTATTTTTACCGTTAAGCGAGACGAAAACAATCAGAATATGTAACTACATATTCATTTCGGCTGTTTCACTTAAGTTATTCCGACAGCCAGTCATTATGTGGACAACCAGAATTGGTTTCTAAGGCAATTCCCACAATTACACGACTCATTTCCGACGGTTGAACGGTCAAAATAGGTGATAACTAAATCAGATTAGTTTCCCCCAACAGTCGGAATAGTCTCATTTTCTAGTAGCGAATAGTGTCATTTTCTAGTAGCAAGTGATGGATTCAGAAACTTGTTTTGGGTGTGGCAGATTTGATGTTCGGGTGGAGTGACTTTTATTTTTTTTTAAATTCGATTGAAAATTTTAGTATGTAATTGAAAACCTTGAGAATTTCAGGTGGGGTGTGTGGATCAGCCACTACGCATGAAGGAATCTGTTCCTAAGACTATCGTACCTTCTCTCGTTAGTTGATATACTCAAGCGCTCTCCTTCCGATCAAACCAGAGAAGAGCTGCTCATAGTTCGTATCAGACTCTCCTCAATTCATAAGACCGGGTGCAGGTCTCCATCAACTATGTACGACGTGAAGGAAATCGACGTGCTCGTCTTCTTGCTGCTGAAGGGTTCTCTGTGTCCCGGGGATTCATATCTGGAATTATGTACCGAGCTCCATCCAGCATAACCTAGATGTAGACAAGCAGTTTGCTGCTGAAGTAATTGTATTCTTTCTGGGCTTAGGCCCTCGCATCTACCAAAAATAAAAACACTAACATAATCCACTAGGTCAAAATTGGCAATTCGAACACGATTTATGATTTTGCTGGTTTAATACCGAAAACTAATGGCTGTGACAGTATAGACTGAAAAGCTTTACAGCTCAAGGATAAACCCGGTCCTTGATTCATGAGCATAATTGATTATGGTTTTACGTGCATTCTGCCTAAAACCTTGCAGATAGCCAGGGCTCCCATGATGTAGCACAAAAAATGCATGTTACTTTTACTGAGATGCCAATGTGACATGAATTACATGCATTTAAATGCTAGATCATGATCCCCTGATCAGCTATATATGAAGGGAATGTGAGATTTGGTCGGTGCCGCATGAACGACCGCAGAGAGAGAGAGAGCACCTGATTCTAGCTTGAATAGAACGTATATAACAAGAGGTCAATCAAACCGGCGCTCGTATACACTTGCTGGTGAGTCGAACAAAATCACATCAATGATAGAAATGATGAGTTGGATGTTGGATTTAATGTTAATTATAGTTGAGTTAATTAAAGCAAGTACATTAATAACATTTAATTCATTTTTAGCATTCTTAAATATTCAATTGATGCATAAGTGATATATGTGAAAGTCCTAAAGTGTAAAAAGTCACATGTGAGGTATAAATAAGAGAAGACAAAGTTTAGTTCCATATAAAGGATGAGACAAATTTACATATCCTTTTATATATTTGATATCTCAAGAGTTTGGGAGGACATGTTAGATTACACACGTGCGCACACGCATGTCGGGCCAGGCTTAGGCTTAGACTTGGGCTTGGGCTTGGGTTTAGGAATTGTCTTCGGTCTATCTTTTTGTACGAAAAACTTTTGATCTATTAGTGAAAACTATTTATTTGAGAACAATTATGTGACTGAGAGGTGTGTTGTTTGGATTGGATACATAATTGGTGATCCATCACGCAACCTATAAATAAAGGATAAGGGCTCCATAATCCACACTATACAATTAACACTCTCTCCTCTCATCTCATTTCTGAGCTCTCCCTTCTCGTATTCTCTGCGGCTGTGTGGTTGCTTCATAGTTTTCTTTTTCTCTAATCAAGGCAATTGAGGTGTGGTCGAAGTTAACTCAAAGAAGGATACGTGGCTTTGAGTTGTGTGTGTATTTTATCTTATGAAAAAATGATATGTACCTTTATATACTATATAGCGGGACAAAGATTTCTCTAATGCAAGTATGGAAGAACAACTCACAAAAATAATTTTTCTTTTCTCATTACTACTTTTGGTTGTATTTTTCGTACGGTTTGTTTCATTGCTTACTTTGCACATGTATAAGTTATAGATTAGAGCATATTTATAATCGTTGTATATTGGTTTTTATATATGTATTTCTAGTATTCTTTCCAACATTGGAGAGAGAATCAAAGATTAAAAACCTAACTCCAATCAGCTACCTTGTAGGAAACTAAAGCACGAATCCTGAACTGTGATATGTAGAACACCACGAAACCTGTCAAAGAATCATCAAAGCTCATTTCATTCACGGTTTTCGGGGAGTCTTCCGCACGGCCATGTGGCCTCAGGTGCAGGGAGTGCCATCAATGCTCCAACTGAAATTTGAACCGAGTTGTGTATATGGATTGCTTTCTGCTATTGAATGATTGAAGTACGATTTTTGTTTTTATAGTGACTATATTTTCTATCTCTGTTCTGGGATTGGCTCTGCATTTAAGCTCGTTATATATAGATTGCAGAGAACCATGGTAGAAGTCCCAGATTTTCTGTCTTCGGTTGGTTCATACTCAAGTGAGCAAAGTCTCTAGAACTAAACACAGCTGGTTTCTTTATTTTTTTATTTGACTACCTGCCATGAATGGCTTCATGCTGTCTTAAAACATCTCTAAGAAGGTGTGGTTCATCGACAAATGAAGGGTCATCTAGATAACTGGCCTATATTATTGAACATTTTATATTCTTTGTTTGTAATTTTGAATGACCGATCCTACTGAATCTCAGACTATCCATGTGATACAAATTCTTCTAGTAGAGAGTTCAGTACTGTGTATTTCAAATCTACTAATGTAACTTTTCAGATGTTAGATCCAATACCCGAATGCATGTCATTGATGTCATCCGGCATGGCTGCTTGTCATGATCTGCCACCAAAATTACATTTCATTCATGCTATTTTGCCAGCTCCAAACCTGACATGAATGTCAGGCGTTTTAAAGGGGGATCATGATCCTCACTTGATCTGTCTACAATTTTTTAAGGCTGTCGTAGTGGACCTCAGTAAACCATTGGTGCCCAAAGTACTCGTTGATGAGATGGAATAACGGATCGAATACGAGGGGCTGCCATGGCTATCTTACGCATGTGGATGCTACGGCCACACTAGAGACGGATGCCCTCGCCAAGAGAATGAACAACATTGCAACCAAGCGCCCATACTGTAACTACTGAAGCAAACGTGCAAGCGCCAAGAGGTGGGACCAAGGATAACCATGAGGAAGTTTACGAACCATGGATGCAGGTGCTGCCTATGCCGTAGGAGTGTAGCAAAACTGACAGGAAGATGGAGGAGCCATCAATGAGGCGACCCACAGTCTAGGACCAGACAGAGAACGATCCGTATCCAATGAAGTGCAATATCCTATCGGTCATAGCGCCACCTGTAGGCTGTTTTGTGTGAGTGGGTTTACCATTGCTATATAGGAGAAGCGTTGATAGCAAAGCTGACAACATCAACATGTTGGCGTTAACGAAGCCGCTCTCAATCTTGGAAGGCGCATGAGGAATGTGTTTTTTTCTGACCATTTATCCATGTAAACGGATGCCCCTTGAACCCCAAGTTTAAAAGACCACACTGCTGTATATACTCCAGAAAGCCGAACATTTAGGTGTAGTTTACTGCGCCATCCTTCCTTTTATTCTTGGGAGATCAGAAGATTGAAGTCTCCGAAGAAAAGCCAAAGTAGTCTTTCTTTCATCTTCAAAACTTCATGTCCATGTGAGGTCTTTGTCTGCTTCTCGAGGGTAGCCCCCCAGCCCTCCATTTCATCTCTTGTTGGCCATATGTCACCTCCATGTCTACGAAGAATGGCAACATCAGTATCTCTCTTCCACATACAAGCTAAGCCACCTGCTTTCTCTCTTCCTTCCTCATTACAGTCAACTGCCACTACTACTTCAAAGGTAATTCACCCCCGCACTCCGGGTTCATCACCATACATATATAGAGAGATTCTCAAGCACGTAAGCTACAGGATGGAGAATTCCAGATGTGTTTTCTCTTTTGTTCAGAAACGAAACAAACTATGAGATGAACTTACCGTGGAGTGGGCGCCTTACCGTAGTGAGTTCAGTGTGATGACTTTTTTTCAAAAGAAAGAAGAGCGAACTATAAGATGAGCTCGTTTTTCCTTTCAATCAAACTTGAATGAGTCTTCTTTCTCCAACCTAGTGAGCTCATTCTGTAACAACCGAGGTAGAGCAGGTGTGAACAAAGCACAACTCAAAACGTCCATTGTCAATATATATCTTTCTTCTTTCAAAAACTGTAGCAACAGTCGGCCACTCAATTCACACGAGTGGCACGGAAGCCGCATTCAGTAATTGCAAAGGGTCAGTAGCACTATAGCATTGCCAAATATTCGAAGGAAGGACCGCAAGAAAGGCCTAGTTCTCAGTCTAGTTGGTGCAACATACCAATGATGTGATGACACAGGTGTGGAAAGTTCTCTTCTACCGCCTCTTGGGGGAGTTCTTTCTTTCAGAAAATATCTATCCATTCTTTCAGAATGGAATGGCTTTTTAGCCCTCCCCAACAACTGCTTCAACTCAACAAGTGCAAGTAAATGTACTTGGAAAAACACAAACATGAAACGGATACGGGGTTGGAAGAAAGGATAGTCCATGGAATGCTTTCTTGTCCGCGTACTACTCCATCCAGTCCTGAAATGTTGCTTGCTTTTACCTAGATTTTTTTTTGGCATAGTCTGGGCTGCTCTTCAATGCCGGTAGAGAAAGATTCTCTTTTCATTTAGCCTGATGGTAGCTTTTTTATTTGAAGAAATAAACACTGACTATTATTTAAGAATAATTCAATACAAAGAATCAGTGTCAATTTAAGCTGCTTGGAAATATGAGCTTATATAGTTCAAGTAAACAACACAAGATATAAGATCCAGAAAAACTAAAGAACTAAGGAGCCATAATAACCTTGAGTTTTAACCAAGGAGTGGGTGCTCCCGCTACACCTTCACCGTGAAGCGGTTGGGTAGGCTTTCCTTACAGACTTTTAGGCGTGAGTACTTACTACCTTTTGTGTTAGTGGGTGCTACCCACACCACGGTAAGGTGGACTACCTTTTGTGTTAGTGGGGCCTGGCTCACATACTAATAAATAATCTCATTCTCTTTACTACAAGCTACCACCACCGCTAAGAATAAGACTGAGTAGGAGTGTTTGCAAGAGATCTCTACTTCACGTAAGGATGTGATGATCGTTAGGCTTTAGAGGGAAGGGAGGTTGTTCCAACAAAGATTAACGGGCTGAGGCAATGAGGTATGGTTGTCATCATCACCAAGTACTTCTAGGAACCGTTTTTATGGATCAAATAGAAAGACCATAATAGCTTGGTATCAAAGCCTCTTAGGCCACGTGTTATCCAAAGAGGTGTTTTTGGTGGTGAAAGGCGTTTGGTGGAAGTCTGAAAACTGGTTGTAGCGGATCGTAGTTCAAACAACTTCAAAGATACGTTTTCCAAACAACTTCAAAGATACGTTTTCCGTTAATTTCAAGTTCTACCACATCCCATCAATTGTGACAAGGTATTGCTGATTGTTGTGGTGGTTCTATAGTGGGTGGAGCAACTTAGAAAGGTGATGAAACTTAGCCAAGGTATGGTAAAAGCCAGAGGAGCAGGCTTGTCCACTAGATTGGTTGTGGTTTGATCTCCTTTATTCTACATTCGAGACCCAATTTTACGAATTCAATGTGGACTAGTTTGTGCAAAATTTGAAATTTTACAGAGAGATGCATGACTTCGTCATATATCTACAGAAAAACATTTGGCTGAAATCAGATTCTAGATTACGAGAAAATCATGATTATTCGGAGTACTGTTACGCCACATTAAGAATGGTAGATTCGACAAGTGTTGACCGAATTTCACTAGTTTTGGTTTGTGTAATTTCTAGTGAAAACCATCACTTGGAGGCCATCATCAACCACAATTTTGAGGGGATTAGACGTGATTGATAAGCACATTTGGTTTTATTAAAATGGTCTTGTAGAAGGAAAGGTTTCTTATAGATTTATTTGTTTTAAGGCAAGAAACTTTATTACAAATTTATTCATTCTTGGGTAAAGAGACTTATTACATTTGGTTTATTATAAAGTTACTCTGGGGAATAAAGTTTTATTATATATTTATTCATTCTAAGGAAAAGGATTTATTTATTATATATTTATTTATTTTGTGGCAAAAGACTTTATTATAAAATTATTAACATAGGGAGTAGGGTATCTCTTTTACTACATACTTATTTGAGTTAGTCAATTTGGCACCTGTTATTCGTGCTCATGCAAGAAGACTGAGAGTTCTAGTTCTAATTTGGAGGAGCAACCCACTGTTGAGCATACGGCCGGTATGGAGGCTATCCTTATATAGATATTCCAGCAGTTGGAGAAAGTTAATTGGCTAGAGAATGAAGTTCATACATTAAGATAGACCACACAACCGATTCCAACACTGCCTACCTCTCTTCCAAATTGTCAAACATGTGTTGTTAGCATGAGTGGTGCTGAAACCCTTATTCCCATCCACCATAATTTTGTATGAAAGGTGAAGGTGCTAGATCCTTGTTCTTTTAATGGCACCCAAAATCGTACCATGGTAGAGAATTTTATTTAGGATATGAAAGAGTATTTTCAAGTAGCTCGAGTCCTTGATGCTAAGTAATTAGTTGTTGCTTTTTTCTTATGAGGTGATGCAAAGCTTTAGTAGAGGATGCAACAAACTTTGGTGTGAAAGAAAGGTTGGAAACCCATTTTCATGGATTTAGTTGAAGGTGGAGTTATAGAGGTAATTCCTATTGATCAACAATAGTCGTCACGTGCGATATCTTTTTTATCAACAAAAGCATATCATATCTATTTAAGATTATGTGAAGAAATTCAATAGCTTATTATTGGAGGTATAAAACATATTAGAGGTGGATAAATTGTACCAGTTTGAGGAAGGTTTGAATCCATGGACTCAAACTGAATTACGATAACAAACTCCTATGAGTGTGCTGGAGGCCATGATGGTGGCGGAGTCCTTTGTGGACTTGAGGCAGACAGATAGAGGAGCAACCAATGTAGGGCCAAGGATGCAGCTGACAAGGGTGGTGATGCACCTAGTTAGTTCTCAAAGTATGCAAACTAGAGCAAGGGCGTCAATCGGGTATATCTTCACGAGAACAACCAAGCTTTTCTTCAGGTGACCAAAAACTTCCTCCAACACGTAGTCCATGGAAGCCATGTGGGCCTTGCTTTATTTATTAAGGGCTATATTTGATACAGAAGTGTTAGAAGAAGGTTAAACTTGCTATGTTGATAGTTGAGGATGAGGAGCCTCAGTTTGATGATGATGAGGAGGACATTCCTAAGGCGACTTCTTTACATGTAGAGCCAATTAAAGATGATCATGCATCTTGATGAGATTGGACCGATCTCTTATCACTTCTTCAACATCGTACATGTAAGAGATGATTCCGAACAACCACATTTGTTGGTATCACCTATCGTTACACGTTCTATGGGCTTGGTGGCCATGACTTCGAGTCAACAAGTGAAGATGGTAAATAAATTCGCACCTACGAGAGTGATGGGGATCACAAGAGCTTGTCACCTATAAGTTGAATGCTGATCAGGGAGCATGACTTCGTGGTGATGGACCTTGATTCATATCTTCTTATTCTTGGGTGTGATATTTTGTTTTCTCATAAGTTGGTGGTTGCCCTACATCTTGGAGGAGTCATATGTATGGACAAAACTAGGGTTCATCCATTATGTGCTTTAGTGATAAATTATGTACAACATTAAGGATGACATCATTATGCATTGGTTCAGGTTACAAGTAGGCTTTCCATCTTTGAGATGTTAGCTCTAGATGGGGCCGAGTGTGGGAGGATCACAGGTGTATATGAGAGCCTCGACATTTGTTGCACATATAGTAGTTGGCTAGGTTACCAAGTCCAACCTGGAGAGGCAACATATGATGTAATAGCTGCAATGGGGAGACTATTGGAGAGTAAGCATGTGGCATGCCAATAGGAGGACAACTATATATAAGAAATCATGGAGGTGTTGTGACAGGGTGACCAATTGTGCGACTTATGACCAGCTAGTTTTGGTGGTGTCATAGATCGGATGAGACCCAGTAGAAGGGTCATTGTGCGGGTGCATGAGGCAGTCATTAGTTCATCTAATGGTATTGTTGTATGGTGTGTAGATGACTATCTTTATGTATGAGAACCTAGTGTATATTTTAGAGGCTAGATGCATTCAATCAAAGGTGAGACTCAACTCAACTGGGGGAGCAATCACTTTGGCAAACTTCATTTGCCAAGACCTTTGGGGAGAGTCCCCTGGCTGAAGAGAGTTGTTACAATGCTAGTTCTGTATGTTTCATATTTACGCATAATGTAAGAGGTGTGCGCATCGGGGTTGAGTCATTGATGCACCTTTGAATAGTTTTGTTTAGTATTTGCTTAGTTATGTAATAAGTGGTGATGTGTGACTAACATTAGGATACTTAGAGAGTATTGTTTATTAGATTCAATTTATGTCATTGAGTTCTAGTTTTGGATCATTTAAGGTGTCATTTGGTTTGGGTCTAGAGTCACTCATCTAGATATGTTTTTACTTGGTAGGGTCTTATCATTTAAGTTGTCATTGAGTTATTATAGGGAGGATAACTATCGAATAATGATTCCACCTTTGGTGAGCAAAAATCATATTCTTCTTCCTCTTCCATCTCTATGCCTTTGAGTGTGTACTTGAGGAACTTTATTGACTAGTACCAAGTAGGAGCGTATACAAGAGATCTCTACTCCACGTGGAGACATGCTAGTAGTGATACTTTAGAGGAAAGAGAGGTTGTGGAGGAACGAGCTTAGACAATCGGGTGCTTCTAATGACCATTTTTATACATATGATAGAGATGCAGTAACGCTATACGAGCTTATCACAGAGTGGACCATGGAGCGATAAGACTCATTATATGAAAGAGTACTTTTACCCTCCGTTTAAGAGGAGCATCGGTCCCACCCCAACACACGGAGCACCAACCGCCCCGTGGGAGTAGGTTGATAAGCTTGATTAAGGGCATGAGACGACCTCAAAACCGAAGCGAAGATGAAAGTCAGACCCATTCTCGTCATGTCATATAAAGGGAGTGAAATCACAGTACTGTCAGGAGTGCAATTGACTCTATATGACCTGGGGTCTTCTTTCTATTCTTATTTGAATGATTGACAGCTCCGGCGCCTCCCGTAGAATAAGCTGTTCTCTTCTCTCCGGGTGGATATTCTCACTTCTTTCTTTGATGATGATTGATTCAGGATTGAAAGCGAAGATCAAGTCTCGTTGATTTGGAAAGGGAAATGAGTTGGTGTAATGGCTTGGTAGCGTAAATGGAAAAGGGGAATGGGTTGATCAGTGGAGGGAAGATTCTTTCTTTGTTTGCGTAAGTTCATTTTTGATACTCTCGGGGAACAGGTTTCAAAAGGATACGAGAAAGCAAGGTGTAAGCTAGAAACCTACTTGAGATAACCATAACTTTGCTACTTGGGAGTAAGAAGCCATTATTATAAGTTAGAAGTAAGTAGAACACTGCTCATTGATAACAATTCTCTTAAATAACCTTTAGTAAGGTAAGGGGTGATGCTCATTCAACCTTTCTTATTAACAAAATGCATGTTTGAAGGGTAAGATTCCTATCAAGGTTCTTAATCCAAAATAGGAGTCATCTTGCTCCCATTGGTTGTATATGTTATATTCATGTTTTTCCAGTCAAATACTTGTACTTGTGGGCCTGCGCCTACACAAAAAGAGTGTAAATGCTATCATAAAAAAACATATGTGAGCATGGATGCCACCTCATATAATTGAGCTTACTCCTAAGAGGTAATCTAAGGTTCTTTTTGTCCTCCCCAAGACTCCTTGTGATATCATTGATGGATCTAATAAGGAGGAGAGAATAGAACAACAAACATATGCAAGGGGTGCAAGAAAAGTTGTGATGCCTTAAATTACCACTACCATTGATTCATCTCAAGAAGAAGATCCAAAAAGAATGTCATGTGAGCCATGAGATTGCTTCACTCAAGAAGCAACTGCACAATATCTTTGTTTTGTTCTTCATCAATTATATTACCACTACCGCCCGTGGGAGTTAGGGACAAGAAGTTCCATACTCTAAGAAGGTTACTATCTCAAAGGATTCTACCCAAAGTCCCAAAGAAAGTATGTGATGGATCTATTGAAGGACATTGGAATGCTTGAATATAAGGGTTCTAAAATGCCTATGGAAATAAACTTCAAACTAAATCTTGCCAAAGAGGGTGAAGTTTAGGATATGGGAAGGTACCCTACTCTCATGGGGTTATTGGTTCGGTAAACTAAATTATCTCACCTTACTAGACCCAAACCTCACATAGACTATATTGTGGGTATGGGGAGAAGGTTTATGCATACACCAACACAAACCCATTTGATAACTGTAACATCACAGTGTCTTATTTTATGTTTCCTGCATTTCTGACATTTTCATACAAACTCGGAGGTACCTTTGGATATATCATTACCTTGTTGTGAAAGGCACAATAATTCAAGCAAACTATTTAAGGTAGCACCAGAAAAGAGAGAAATGTTCAACTTGGTTCCATTGGGCATGGTTGAGGTGATTCAACCAATATACCTCCAAATAGTTCCAAGTTCAAATGGTCGATGCTTGAATGAGAGAAGGGTCAGGGAAGATCACCTCAACGTTCACTTGCCCACAAATCGATCCTGAATTGTGCCAACAACTAAAGATTACCAGATTCAATTCACATTTCAGCATGGCAAATCTTTGATGCATTTCCCAATAGAGTATTGCTTGAGTTGGCTAATTGTCATCAAAATTTAAACCCTATTTTATAGTAGTGTTGAACCTCTAGTTTACTAGACTTAAAAAAACTTCAGTTATAAGACCAATTGACAGCATCTGTTGAGCTTATTTGCCTAGTTTACAATCCTTAACAAGGCATGATCATAATGACTCATAGAAAAGATAAACACAAAGCAAAAAAATGGATCACTTAATTGGGAGAAGGGTAAAAAAGGAAAGGCAACAATTGAGAACATAATTCGAATAAAGAAGTAAACAATGAAGCCCAAGGTAAACTACTGAAAGCTTAAGTAGTGATTAAAACAATTACAAAATTGATAGGTGGGCCGATGATCAGTAATAAAAGATCTATCCTAGAAAAATGAAGTATGAAGGTTTATTTATCTCTTTTAGGTTACCGTGGGAGGCCGAAGCTTAACACACACACCCTCCCTCCCTCCCATGCACACCCCAAAATCAAACTCATCACCAGCGATATAGGAGACTGAGAAGCCTGCTAGATTAATTAATTCAGTCTAAAGGTTTTTCTACCTTATAGGCTAATGCCGATAGGAAGCCTTCTTAATTGACCAAAAAGTTATTTACCTTTTCCTCAATTTTGACAATTTTACTTGTTCATCACATTTAGCAACTTACTCTAGTTTTTTAATTTACAAGCCACATAAATTTTGTTTGCACTGAAGAATCCAAGAGATAAGGCATATGATTAACCTTATATTTTTTGTTAACTAATAAAAAAGTTGGGAGAAGCCTACAATCCTAAATAAAAAATCAAAAGCATAGAACGCTAGAAGCTCCAAAATTTAGTGTTGGGTCAGTTCCAATATATAATGGGTTATCCTTCCACCCGTGAAACGTTCACACAAAGAGACTTGCAGTAGGTAGGGACCTCGATTTATAAACACTTTATATTTTAAACAACTTTAACTGGTTTGCATGGCTTTCTTTTATCTTCCTTGAGGAATCTCGCCTAAAGGTCAAAGTAAAGGAAAGATTTGTCATCTAGGTTTAGATTGCTCATGTTATTTATCAAATTTGTCATTATCTAGAGTTGACAATAGTGCAATCATGCAGCAAATAAGAAATCCTTCAATAAAGATGTGGACTCATATATTCCTAAGTAAGTTGGTGTAGCATGTCATAACAAAACACCTTGAATGGCATGCCAAAGAACACTAATCTTCTCCTTCAAGAAGGAATGATGAGTAAGTTTGGGATCAGGCAGGATATAGATCCCCATGAATCCTCAACCAAGTATCCCAGAGAGGATGATAGTGATCAACTCACTTCCCAAGTTTCAAGTCAAAATATGGTCCAAAGCTCGAGAACTTCCCAATTTCAGGTTACCTTGGATGGAAACTTGGTTGGCTTTGGACAACTTAATAAAGTTGTGATATTTTAGCTATATCTCCTTCGATATAACTATGATTGATTTGATTCTTAAAGTGTTGAAAAATAGACCCATATGCTATCTAAGAAACCAAAATTAGGTGATACTAAGAAGAATTGGATTTTTGTTTATTTTCTAATCTTATTGGAAACTGGTTGGTAGCCTGATACTTGGACTTCTCGCAAGGTATGCTTATTTTTGCTATAACTTTCTCACTTGAACTCTGATTTATACGACTTGATTTCTTGAAAAGAGGACAAGAAAACTTTTTCAAAGAAAGAAAAACTCTACTTCTTACTAGAATCGTTTAAGTTATAGTCTTTTCTTGGGAAGCTATGCTCAATCGATTGAGACCTCAGATACCTTTAATATGATTAGATTGTTTCTTCAATATCATGCTCATCCAAAACAGGATTTGGGTGATTCTTGACCAGTTGTTGATGAAACAAGCTTTCTGTACGTACATGGATTTTTGGTGAATTTCGGTACTCAACAAAGATTTCTAGTAGGTCGGCAACTGTGAGTTTGATTATGCAATAAAACTGAAGAAAATTGAACTCATAAAGAAAATAAAGGTTAACAAAAGGGAGATTCTATTAACTATGAAGAAAAGGGTACAAGTATAAACTACAATCATGAAAGAAAAAGGAATAATATGCAAAAAAAAATGAAATAAACAAGTTAATGATACATGTCTAATGATGCCTCCAAGGTAATCAACCACCTCTTCTTACACCCGAGTATAGGCTAATTTTCAGGTCATTCTTCGTTTCTCTAGACAACTCCTTGATTTCTCCAACTCTTGAAATAGAGTATGTTACATCATGTATTTAATTTTAGAAGGTAATAAGCCATCTCTATTAATGAGTCATTACATTCATCTTAATGGTTATAATAGATTATTATTTCTTGGTTTCCATAGTTCCTTATTAGGTTCATTGTATATGCATATACTAAGAAGAGAGCGATTACTCTTGAAAGTGGCTCATTTGGTCCCATGCTATTTTTGACATTAACAACAGGTAATCAAACTTAATTGCTTCCTCTATGTGAAACCTACAAGCATGAATCCAATAAATCCTCTTGCAACAAATATGGCATCATGTAGATGCCGGGATCCTTTCAACCATAGCTCATATGCCTTCTACTGCTCGAATAATATCCACAAATAATTCTTTGCATGAGATACAAAGATGAGAAAAGCATTTGATCACGATGAATGTACTCTAATTCACATGGAACAGATTCTTTATGAGGCCATGTGAAAGTATAAGTCCCAATGTTGTTTGAAGCACCTACTTAAAATCTCAACAATTTTCATCATTTATTTTCCGCACACTTTCGCAGCACAACATCATGATTAAGTTCTGAACTATATATATTTTATGTGTTTGTGTATGTATAAAGAGTGTGTTTTTTATTCAATCAAGTAGAATGGATACACATATACACTGCCTTCCACTGATGTGCATCACCTTTCACTACTCCCTCACTCATTAAAACCGTTATTCACCAGTTAAAACCATCAGTGCCAAAAAACCCACCTAAAAATATAAATATTTGTATATATAAGCCGATTTTTTGTCTTTTAGATGGTTTTGATGGTGGCGGCGATAGTTTTGGTAGGTGAAAGGTGATTTTAAGTAGTTAGAGAATAGTGAAAAGTGAAGGATGGTGGCGGCTGATAGTTAAAGTGGCAGAAAGTAGTGATGCAGGTGGTTTGTACTCAATTGAGAAGAAACCACACCCCTTCTTTCTTTCTCCGTATATATACATACATATATATATATACATATACATATATATACATACATATACATACATACATACATGTATACATACATACATATATATACATATACATATATATAGTTCTCTTCTCGAGTACATAGATAGTAGCACCTATATATGCATAAAAGGGGTCTTCCTTTGCATGCCGCTCTCTTAGCATGAACTAGTGTCCTTATAATGAAGTCTTCCTATGAATCCTACTAGTCAGCATTTGTTTCATGGCCTGCCACCAAGTGGGATACATTGGCATGCAAATCTTATTGTAATGATCCCCATTAAGGAAATTAAGAGATAACAAACCAGGTCAACGAAGGAAAACTAAGATTGGTTTCTTAGAACCCAAATGCAAACCCATGAAATTAGTTTTTTGTAGCACAAGGAATCTTAGCTTTCTTGAATATCAAGGTGACTCAAATGAAATTTAAGGGCATGAAGATGGTGTAGATATACGGGGTTTGCCCAACCTCAACCTCCTAAAGAAAAGGCGAGCATGTTTTACAATGTATTCAAACAAGTGTTAATTATATAATTTAAGGTCGTAAGTATAATAGAGATATTTGTTTTCATAGTTCCCATGTACCATTTTATGTAAAATAAAATCTAATTGCTTTGGATACATATTCAAGTTTAAATTTCTTTTGCTTTTTGTAGGATAATCTTTAAAAGATTTTCACATAAGTTGGTAAGAGAACTGACTTGTACTGTGGTTGTCAAGGAGCCACATAGGCCATGTTGTAACCAACTCTTTTGGTGGCTATGAAATGGCCTTGTAGGCCATAACGTATGATATGAAGTCGGTTTGTGTGTGTGACTAAAATTAATCTCTGTCTCATATTGAGACCGAATATGCCTCAAGTTTCATGTAAGGCCTAAAGGCATAGTTATTACACTAGCCATGCTTGTTCTATAAATAGGGAAATAGATCATAGAGATATATTCTCTTTGATTATCCTTGCTTTTTTCTTACCTGGACCTGTTTATTCACCTGGATTTCTCGAACCCTTTTGTATTCTTAGTCGTACAACTAAGAATTAGAGAAACACATCATACTAATACACTTGTTTGTGTAGAACTTGACCGTCTTAGTACAAGGCGAGTCAAGGGGTCTTCATATTGCAAGGTGAGTCAAGGGGTCTTTATTGTATCTTATAAGAATTTGGTAGTGCTATTTGCACTCAGTCTCTTGATATAGGAGGTGGCGAATAAGCCTAAAGGTTAGTGAAACCCCATGTATTGAAGACATTTACATATCATTGTCTTTTGTTCAGAAGCTTGTGTAGAGAGTTTTGACTATTTCAATATATTAAAGCCAACATCTCTAAAAGCCTCTGACACCAACATTCTTTAGACTTATTCTTGCTCTTTTGTAGAATATGGATATCTCAAGAAGATGACATCTTATTTCATTAAGTTGGAATAGTTCAAAGGTGACAACTTCACCGACAAAAGAAAATACATTTTGTCTTCACTGCTTTAAAGGTATCATATATTCTCACTACACCAAGACCAAAGTTGAAGGAGGGTGAAACCATTGAGCAAACTCACAAAAGGCAAAGTAGGACAATGATTACTACATCTGCATTACTTCCTCAATGGTAAGTCAGATTCTCAGTCGATACTTACCTAACTACAGAAAGTTCAAAGGAACTACATGACAAGCTGGAAGTGATGTACATGTTTAAAGATTCGACAAATAAGAAGTTTCTAGTTTATCACTTTAGTAATATAAGATGATAGATAACAAATCCTTTATGGAACAATTTCATGACCTATAACGGATCTTAAATAGTTTCAAGCAACATAATATGAACATGGATGATACCGTTGTTGTGTCGTCCATTATAGACAAACTTTTTTCTTCTTAAAAGGATTTAATTTATTTTAAATGTAAGATATCTCTTTTGAGCAACTAAGAAATCATCTTAAGCTTAAGGAAGAATGCTGAAAGGAAGATAATTCTAATAATCTAATCAATCAAGAAAATGCTTATGTTATAGAGGAAGGTACGTCTATGGTACCTTTAAAGAGAACAAACTAAGATTCTATTAAATCTCAAAAAAACAATGGGTAAGGTCACCAAAAATGCAAAAAAGAAAAGAAAATGCTACCATTGTAGAAAACCCAAACATTACAAAAAGTGAGTGTAGATATTACAAAAAGTTGATAAAAGAAAAGATTTCCAACCTTCAAGATAACCTTGTGACAATTATATCTAATGTGAACTTAGTTAAAGATACTAGTTCATGGTTAATTGACTATGGATAAACTAAGTATGTCAAAAGTCTCTTCAATTCCATGGATGAAGAAGGAAAACCCATATTATGTCTAGACAATGCTTCAATAATTCAAGTTAAAGGCTAGGGATATAAGGAACTAAAGTTTATGTTGGATAAAGTTCTTACTCTTATTAATGTTTTGTATATACCGGATGTAAGAAAGAACTTAGTGTTTGTATCTTTATTGAATAAGTATAGTTCTAAATGTGTATTCGAAAGGGATACATTTATCTTATCAAAAGGCTTATCATGCGGACATGGAACTTAAACATGTCATTACAATCATATATGTCTATACCAGATGTTTAGCATTATCGTTTGGGGCATGCTAATTTTAGAAAATTAAATAATATAGTAAAATCTAATTTGATTTCTAAAATAAACAAAATTGAACAATCATATATGCTTATCAAGATAACTAGAATTCATTTTCCAAAAGTAGAAAGAAATAGACTTATACATTTTGATGTATGCAATTTTATTGATTGGCCTTCTATTGGTAGCAAAAAATACTTTATTATATTTGTAGATAATTGCACTAGATATTGCCTTGTACTTAATGCATTCTAAAGACAAGACTTTAGAAAAAATCAAGTTTTTCAAATCGCAAACAAAATTATATCATGAAACTTTCATTAAATGCTTGAGACATATAAGGGATGTGAATATTATAATCCAAATTATTTTGAATCCATGAGTATTACACCAAGTAACAACTCTTTATTCACCCGTCACCCCTCGATGTTGTAATCACCTAATGACTCGGAACTCGCAATTGGCGCTAGGCTGCGCACAACCTAGCAAGCCTTTCACCAAGGATGTAGTGGTTCTGTGGAAGCTTAAGACTGATGATATGGAGGGTCAATTGGAGTAAGCAAGGACACTTGAGAATAAATAAGAAAGCAATGTGATTTTATTGATAGCATATAAAAGTGCATGACCCGCAACACGCTTACAGTTCATATGCGAAACTCTTAAGAAGCACAAAAGCAAAAGGGGTGCCTTCCTGTGAAAAGGCAGCGCCTCCACCTAAGGAAAGCGTGACACCCTATGTACTAGAAGTTGCCAGAGTGTTCCCACGCATGGGCTTAGTTACATAATCATAGTATAGTTCAAGGTCAAAGGGTCACATTCTCCCCTACCTAAGCTCTTGACGACCTTGGCATGTTTCACGTTGATGCTCTTGCAACTCTTGAAGCTCTTGCCGCACTGTCTACCTCTCAACCCACTGTACCTTCATCTTTTGCAGCTCATATAGTCCTCTAGGGCCCGTAGTAGATACGACCATGTCCGCATGATAAGCCTTAAGTTTACTCACATGGAAGGTAGTTAGCAATCTGTCATGGACGGGGTCCAATTAGAATACCCGATCCCCTACCCTCAAGATGACTAGTTGAGGACCGTCATCCTTTTTGACCGTTGCAGCACGTTGCCTCATGACGAGACTAGCACACCACTTCGAATTCGTCCACTTCTTCATGCGCATCGCTGCCTTCATATGGAGTACAACAACTAAGCCTTTTCCCATACTAGACGGGGTTGGCTACATAGATTTTTTGTTTCCACATATCTCTATCGTGTGCCATGTTAGCAGTTAACTCCCAATAAGATAGATCATTCTTTATTGTTTCTTTCCAACACTTTTGTGGTCGTCCTCTACCTCTTTTAATACTTTCCAAATTTAGTTTTTCTAACCTTCTTACAGGTTCTTCTTTTGATCTTCTTTCTATATGTCCAAACTATCTTAAACGATGTTCTCTCATTTTATCCTCTATTGGTGCCACTCCTAATTTGTTTCTAATAACCTCATTATGTATATGGTCTTTTCTTGTATGACCACTCATCCATCTCAATATCTTCATTTCTATCATAGACATCTTTTGTACATGTTGATGATTAACTGCCCAACACTCAGAACCATAAAACATGGCAGGCCTAATTGCTGCTCTATAATATTTACCTTTTAATTTTAATGGTATCTTCTTATCACAAAGAATACTTGATGCTCCTCTCCATTTTAACCAACCTGCATTAATTCTATGTGTAACATCTCCATCAATTCTTCCATGACTCAGAAAAATTGACCCTAGGTATTTAAAACTTTCTTTTTGAGAAATGCACTTTGTGCCAATTTTAATTTCTATGTCCTCTGAAGTAACCAAATGATCAAACTTACATTCCATATATTTTGTCTTTGTTCTACTAAGTCGGAGGCCTTTGCTTTCTAATGTTTCTCTCCATAGTTCCAATTTTCTATTAACTTTTTCCTTAGACTCCACTAATACAATGTCATCTGCAAATAACATACACCAAGGTACTTCATCTTGAATATATTTTGTTAACTCATCCATCACCATTATAAATAAGTATGGACTTAAAGTTGATCCTTGATGTAACCCAATATTAACTTCAAAGAAGTCTGTCGTTCCATTATGAGTCCTCACGCATGTTTTTGCACCATCATACATGTCCCTTATAAGGTTAATATATGTCAATAGGATACCTCTTTTTTCTAAAGTTCTCCAAAGAACCTCTCTCGGTACCCTATCATAAGCTTTTTCTAGATCAATAAATATCATGTGAAGGTCTTTCTTTTTTGCTCTAAAATGTTCCACAAGACATCTCAAAAGGTGAATCACTTCAATAGTAGATCTGCCTAGCATGAATCCAAATTGGTTCTCTGTTGTACTTGATACTTATCTTAACCTACGTTCGATAATTTTTTCTCATAATTTCATAGTATGACTCATTAACTTGATACCTCGATAATTCGCACAATTTTGAATGTCTCCCTTGTTCTTATATATGGGTATAAGTGTACTTGCTCTCTATTCCTCGGGCATCTTTTGGTTTTTTCATATTTCATTAAATAGTCTTGTAAGCCAAGTGATTCCTATTTCTCCTAGTATTTTTCAAACTTCTATAGGAATATTATCTGGTTCCACCGATTTACTACCCTTCATATGTTTAAGAGCCTCTTTGACTTCATTCTTTTGAATATGTCGGTAGAAATTGTGGTTTATATACTTTTCTGACTTGGCTAAATCTCCTAAACTAATACTAACATCTTTATTTTCATTAAAAAGATTATAAAAATAGTTTTTCCATCTATTTCTTATATCATCATTTGCCACTAGAAATTTTTCATCCTCGTCTTTTATGCATGTAACATAATTAAGATCTTTAGTTTTCTTATCTCTAGCCCTAGCTATCCTAAAAATATTTCTTTCACCCTCTTTTGAGTTAAGTTTTTTATATAAGTTCTCCCAAATCTTAGCTTTTGCTTCACTAACGGCCTTTTTCACTTCCTTCTTTGCTTTCTTATAAGCTTCTAAAGTTTCACTAGTTTTCTTAGCATAATGTAATTTGTAACATGCCCTCTTTGCCTTGATTTTATTTTGTACTACTTTACTCCACCACCAAGCTTCTTTTTGTGCCGATACACCTCCCTTAGATACCCCTAATACATCCACTTTCCTAATATGTATAGCCATATTGTTCCACATATCACAGGGTGTGCCAACATAATTCCAAATATCTCCTTGAAGGACTTTCTGTTTAAATATATCTTCTTTCTCACTTTTGAGGTTCCACCATTTAGTACGAATAGCTTGATGCACTCTTTTCTTCTTTGTCTATTTTTTTATTTGTAAATCCATAACTAAAAGTCGATGTTGGGTGGTTAAACTTTCTCTTGGAATTACCTTACAATCTTTACAACATGCTCTATCTTTTTTTCTATAAATAAAGTAATCAATTTGTGTTTGTGATAAGCCACTCTTATAAGTAATTAAATGTTCATCTCGTTTTTTGAAGATTGTATTGACTATAAAGAGATCAAATGCCATAGCAAAATTTAAAATCTCCCTACCTTCCTCGTTTATATCCCCAAAACCAAGGTTTTCATGAATCCCTTGATATCCTAATGCCTCTTTACCGACATGTTCATTTAAATCTCCTCCTAAACAAATCATCTCCCTTTGTGGAATCTTTTGAAACACCTTATCTAACTCTTCCCAAAAAACTGTCTTTATACTATCTTCTAGTCCTACCTGGGGTGCGTAAGCACAAACTATATTCAAAACCTCTGCTCCTAACACTAATTTCAACCTCATGATTCGATCATCATATCGTTGTATGTCTACTACACTCTCTTTTAAATCTTTATTTATGATAATACCAACTCCGTTTCGAGCCTTTTCTTTACCTAAGTACCATAATTTAAAACCTATATCCTCTATTTCCTTTGCTTTTTCTCCAACCCATTTTGTCTCTTGTAAACATAGAATATGAATCTTTCTCCGAATCATAGTATCTACCATCTCCATTAGCTTACCCGATAATGTTTCGATATTCCAAGAACCAATACGAATCTTATTATCTAGGACTAGCTTCCTTACCCCCCGCATCCATCCATAATCAAAATGCGGAGACTCTCTCTAAACATTTTTCACTACATTCGGGTGGCAATGTAGAGGGACTAACTTCTTTAATCACACCCATCCATGATGTGGGAACCCTCTTTGCAATTGATTCACTATATTCGGGCGAAAATATAGCGACCCTTGCTTACTTCTTACTTTACTCGGGCTCTGCAGCACGGCGCTAGGCGGGGACGCCCCAAAGCAATGCTCATAATTTTTGTAATCCATATTATAAAAATCCGACGAAGTTTTACGTTGGATGTCGGAAGCCTAACACAACCCTCCTCCTTTATCCGGGCTTGAGACCGGCAATGCAAGGGTGATCCCTTACATGGGCGGAGTTTGCCTTCACATGGAGTGGTTGGGCAAAATCACGCTGCTCCGATTGGCAGTGTCTTGGAGTGTTGTACAACCATCTTCTGTTGTGCCTCCAACTGCCCTTTAGGTCCTTCGCTCGTATGCAACTTACCTTGCATCCCTCATCTAGCCTTACCAGTAAAAAACTTGCATCGTCGTCTCTTAGAACCAGAACTTGTGCTTGCTTTATTATCACCTTGCCCACCAGTCTTCTAGTGTTGACGGCCTACCCCTTCCCCGTGAGGTAGGTTCCTTCGACGTGCGGTGGGAAGAACATCTTCGCACTCCTTCTATCTTACGGTATTAGTCTTCGAAGACACCCTACCGCGAGGCATCTTCTGTTCAGTACCCTAGAACGCCACTTCACATGTGGCATTCCCCTACTTCTGACCTTCTTCGAGCCGAAGCGCTAACACCTTCTAAAATCACCATGCGAACAACACACAGTTGATCTCAATACATGAAGACCACTATATTTGAGACTAGTTGTATCTCTGCATGGCTCATCCTAAAGAACTCCATGCCTAGTATTACCCGATATTCATCCAACGGTACCACTATGAAGTTTGTTACCCAGCGCCAACTCCCCACTCGAATCGCAACAACAACTACCACCCATAGGATTGTTTGGACTCTGAATTCATAACCTTCATGTTGCTACTGCTTTCCACTACCTTTAGTCTCAAACGTTTAGCTTCTTTCAGGCACATAAAGTTGTAAGTTGTGCTTGTATCAACCATTACCACGGCATCTTTGCCATTGACAATAACCGATATATATATGAGAGTCTTGTCTGTAAGCTTGCGTGACGTTGATCCTTCATCTATGACGTTCAACCGTCTCATTGCGTCAATCCACATAGTCTCTTCCCTTCAGTCGTCATCCGAAGTATCCATCATTTGCACGGCATTAGCGGCACGCGCAAAGTCCTCCTTCTTGTGTTCACACTCATTTGAGTAATGTTGGCCACCACAATACCAACACTCTCGCCTAAAGGATCCCTTGGCCTTACCCTTCTTCGTATGGTCTTTATTGTTCTCATGTTGTCTTGGTGTGGAAGACTCGGCTAAGGTATCATTCGAAGTGTCCTACCGATTGTCATTCTTTCCACCATTCCACCTTCTAGTGTCATGCTTATCTTTCTTCAGACTAGTTGGCTGACGAATGTTAAGTAAACGTTTCGCCGTCGTTATCACTTCAGAAAAGGTCTGCGAGTTGATCTTATTCAGCTCTTGCTCAGCCCACGGCTACAACCCGTTAAGGAACTTAAATAAACGATCTTTCGGGCTCATTATCTGGATGCTTAACATAAGGGTCTGGTATTCTTTGATGTAGTCTTGCAACGATCCATTATGCCTCAAGCCATCAAACTTTCTTTTCGCGGTTACCTCTATATTACATGGAAGAAAGTGTTTCCGTAGAGCATACTTGAACAGAGCCCAAGTGTGGATATGAGTGAGTCTTGCCTCAGCATCCTCCTACATGCGATGCCACCACATCATGACATTGTCTTATAGAAACATAGCAACCACCGCTAGTTTCTTATCTTCGTCCTCAAGCTTATCAGCCTTCAAGTATAGGTCCATCTAATAAACGAAGTTCTCAAATACCTATGCTTCACGACCCCTAGCAATGGCCTTCGGTTCTCGAACCTTTATGCGATGTGGTCGGTCTATTCCCCCACTATCTCCATGCTTGTTTGTCAACCTGTGCTCAACACCATCCAAACAAGCCAGCATCTCTAACTAAGATTGTTCTGAAACCTATCTCTCTAAAAGTTATGCAGAAACACTCAACTCAAGTCTCTACAGTGAGATCTTTATATCCAATTCAATTACTTTGATACGTTGCTCTACGCGATCACTCGTCACATTGCAGGTATACTTGCAAGCATTCATGCGTCATTTCACGTCTCTTACAATAGTGCTCAACTCGTCCGTCAACGGGTCAAAGCCTTACACAACACACGCTACAACAGCATCCAAGCAGGCTACCAATTTTTTTAGTGTAGTAAGCCTAGCATCAACGTAAGGCAGGGTTCCTGATATTGTCTCAAGGTCGGCCACTAGCATAGCCTTCGACTTTCCCTTTCTATGACGAATGGGGTCGTCAGCCATCTTAGTGTTTGTAGCAATAACGTCAACCTGGGCAGTCGTTAACGCATAGAAGTTACCTTTACGCTATCAATATGGAGGGGCGTGTCCCGCACCCACTCACCGTTACTCTGAGTCGAACCGACTCTGATACCAAAGTTGTCATGCCCTAGTGTTGGAATCACCTAACAACTCAAAACTCGCGACCAACGTTAGATTGCGCACAACCTGGCAAGTCTTTCACAAAGGATGTAGTGCTTCAACAGAAGCTTAAGACTGATGATTGGTAGGGTCGATTGGAATAAGTAAGGATACTTGAGAATAAATAAGAAAGCAATGCGATTGTATTGGTAGTAGATAAAAGTGCATAGCCTGCGACATGCTTACAACTCAAATGTAGGACTCTTAAGAAGCACAAAAGCAAATGGGGTACCTTTTTGTCAAAAGGCAGCACCTTGTCCCTATGTACTAGAAGTTGTCAGGGTGTTCACACGCACGGGCCTGGTTACACAACCATAGTATAGTTCGCGATCGAAGGATCACATTAATAGAAATTATACATATAATATTATCTTATTATGATCTTTCTAATGGTCATTGACATAAAACCTTATTAGCAACTTGTTACATTTTAAATAGAGTTTCTAACAAAAGGAACAAGATAACTCCATATGAGCTCTAAAAAAAGAAAGCCTAATCTAAAACACCTAATGGTTTGAGATTGTCAGGCTATAGCACAGTTCTAAAACCTTTAAGGAATAAACAGAGAGAAAAAGAAATTGAATGTATCTTCTTGAAATATGTTGAAAATAGTAAACCATGCACATTCATGGTTATTGAATCAAACGACTCATTATGTAATACAATGATTGAGTTAAAGATATACTTTATAAAGAAGATAGATTACCTCAATTTCTAGACTCAAAGGACATATTTATAAAACAAATATGATCAAAAACCTAATGGAACTAATACCGATATCCTAGAGAATCAAGATCTTAGAAAAAGTGAAAGGCAAAGAAATGAAAAGACCTTTAGCCCAGAGTTTACTAGATTCCTTATTGAAGGGACATATGACTCTATAATGAGTCAAGTACCATTTTACTATAACACTGAAAGTGAATCTAAAATTTATGGAGATATTATGAAGCCTCTAGTGGTTATTACTTGGATTGCTTGAACATCAACTCAATTGACCCAATACATATGCAATATCAAGTCAAGTATATTTCATTGCCTACATCAAGTATCCAATTGTCTTGGCATACTCTAGTTGTTTAACTGGATATCCTTCATTTGTTACAAGTCTAATATTGTCATCAAGGAGTAGAAACAAGAGAACAATCAAAAGAATCAAATTTTTTTAATACTTTTTCTACATAACGTGATTGTGAAATTATCACTTTATCTGGTTATTCTAATTCCTAGAATAATATCTACTCCCATATTTTTCATGTCAAGATTACTAGACAATTTTTTTTTATCTAGATTAGTACTAAAATAAGCATTCCGTCAACATATAAACATATCAAAATACCTTTCTATTATGAAATTTGTTATGCATGGATTTGTCTTATTCATTAATTTTGAAACCATTAGAAAGACCTACTTAGTCAATCTTTTGATGCCATTACACAGGAGTCTTTTTGGACCATAAAGGGATTTGATTAATTCTAAAACTTTATGTTTTTGTCTAAGTACAAAAAATCCTTTGAGTTATTCCATATACACCACCTCATCTAAATATTAAGAATGCATTTAACATATATTTGGTAAATGACAAGCTTATAAATGAAAATCAATGCCAATAGTACTATAATCATAGCTATACGAACTACCAGCATATATGTATAAAAATAATCAATCCTTTTTTGTGTGTAAAGTTCCTAACAACTAATTCTACTTTAAATTTATCAATTGTTCTATCAACTTTCTATTTTTAAAAATATCTATTTGCAACCAATGGCTTTAGATTCAAGAGAGAAGTGTACTAATTTCAAAAAATTTATTACTCGTTATTAAGTCTATTTCATCATGTATTGCTTCTTTCTAGAATGTTGCATCAAGTGTGTGTTGGTGGGTGAGTATTGCAGTATATGTCTGGAATAGACATGCAATAGGGGGTTCCAATTATTGCAGCAAAGTAAGGTTCCTATGATGCCTAGACACATTTGGACGGTCTCGTTGACAAGAATTCAAACAGAAAGTATGCATTTGGTCGTAGATGATCATAATACATTACCATGAACCAGCTAAGAGAAGAGAAGACACCAGCACGTCAGAATGATGGAAAAAACATTGGATCCTCAAAGGTGCTTTGGAACGCTAGTACAAATCTTGGTTATGGTGAGGGTTTTCTAAGGCCTTTCAACGACGGTTGAAACCAACACATATATGTATATGGTGATGGTCCAGCCAGTAGCCATTTAAAAGAAACCCTCACCAAAAAATGTATCACAATAAATCTTTTGTGTGGGTTCAAACCATCTCCCCAACACCTAAAACCATACTTCTACAATAGGACCAAATTCGGACCATTGTCGTTGGGCATATTCTGACTGTCCAAAACTATCGGAAAATACAATTTCGACTGTCAAAAATGTAATTCCGGCTATCGAAACAGTCGGAATAGGATTGTTCCGACTGTGGGAATCGTCACAGTACTTGTGGAGACAACCGGAATATGCCAACAGAAGCAACAGTCATACTACAATATATTTTGGTTATCCTTCTACATATTTTGGCTGTTACACACTGCCGAAATTAACAGTTATTGTGCCTGCCCACAACAGCCATAAAATGCATAGTAACAGTCAGAATTAATTTATTGTGACTGTTGCCAATAAACCATAACTTCATCCAACAATTGGGATAAGGCGTCCCGAAATCAATACACATAACAATTGGAATTATTTTATGCCGGTGGGAGCACAGGAAGAAAGAGTAACTCTTTCGAGAAGATCAGAAAGAGAAAGACAGAGATAACGAGAGGGAATGAATGAGAGAGAAAGGAAAAAGAGAGAAAATTATTCTCGTTTGAGCAGAACTTATTCCAACCGTTGTACATAGCTAATTCCGACTGTTCATTAACACAATGAAAGCTGGAATTACCGAATAATGAATTCCGACTGTTTTATATACTCATTCTGACTTCTGATGTTACTTATTTCGACTGTTTGTGACAGTCGGAATTGTTTAATGAATAAGCCCGTTTTCCTAGTAGTGGATTCCATCAACATTAACCATCGCCGTTTAACATTGTTTTGGCGATCATAGAACCCTCTTCATGAAATCTCAAGCATCGCGACTACTTCCAAATATTCCATCAAGAACTTCCTTATAGCATCGGCATATAACCCTCATTATAAGAAATAAACCCTCGCCTTTACAGGTAATAGTTAAGAAACATTAATTCGACAAAACAGAACAGGTCTTTATTTGAACTAATTCTCAGCAATACATGCGAATCATTAATCCTTTGCAGCAATCAGCTTTCAACATTCATTAACAACATCAATGGAAGATATCAACAAGAAAATGTGAAAGAACAATTGCTTTTCAGCACGCATCGTGCTTCAGTATGCTTGAAGATATGGATACTGTCTTCCCGTGTATGACCAAATGCCAGTGTGAAGCACCTTTCCCCTCTGCCATTGACAGCCCAAATTTTATCTGATCAAATACAAAGGAAGAACACATAAGTACTAGTGATCAGGAATGGAAAGAGGCATTTAAAACAAATCCAGTAAACTTTTGAGAATTGAAATGGTACGACATACTGTTTTAGTTGCTTATTTAATCGACCCAAAAGAAGATCTATGTAATATGTCCAATACTTAAGCAAAATTAGAGCTTAGGAGAATGTTCTGTATTATACAAAGGATCCTTCCAGAGAACACAGTCTTGAATATGATAAAACTAAGACATCTAATTGGTACTGAGGCACGCGAAGAGCCGGTATTGCTACCGTCGTGATAAACCAGACAGGCCTCTGACTGCTTGTGGACAGTATATGAAAAGGAAAAAGAACTAGGAAATACTTTGGACCGCATTCAATATTTACTATGTTGTAATAATGTTTTCTTTGCCATTTTATTGCAATGGGAAACTGCTCCTGGGTCACGGGAGACTTTTTTACCCACCTGGTGGAATGAAACTCTGATGCCATCCCTCTTGACGCACGTAAGCGCGCACACACACACACACAGAGAGAGAGAGAGAGAGAGAGAGAAAGAGAATTTAAGATGAGACCATGAACAGAACATAGTCACCATAAGAAAACTTCACCCAATGAAAAGTAGAAGAGTGAAATGCAGGAAACGAATGGAAGGCAATCTGCAAGTGATCCCTGCCATGGTTATACCAACGAACATCAACAGAAAATAGTCATCGGAGGGGCTGCCGAAGAAGATGAAGCGCCGACTTTTTCGCTCATCTTAGTGCTAAGCCCATTTTGGCTTGCCCAGAAACCTCAAAAGAGTACCTATACTTAAATCGTATAAGTTCAACTAGTGACTACTAAAAAAATATACTATACGAAAGCAAGTCAACCTAAAATTGTAGTTTTCTAAAGGTTAGTGAGCTTGATCATGTAGTCTTTCTATCTCATATCTCATCTCACCATGAGCTCAAGTTTGTTCTAAGCGAGCAGAAGAGAGAAGCCCTGAAAGCAGGCAACAGCTTAATGACATAAGCCACAAACAAGACTGCCATTTCGTCTCAAAGCACTAGATGGACATCAACAAAAAATTTCTAACAAACGTGACTAAAGGTGCATTCTAATTGGAGTAAAAAGTGAATTCATGTTACCCTCCAACTTAAACTCCAACCATCCGGATTTCACTAAAGTGGTAACTTGAACTTCATACTTTGCAAGCATAGATCATGGTTCTTGGAGTGCAACTCATAGAATTGTTTGCTGAAAATCTGAATTTATCCCAGTTGGCAATGAGCTACAACTTTCCTGGCTAGATGTTGATTTATCCCAGTTGCTTTCTTCGTACACAATCATGTCGGGCGTCGTAGGCTTTTAGAGATATTGGCATCTACAGATTGCTCAAGCTTCTTTAAGAAAGACGGTCATGTGTAAATGCCTTAGGGCTCAGGTAAAGGTTTCACTAACTTTTAGGCTTATTCATTGCCTCCAATATATCATAAAGAGGGATGGAAAATTCCTTCATCATACTGTGAAGACCCCTTGACTTGCCTTGTACTAGTGCACTTTATACATGGATTTTTGCATTTCTTAGCTACGAAGATAAGAATTACAAAAGGGTTTGAGAAATCCATGTGCATAAACATGACAAGGTAGGAGAAAGTAGGGATAACCGGAAAGAATATGTCTCTCTATACTCTATTGTCCATTGCCGTATTTACATAGCAAACCTGACCAATGTGATAATCATGCTTTTAGACCTTACATGAAACTCGAGTCGTCCTCAGTCTCAATACAAGAGACATGACCTAATTTCAGCCACACACAATTTATTTTGCTTAACGGAGTTTATTTTATTGATGATATAAAAAATAGATGGAAAATTATTTTTATAAGCTTTTTAATGAAAGTAATGATGTTAGTATTAGCTTATGAGAGTTAGCCAAATCAGAAAAGTATACAAACCACAAGTTCTATTAACGTATTCAAAAGAATGAAGTCAAAGAAGCTCTTAAATATATGACGGTTGGTAAATTGGCAGTACCAAAAAATATTCTTATAGAAGTTTGAAAAATCCTAGGAGAGATAGGAATCACTTGGCTCACAAGACTATTTAATGAAATATGGAGAAACCAAAAGATGTCCGAGGAATAGAGAGGAGTACACTTATACCCATATATAAGAACAAGAATGATATTCATAATTGTGTAAATTATTGGGGTATCAATTTAATGAGTCATACTATAAAATTATGAGAAAGAATGATTGAACGTAGGTTAAAACAAATATCAAGTACAATAGAGAACAAATTTGGACTCATGATAAGCAGATCTACTGTCGAAGCGATCCACCTTTTGAGATATCTTATGGAACATTTTAGAGCAAAAAAGAAAGTCCTTTATATGATATTTATTGATTTAGAGAAACTTAGGATATGATACCAAGGGATGTTCTTTGGAGAACCTTGGAAAAAAGAGGTATTCTATTGACATACATAAACCTTATAAACATGTGTGATGGTGCAAAAACATGTGTGAGGACTCGTGAATGAATAACATATTTTTTTGAAGTTAATAATGGGTTACATCAAGTATCAACTTTAAGTCCATACTTATTTATAATTGTGATTGATGAGTTAACAAAACATATTCAAGATGAAGTACCTTGGTGTATGTTATTTGCAGATGACATTGTGTTAGTGGAGGAGTCTAAGAAAGAAGTTAATAGAAAATTGGATCTATGGAGAGAAACATTAGAAAGTAAAGGCTTTCAAGTTAATAGAACAAAGACAAAATATATGGAATGTAAGTTTGATTATTTGGTTACTTTAGAGGATATAAAAATTAAATAACTAGGGTCAATTTTTCATAGTGATGGAAGAATCGATGGAGATGTTGCACATAGAATTAATGCAGGGTGGTTAAAATGGAGAGGGGTATCAAATTTTCTTTGTGACAAGAAGATACCATTAAAGTTAAAAGGCAAATATTATAGAGCAACAATTAGACATGCCATGTTTTATGGTTATGAGTGTTGGGCAGTTAATTATCAATATATACAAAAGATGTCTGTGATAGAAATGAAGATATTGAGATGGATGAATGATCATACAAGGAAAGACTGTATACATAATGAGGTTATTAGAAACAAATTAGGAGTGACACCAGTAGAGGATAAAATAAGAAAATATCGTTTAAGATGGTTTAGATATATAGAAAGAAGATCAAAAGAAGTACATGTAAGAAGGTATGAAAAACTAGATTTTGAAAGTATTAAAAGAGGTAAAGGACGACTACAAAAGTATTGGAAAGAAAAAATAAAGAATGATCTAGCTTATGTTGAGTTAACTACTAACATGACACATGATAGGGATTTATGGAAACAAAGAATCTATGTAGTTGACCCCGTCTAGTATGAAAAAAGGTTTAGTTGTTATTTGAACCGACTTCATTTCACACATTATGGTGTATGTGGTCCTTTAACGGCCAATAAAAGAGTCAGTTTCAGCATGGTCTATGTGTCCCCTTAGCAACTGCAGTACAAGTTGGTTGTCTTATCAACTTATTTGAAAACCTCTTACAATTCCCACCAAATTACCATCATATCATATATTATATTTTCAATAAAAGTATCTTGAGGATTTGAACCTTTATCTAGTAAGAAGTGGGGTTTCACTCATCCAAATTAAAAAGGTAGACATGCTTTGAATCATTCAATCCATATGAACTAGTCTCCACAACTTAAGATCATAACACTTGTCATGTCCATAATTTAGTCAACACATTTTAAATGGCCTTATGTTTTGGTATCTTTTCTTGAGTGCCTTAAGAATTCAGGTCCTAGACTCCATAAAGCGGCACCACTTCTCACTCATGTAGATAGACTCTACCAGAAGTATCTCCTACGAGAGCATTCGAGCAGAGCTCATACTACTAGTCTTATCACTCTTATAGAACCAAATACCTTTTATCTTGGGATGCTTAATTAGAAAATACTTACAATCATATTGATAATGTCTCCAAATACTTAAACTTGAATATTTCTCTAAGTATGAGTCGAGTTTCTATCAACTATGATTTCATTAATGGATTTGAGACTTATCTCATTTAATACTTTAAGCACCAAATCCCTTGTTAGACCTTTCACTAGGGATCTATGAGATTCAATTATGATCTAATATAAACAACAAAAATAACTCTATTTCTCATTCGATCTCTCACATAGTTATGCCTCTTATCAATATGTCTAAATTTCCCTTTATACAAAACACAATTTCTAAAATATGCATGCTCAATTTCTAAGATAACATAATGAAGTTTATTAGGCCTAGATCTCTACGTGAGTTTTAAGCATTTACATGATTGGACCTGCAAGAATGAAGTCACTTTCCTGTTCATGTTTTTATACAGATATGTTGAAGTACATAACATTATCGCTTTACGTAGTTATAAAATACTAAAGAAGTGAGTTTTTTTACTGCTCAAAATTGAAAAATCACGTCATTTATTTTTTCTTCCATGGTTATAAGAAAAAGAGCTACTAAGGCGGTTCATAGTTGTGTCCTTGTCCCTCATAATGCTAAGTGTTCTCATTGTTTGTGGAATGAAGTCGAGTTGTTCTTCAAGACAGACCGGCAATAGATGAGCATGCATGTTTAAACTTTAAAGGCACAATCTATATATAATTTCCACTAGGAAGCTCAAAAGATTCATATTTTAAGTCAAGATCGGCTTTTAAATCAATCTTTGTTGCAATAATATAACTCGAGGAATTAAGGCATGTATGTTCGTTCAACCATCTGCTTTATGAGGTCTTCTCAACATATATATATATATATATATATATATAGCGTCTCACTTATATTGTGGGTACTCTTAACACCATAATATATTGAAAATCAAAACTAGGAGCCCGTACATTAATATCGTTTCGTTTACTTCCTTCAACTAAAATTTATCACTGAATGTGTGAAATAACGATGCAATAGAGTTCCATTTATTAATTTATTGATCATAACCAATGTTTTAGAACGCCACAGGTATGTCAATGCCAGAGACAAATAGTTCGATATCAAAATAAACTGATATTGAAATTAACAGTATCGACCAGAAAAACAATGCCACTGCTAAACAATTTCGTTGTTATTAAGAATTCAAAATGGAAAATTCCTGAACTTCCAGACGTGTCCTACGCTTATCCTAGCCTTAAGCTGTATGATGGTGGGGGTCTATGAATTGACTATCATGTGTCAACAACGATGTTTCTTGACAAGAGAGGAGTAGAGATCCACTTGCATCACATCTAACTCAGTCGACTGAAAGTACAGAATTTTTTAAGACAACTAATGGTAGACACTTCAGCATCATCCTTTTAATCTAAGCTGGGGTGTTGGATGGAATGACGGCACTTCCATGCGCTTACAGTTCAGGCGTTCCCCACATCAAACTACTTTATCCATATGTCTTTGACGCAGCTTCACAGCTTTCCACCATCTCAATGAAATGAACACAAACTGCCAACAAAACATGCAGTCCTTTATAGTGATACCGTTTAGGTGCTGTTTAGAAGTAGCTCAGAAATTACAATATATTGGTCCACTCTGTATATCTTCATAATGGGGTGCCTTTTATCCGGAAGTGCATGTTAATTAGGGATTAAATGTGGATTAATAATAGGTCAGAAAAGCGAGACATCGAGCCGAACGGCATGTCGATACGTGGCTTATTTCAATAGGTTGCTGCTTGCCTCATTTGCTGATCAGAGCTAAACAAGCTGAACATGAACCAACTCATTAAACATTAAAAACTCAAGGTACATATCAAAAGGCATAATTTTGTTCAAAGCACGCATCTTCCTAATACATCCATTCACGAGTTATATACTCGATTAGATAAGCCTAGGTGAACGGAGCAGAGATGAGCCTCACCCGTTCACAGAGCATCTCAATAACCTATATGATCAATAAAGCCCACTTAACTCGATACAAGTTGATGGGCCAAGGTTCATCCCATTTGGCCGCCTTGCCAATAAGAGGTCATATAAAAAGATTTTGGCACCTCTAAGTTCTTTGTTGTTACGAGATGAAAGAGGCCAGTGTCGAGAAGGTTTACTGAAATGGATCAGATTTTTAACATTTCTTACCAAAGTTGTTTGCCTAAGAAAAGTGGAAAGATGGAGGAACCAATCTAAGGACTGAATAATGCTATCTTTAACCTTTGATCTGTGCATGCATGGTGTGAGTTGCCCTTTGATGTGCAGGAGAAAGTACAGCAGCTTCATCTCTATCTTGACAACATAAGGAGAAAGGCAGCTTTTCTACTATAAAGGAACAAAAGGGGAGCTAGCATAACGTGGATTTTGAAGGCTTTCCTGATGGTGGGCCAAGACGAAAGTTACAAAGGCTAAAAACAGCAGTGGAGAAATGGGTTGTGAGGTGAGGAGAGTCGGAGGATCAGTGCATGGATCGACAGGCGTTAAACAGGACAAGAAGCAAGATGTGAAGGGTACAAGTCTTTCGGTCAAAGCAGACGAATGCCATGACGATTGGCAGGCCCGCCGGTGTGCGCCTTTGGCCTAAATTGTACCTGGGGCGGGACGGTACCAGAGGCCCACATTGTGAAATCCACAGCGATGTTGAACGTAGGAATTGAGTGAAATTGGAGGGGAAAAGTACATATTTGTGGAGACGGGAGTCCTAGAATAGCCCCACCTCAATGGCCCATTAATAACCCCCAGCCCCTCTGTATGTCTCGTCATTGCATAACCATATTCACTCTTCAATTTTTTAGATGATGGTTGAAATGATGAAACAAAAATTTATGGAGCATTAACAAATAAAGTATAAAATATAACTATACTTTTAATCCAAATCTTTACTATTAATCATTAAAAATGTTTATACAATATTATTATAATAGTGTTATGTATTTATCAATATATCTTTTTCTCTCTATATATATAGAAAGAGAAATTAGTATATGCGCTTGCTCGTAATAAATCTACTCAAAGATCTTTGTTATTTGAATTTAAAAAGCAAAACGTACTAGTATACTTTTCGTAATTGATATTTAAAATATATAATATATTAAATATTTTTTAAATTCAAATCTCTATTACCAATCGAACAGTAGAAATGTTTAAGTATATTTAAGCATAGATGAGCATGAATGGGTGTGCGTATTGAGACACTCATCTATGATAAAATCTATTTAAACATCTCTACCATTTCATCCACATAATCAACGATAAACTATTGAATTTAAAAAGTAAAAAATAGCCTTTTACTTTTCGTACTTTGTATTTAACGCTATATCATATAAATTAGTAGGTGCATTAAAAAGTAGCCTTCTCAAAGATCACAAACGTTCGATCAATGAAATCAGTGATTGAAATTCAAATTTTAAAAGAAAAAAATAACTTAGTAGCTTATGTAAGTGCATTAAATACTCTTGGTACTATTTGCTTTTTCTTTAAAGATCTCAACAATTTATCTTAAAAATAAAACAATCAAGATCTTTAATAAGATTAAAGCATGAATGAGTGTGGGCATGTTCTATGCTCTCTGTATGTGTATGTATGTATATATGAAATGTGGCAAATGTGGATACTCATTCATGATTAAATCAATTTAGACATCACCATCATTTGATTCACATGATGAATGATTAAGGATTGAGTTTAAAAAGTAAAAATAACATTGAACTTTTTATACTATATTTAACATATTATATACATTAAATACTTTTAAATTTAAATGTCCACTTTTTGATAACGTCGATATAACAAAGGAGGTATTTAAGAGGATTTAAGCATATATTGGTGTGTGCATGAACTATGATCTCTCTCTCTCTCTCTCTCTCTCTCTCTCTCTCTCTCTATATATATATATATATATATATATATATATATATAATAGGTAGTGGTAAATGCTCAAACTCCATGCACACTCAAATCTATCCAAAATATCAACCTTCAATCTTTTAGATGAATGATAAGGATTTGAATTAAAAATATTGTTATACTTTTCATTTAATACATTATATGTAATAAATATTTTTTCTTTTATTATTTCAATCAACTTTGTCCATGTAAGGGATCACCCTTGCATGGTCGGTCCCCAGTCCGGATAAAGGAGGAGGATTGCGTTAGGCTTCCGACATCCAACATAAAACTTTATCGAATTTTCATATCATAGATTATACAAATTATGAGTACTACGTTGGGGCGTTCCATCTTAGTGATATACTATAAAGCTCAAATGCAGTGAAAAGTAAGCAAGAGCCTCTACATTTCCGCCTAGATGTAATGAATCAATTGTAGAGAAGGTTCTCACATCATGAACGGGCATAGGTAAAGAAGTTAGTCATTCTACATTGTTGCCCGAATGTAGAGAACCAATTGGAGAGAGAGTCTCTGCATTTTCAGCAAAGGAGGGTAAGAAAGCTAGTCCTACATAATAAATTTCGTATTGATTTTTGGAATATCAAAACATTTTCTGATAAGCTAATGGAGGTGGAATATACTATGATTTAGAGAAAGATCTATATCTTGTGTTTAAAAGAGACAAAGTGGTTAGAAAAATGCAAAGGAGATTGAGGATACATGTTTAAATTATAGTACTAAGCAAAGGAAAAGGCTCGAAACAAAGTTGGTATTATCATAAATAAAAATTTAAAGGATAATGTACTAGACATACAACAATATGGTGACCGAATCATGACCTTGAAATTAGTGTTAGGATCAAAGGTTTTGAATATAGTTTGTGCTTATACATCCCAAGTAGGACTAAAAGATAGTATAAAGACGGCTTTTTAGGAAGAGTTAGATAAGGTGATTCAAAGAATTCCACAAAGGGAGATAATTTGTTTAGGATAAGACTTAAATGGACATGTCAGTAAAGAGGCATTAGGATATCAAGGTATTAATGAAAACTTTGGTTTTGGGATATAAATGAGGAAGGTAGGAAGATTTTAAATTTTATTATGACATTTGATCTCTTTATGGTCAATACAATCTTCAAAAAATGAGATAAACATTTAATTACTTATAAGAGTGGCTTATCACAAACATAAATTATTTATTTTGTTTGTAAGAAAAAAAATAGATCATGTTGTAAAGATTATAAGATAATTCCAAGAGGAAGCTTAACCACCTAACATCAACTTTTAGTTATAGATTTACAAGTAAAAAAGTGAACAAAGAAGAAAAGAGTGCATCGAGCTATTTAGACTAAATGGTGGAACCTCAAAAACGAGAAAACAAATATATTTAAACAGAAAGTCCTTCAAGGAGATGCTTAGAATTATGTTGGTACACCTTATAATATTTGAAACAATATGATTATATATATTAGAAAAGTGAGGAAAGATGTGTTAGGTGAATCTAAGGGAGGTGTACTGGCATAAAAAGAATCTTAGTGGTAGAGTAAAGTGGTGCAAGATAAAATCAAGAAAAAGAGGATATGTTACAAATTACATTATATTAAGACTAGTGACACTTTAGAGACTTATAAGAAAGTAAATAAAGAAGCGAAAAAGGCCATCAGTGAAGCAAAAACTAAAATTTGGGAGGATTTATATAAAAATCTCTACTCAAAAGAGGGTGAAAGAGATATTTTTAAGATGGTTAGGGCTAGAAATAAGAAAACTAAGGATTTTAATTTTGTTAGATGCATCAAAGATGAGGATGAAAAATTCTAGTGGTAAATGATGATAGAAAAAATAGATAGAAAAATTATTTTTATAAGCATTTTATTGAAAATAAAGATGTTAGTATTACCTTAGGAGAGTTAGCAAAATCAGAAAAGTATATAAACCACAATTTCTACTAACGTATTCAAAAGAATGAAGACAAAAAGGCTCTTAAACATATGAAGGGTAGTAAATCAGTAAGACCAAACAATATTACTATAGAAGTTTGAAAAATCCTACGAGAGAAAAGAATAGAGAGTGAGTACACTTATACCCATATATAAGAACAAGGGAGATTCAAAATTATATAAATTATCAGAGTATCAAGTTAATGAACCATACTATGAAATTATGAGAAAGAACTATCGAACATAGGTTAAGACAAATATCAAGTACAACAGAAAACCAATTTGGATTCTTGCCAAGTAGATCTACTATTGAAGTGATTCACCTTTTGATACGTCTTATAAAAAATTTTAGAGCAAAAAAAGTTATTGATTTAGAAAAAGCTTACGACAGGGTACCAAGAGATATTCTTTCGAGAACCTTGAAAAAAGAGGTATCCTATTGACATAAATAAACCTTATAAGAGACATGTATGATGACGCAAAAACATACATATGGACTCATGAAGGAATGACAAACTTCTTTGAAGTTAATATTGGGTTATATAAATGATCAACTTTAAGTCTATACTTATTTATAACGGTGATTAATGAGTTAACAAAACATATTTAAGATGAAGTACCTTGGTGTATGTTATTTGTAGATGACATTGTGTTAATGGAGGAGTCTAAGGAAAAAGTTAATAGAAAATTGGAACTATGGAGAGATACATTAGAAAGCAAAGGCATCTGACTTAGTATAGCAAAGACAGACTATATGGAATGTAAGTTTGATCATTTGGTCACCTCAGAGGACATAGAAATTAAAATTAGCACACATTGCATCCATCAAAAGGAAAGTTTTAAATACCTAAGATCAATTTTTTAGAGTGATGGAAGAATTGATGAAGATGTTACGCATAGAATTAATATTGGTTGGTTAAAATGAAGAGGAGCATCAGGTACTCTTTGTGATTAGAAGATACCATTAAAGTTAAAAGATAAATATTATAGAGGAGCAATTAGACCTACCATGTTTTATGATTATGAGTGTTGACAATTAATCATCAACATGTATAAAAGGTGTTGGTGGCAAAAATAAAGATGTTGAGATGGATGAGTGATCATACAAGGAAAGACCATATATATAATGAGGTTTTAAAAAAAAAATTGGGAGTGACACTAATAGAAGATAAAATGAGAGAATATTGTTTGAGATGGTTTAACATATAGAAAGAAGATCAAAAGAAGTGTTTGTAAGAAGGTATGAAAAACTAGATTTTAAAAGTATTAAAAGAGGTAGAGGACAATAACAAAAGTGTTGGAAAGAAACAATAAAGAATGATTTAGCTTATGTTGAGTTAACTGTTAACTTGGCATATGATAGGGCTATGTGAAAACAAAAAATCCATGTACCGACCCCGTCTAGTATGGAAAAGGGTTTAGTTGTTGTTATTATTGTATCACTTCAATGATTCATGTAAGAGATCAAAGGATTGAGATGATAAAATAAATTTGAGTATGTAGTAACGGAGTTTGAGCATTTACCTCTACCCCTCTCTCTTTCTTTATATATGCTAGAGGTACTCTTACTTTTAAAATTTCAATTCCAAACAAATCTCAATCATTTATAATAAAAATAATGATGACAAGTAAACTTTATTAACATGGTTGAAATTTATTTGAATTAGCTACATATACCAACTTATATATATATATATATATATATACGAGTTTCACTGTGATTCACAATTGAGCTTTAATACGATGAATATCAAAGTACGGATTATAAGTTTATTAGCATATACGAGTTTCTCTATCTATCTATCTATCTATCTATCTATCTATCTATATATATATATATACGGGTTTCTCTTCACAATTGAGCTTTAATATGATAATATCAAAGTATGGATTGAAAAGTTGAAAGAGCTGTCATTCGGCTCCACGTGAAGTTATATTCCACATATCTCTCCCTCTAAGACATGTAATTAATCTTTAAAGTAATTAGTGAATCGATTCTCGCATTTCCGGAGAGAATAAGATCTCAGTGTATCGAAAAAGGATTGTATTATTCCAAGCATGATGGTATCTTATTTCGAACCCTAGCCCTCCAACGGAATGAATCTCGATCAACGGCTGATCTTAGTCAACACTTTGAATCCCTTGGACACTTCAAGTTTAACGGCTAGGATTCAACCTAGGATGCTGAACTATTCTATGCCAGTTGATGGTACCCTTTCAACTTTTCACTATACTACACTATCACCGGAGCGATAGTAGATATCTCCCATTCAGTGGTTACTCCACCGCTGGAGAGAGAGAGAACTTCACCATGTTTCCCAGTCGCTTTCTTTCCGGCTTCTGAGGAGACAGTATTCTTCCCGATTCATGAGATTGATTGCTCTTTGCTTAGAAACAAATATAGACAAGCCTTATCTCTTAACGAACTGACTTCGAGTTCGTGATTCAAAAATGTACTCTTCAAGGATTGAAGAAGGTCATCTGCAGCAACCTTCTGCTGATGGTAAATACCTCTTTGGCCCTATGGGATACCCGCATGAGCTAGCCACGCGACCAGGAGCAGACCAACATCTTGGTGCGTTGCCCGTAATACTTGATCAAGGAGACGGTGGCCTGGCCGATGTCGTGGGAAGGGCAACAATGGCTTCTGAGCAATCTGTGGTCGCCACAACAAGGGCTAGGAAGGCTCCCAGAAGGAAGCCAGGCAAGAAGGACCGGCACAGCAAGATTCCGACGGCCAAAGGCATGAGAGATCGAAGGATGAGGTTGTCCCTCGATATCGCCCTCAAGTTCTTCAGGTTACAAGACTTGCTAGGCTATGACAAGGCCAGCAAGACTGTCAAATGGCTCATGGACAACGCCCGCCCTGCAATCAACCAGCTTGCAAGATCGATGACAAGCAACCTACCGGCGTCTTCCTCAGAATGTGAAGCTTTTTCCAATTCCAATGATGCCGAGGAGTCGAACAGCAAGAAGGCTAGTCCCAGAGGAGGAGCAGAGAGTGCAACTCAGATGGAAAAGGGTATGGTCGGCTCTTTGAGAAGAGTGGTTACTCTTCCTACTGCAAAAAAATCGAGGGATAAGGCTAGGGCTCGCGCAAGAGACAGGACAAAGGAAAAGAATATAAAGAGGAGATTGGAGGAAACGGCAAAGGAGGAGTCTAGAAGCAAGACCACCCGTTCTTCTCTCTCCCATGAGCTCGAATCTTCGTTGGCGCCACCGGCTGAAGCTGCCGAGCTTAGCACTTACTCTCATGAACACAACCAATCTGCTTCGTTCAGTCACATGATCCAACACTCGATTCCTTCCATCTTCGACTACGAGACACAGAACTGCTTGTTTCCTCGAACCAACAGCACCGTCAGCAACATCCTTGTCAATCACAATAATGAAAGTGGCATCTGCCGGCCAGACAACTCACCTGGATTTTGGGATTCCACTGATGCCAACATGAATTCCGAAACCATTTCTCTCCAGAACATACAATCTCCAGCACAATTCGCCGATCTGCAGTTCTTTCTCTGGCCATGCGAGCTCCCTTTCTATAATGGTCAAATGTTATGGTAGAACTCGCGTGTCATGCATCTAAACGGACTGCATCCTCTGAACGCTATCATGTAACTCTTCCTGTATGGTGGTGATGTTCTTTTTGCTTCTTTTGTTCACAAGGCTCGTTAATTAGTAACAATTGCAGGTACTTCTATAAGTGACAAGCTAATATGGAGAATCTAGACTTCCACCTAAAATTATGTAATACCAGTGACTATAGATGGACGTATATCGTTGAGGCTCGATGTGGTGCAGTTACGTACGTAAACTAATAACACAAACAAGAGGAATGATTTTTGGGGGGGTATTTGTGGAGGTGTCCATTTCTTGGCTGCAAGATCTCCCATGTATGCTAATATTTAATTATGGTCAAACGTGTCTTTTCGTTACACGTATATACAAGAACAATGGCAATGGCTTCTAATGACATAGGCACATGTCCAGCCTTAGGATGATCGTATAGCCTTTCACCTCTTCCAACAAAAGCTTCATGCACGATTCACCAAGCAATGCTACTGCAAAATGGCGGAACAGCAACAAAGTACGAGCAGATTCCAACTCGTGAAGCAGAGAGGAGAGTGTCACTGAGAAATTTCCCGGCGACCAGATATGAGTTGGCTTCTCAAAATCCATGATGTGATCTATTGTTGCTTTGGGAGGTAGTTGGTGGAAGGCGGTTTTGCTGATTAGTAGAGGAAAAGCAACCTGAAGGGGGAGATGAAAAAGCGGGCGACAAGACAGGCAGATTTCAGTGACCGTTGTAGAGCCTTCAATCTCTGGGTAACTCCCATCCTTTATCAAACTTCTTAGTTTTCTATCATGTTGAAGTTCAATCGTCCACTCTACCTTCTTGCTTCTCTTTTCCTGTTTTGTGGTTAATGGAAAAGGATCATAAGATGCGAAAGCTATACAAATGTGCTATACATGTATGCATATCGATGTATGTATATGACTGTAATGACCCTAAAAAATTTATGTAATGATACTATTTCCCACTGAAAGGAAGACTGAATCGAGTGAAATTATGTGAACTCACTTTCTTGAGGAGCCGCGAGAAAAAATTAAACAAGGGGAACCTCTGTTGTAAATCATGTATTGATTCCAACGGTACTATTCTGATTTCTATTGTTGTCTATCCACATATGCAAAGCCAAGGGCTCTTTCCCATTGTTATAAACTTACATAAACTTATACCACTGAAATCATTATAAGTTTGTGTAGAAGGACTAGAATATCCGGCCAAGCGATCCTTCTCTCATATTTCAACCTGGAGTGCATGAAAGAAGTATGACAACTTGATCAATTATAAAGTATTACAGCTAAAATGATATCAATGGCGAAAATCCCATGTCTAAACCAATCTACCTCTTTACAGGAGGAATGCAATTACTTGCAAAGCCCAGCAATCTACTTTTACATTTGATGCCAAACGCAATTTGCCATATGCCGATCAACATACTATTTTGGAACATATGCCATAAACGGAAGCCACCGAGTTTAAAGCTGTCAAGATGATCACATTTAGGGTTAACACATTTACATATAGAAATCTCATGTCTATAAATTGACGCCAGAAATTAAGACATCTTTCTGTGATAGCTAATTCAAAACGTGACAAACTAATGATGTTCTCTTTTATTCATGTAACATCTGTCGCAGTAGATTCCGAATGCGCCAAGTTTAAATCAGGTACCAACTAGTTGTTTTCGGAACAATCCAGTCTCACTCTATGAGCTCCATCACCAAGGCTTATATAATCAAAGTGTTGGCTCTTAACTGCTGGGTGACATCCGCCGTATTCCACTTACAACCTTGTCCAGCAGACAGAGCCTGTCCTTTCCTTTAAATTTCGCCCTCACCGTAAAGTAAATAGAACTACTTTGATACACATGTTAGGGTCTTATATACCTGCATATCTTGTGATCTCTAAATGAAATGAACATTTCATTCTATGAAGGAGCTCCATTGGCTTATTCCGTTTGAAAAAAAATAGCTTTTGAATGCAAAGCTTCTTATAAAAATCTGAAAATATATAGATAAATTGACAAAGACAGAAAAAGAAGGAAAGAGATAAGAGAAGAATGCACAAAATTTAGCGTGGTTGGAAAACCGGCCAAATATGATAATGGCAAGAGACAAATTTAATACAATAAACAGCGAAACTCGGAAATGAATTTAGAGATTTCTCACGATAATGTCTCTCCCTCACCGCAATTGAACTCATGAGCTTACATAAAATTATAATAGAAGACACCAACAAAGAAGCGGCATCTAAGTTTCTTACGAAACCAACGTCCACAAAATAGGAAACCTTATGTGAATTTCTAAACAAACTAAGTTTCTCAAACCAAAATAACATTATAACAGGAAAATAAAAGGTAGAAAACTCTCATACGAAGAATGCTAGACCTAACACCAACAATATATCGTAAAGCTCTTGCTCTCTCTACTTTATTCTTTGGAATGAGACGAAGTGGTCATATCTTGGCCAAACATTATTTAAGAGGCTTTTCCTACTTACTGTTTATTAGAATTCCATGGATTTCGGAAGAAAAAATTAGGAATGGAAGAGACTTCCAAGTAGAAAATGCAAATTATCCCTTGACTTCTTTGAAATATGTGTATGTGAGGGTTATCACATTGATTTTATCAGATGAGTGAGCTCTAGATGATTGATGAAGACAGTCAATGGTGGATACCATACACAAGTGTCCGTTACATGAGGAGTCCGGGGAAGTTGGGGGTTCTCTCATTTTATTATATATTTTGAGAGGAGTTTGATACTCCTTTGAATGTCTCCTGTTTTCTTTTGAAACAAGAACAGAATACGTTATGTATTTCTTAAATTTTGTTACTTCTTGGCATTCAAGACATGGTTTTTTACACTGGGAGAGTAACCTCGATACTCTAGTAATCTCATGAGTATATCAAGTCTTAAACTTGGCTAACGGCAAGGTGTTTTCTTGATGCCGAATTCGAGATTAATGTGTTCATGGGCTGGGCACCAATGGACACAATAACTAGCACCTGCCTTTCCTGCTCCCTTTTATTAGAAAGAACAACTGACGGGTTACATCTCCTTTTGTGTTTTTAACGGAAGATTCAAGGTAATTACCCTACACCGCTCTTCTTTTCTAAGCAAATGAATTCAGTCATAACCCTTTTTCTTTTCAGGGAAAGAACAAAGCTGCTCGAACTCTCCAGGAACTATATACAATATAACAGGTTGGTTGGGGATCCCAAAAATAAGGCCAAAGAGAAGCGCCAAATGGCCAACAGTGGTTAAATGAGTTTCCGAAGTATAAAGCCTAATAAGCAAGCCAATCCACACACGTTTTCTTCCTCATATGCACGTTTTCTTCAACAAGCAAGCTCCAACCTTGTAAGACACCCTAGTAGTATTAGCTCCACCTCTGCTTAAAAGAGCGAGGAATAGGATAAAAGAAGGCGCCCACTTTGGTGCCAGATGGATGATGATGTAAGGAATAGAAGCTTAGAGCGGAGTTGAGAGTAGTGAAGTGAAGAGTCCAGACCTTTATACATCGAGATCTTTTTCTGCGGTGAGGCGGTACGTGCAAGCCTAAAAATGTATTATTTACGGTACAGCTTGTTCGTGGCACAGTCCCTAAAAGGTCTTGACAATAACATGAGATGCGAAACACTAATGTAGCTCTTTGGAAAGAATGACACCTACAAGTACGGCTTGTTGGTGTTACAGTCTCTAAAAGGTCTTGACAACAACATTAGATGGGAACGGTAACTGCAAGCATTACTAATGGAATCTACTTTTTCAGTTTCTTCTAACATATATTTCTACAATGAAATGTTGTTGAAATATTACGAATTGGATTATTTTAGAGAAGAAATTCAGAAAAAATTCTATTAACTTTTTCTTCGATCATTCACTAATACAATGTCATCTCCGAATAACATCCACAAAAATGCTTCATCTTGAAAATGTTTCTTACCTTGTTAATCACCTATATAAATAAACATGCATTTAAAACTGATCATTGATCTAATTGAATATTAACTTAAAAGAAATTTGTACACCATTATACATATCTCTTATATAATCAATATATGCTAATGGGATTTAAACATGCATTTAAAAATGTTTCTTAAAACATCTCAATATGACTTTTTACATATTTAGATGAAGCGGATTCGGTAGCCTCAATAACAGATCACCATGACAGACATTTGAATTGTTGATGTTACATAGACCAAGGGGATTGTAATCGATACCATTCTCAACCTACACTCAACTAAAATGTGAACGGTAGTTGGATAATATAGACCAAATTTTACATTTGAATGGTTGATGTTATATATTATGCCTTGAAAAATATTATTCTTAGTGAATGAATAAAAAGTGTACTCACCCGAAATTACTTGTTAAATAATGTTCCACGGATTCTGTCCTCAATCGAGACATACAATATCTATAGAAACCGATAGAGAAAGTAAATGCCAACATTGGCCTAACGCAGTCTAAAACAAACAGGGAGAGGATTACCTAGGTTGTATAGGTTCCAGTTTTGGTTGGGGGAAAACGATACATCTTTGACTAGGTTGGGGTTACCCAAACCCAAATGCGAGCCACGAACCGCATGAATGTATATCATTATAAATATAAAAAACTCACACAAATGTATATATACATATACATACATATAGATAGATAGATAGACATATATATATATATATATATATATATATATATATATATATATATATATATATATAGTGTTCAAAATTTTAAACCACCTATTATTAAATTATAACAATTATTTGGATTAGATTTACAAATAATTGGAATTGGAATTGGGGTACGAGGAATTTTAAACCAATATTCTGAACCACTCGATACGCTTAAGATTACGAACGCATACTTAATTAGATTCTTATGGACTTTTCTTCTTTCTAGCATAATTAATACATACATATTATGAGCTATTTTGTTTTTGAGGAAATGACTCGGGTCTTTTTTATTATAAGATATGACTTTGTTAGGTAAGAAGAGAAACTGCACCTGGTATTTGCTGGAATTGACTCATTGGATGAGACGCTTAGAAAATCAAATGGAGATAGTGATGAACTAATTAACCAACACATTCCAGCTGGTGAATGCCAACCATTCCAGCTTCATTGTTGATGACAAAGCTAAACCTCACAAATTTCTTTTTTTCTACTAGTTCCATAGGGATCTCTGGTCGAATCACGTTGTTCTCTCTTCTCTTAACCTTGTGATTTGTGTTGCCGCTTTTCATTGTGTATATTCTTTTGGGATGAGTCTGCTACGTGTTCTGTTTGGGTGCACCAGAGATTAACTCAGGGACCTTATTAGCCCGGGATTAAAGTCACAGGTGAGCTCGCTGTCCATCAGCTGTGAAAAGTAAAACCTTCTAACTTGGCCTTCGACTGCGAGAGTTAAGCAGCAGGTCTCAAGGTCCATTTGGTTCCCCATTTGTGACGCATGGATGTAGCACCAAACTCAGTTTCGTAGGGCAAGCTTTCTGTTCTGGTTTATGGTTTCCCTCGCCAAAGTTCCAGTGACATGGCCTGAAATATGGAATAGTCAACTACCTGCAGGCTCAGCAAGAAAGGTTGGTCGATTGGAGGAAGAGGTGGTTTTGGAACTCTAATAGACGGAACAGTTTTCTTGGTTGAGGAATGATGCTGGCCTGCAACGAGTAAAGCCCAACTTCTTTGGATTTAGTCCCATGTTTATATCTAGCACAACCGAAATCATGGAAAAAAAGCTGCGGGCATGACAACACACGAAGTAGATTTTCGCTATGATGAATAGTGGGGGAAAATGATGTCTCCTGAGTACATGCACTAGTGCACATCAGCTGATCAGGAAGCACCAAGCAGGAGCCATTTTGGCTTTGCTCCTTTTCCTTGTTCCGTAGCATGCCCCATGCCGATGCATTCCATTGAAAGCAGAACGAGACTTCATTATTGGTAGAAAGGAAAGCAACGGAACACGAGAGGATTCAAGTAACGGAAACAAGAAGATCAAGGGCATTAATTTAGCAAGCATTAGGGTTCTGTTCCGGAGGAAAAAGACATTTAGGGCTATATAGCAATTATTGACGTATAGAAGAACAGGAAGTGCGTACATTAATATCGCGTTCTCAGCGACTCACGTGGGTGTGAGAGAGAGAGAGAGAGAGAGAGAGAGAGAGAGAGAGAACAAAAGCAGCTTTAAACGACATGCGTGTTATATTCTGATTTATGCTTTGTATATTTCCGATGCTCCGTGCTGTTCTAATTTATGGTGTACTGCCCGTCGACTTGGTGCGTGTGCCTAACTATTTTGATTCTTTAAAACTATCCCATTAATGAATAAAATGGAAACAGATAAACTAATATTGGAGAATGATTTTTTACCTAAACATCCGCAGCTGTCAATATGATTTCACGGTTCAGGAAAAAAGACCTGAAGAACAGTCTCCTGGGGCAAAGAAGAGAATCGTAAGAACACAAGGTTATCACTAAATCAACAAAAAGATAACCGACTGTTCGGGAAAAAGAAAACGTGTAAGGAGTAGAATGATTAATGCTCCTAAAAATGTATCAAGGTAGAGAATTTCATTCTTATCCGAAGGTTATTTGTTTCATTTCGGTCTTTGATTGGTGATTCTATTTCTTGTTGGCATGCGTCTGGAGAGATTGTTTGGTTTTGATAATCTGGATCTTTCGATAGGACGAATTGTTTCCATGACAGGATAAATTAAGCATGAACTACTTAGCTGTAGATTGTACCAAGCTTTCTTTCCTGAAATTTGCTGCTCTTGATCTTACCAACTCGTGCTGCTTTTATATTCCCAGATGGGAAATGTACTGTATATAGACTGATTCAGATGCAGTTTCAACTACCCAAAATGGAATGACATCAAATGGAAGGGGGGTTTGCTCCGATCCCTTGAATGAGGGTTTCTTGTAAATCAAAAAATAAAGGGGTGCCTGTCGCCTCTATGTTCAAACGAACTGCAGGAACATTTTAGCATTTGTAAGATCTTTAATGAAATGGTTCGAGTTTCTTTTGCCATCTATTGTCAAACGTGCGTGAGCAACAAGGAAGCTAGTGAAAATTGTTTATCTTGATCTTACCAACTCGTGCTGTTTTTATATGCTCGCTCAGATGGGAAATGTATTGTATAGACTCATTCAGATGCAATTTCAACTACCCAAAATTAAATGACATTAAATAGAAGGGGTCACTGCACTGGTTGGCTCCGACCCCTTGAATGAGGGCTTTTTGTAAATCAAAAAATAGAGGGGTTGCCTGTCGCCTCTATGTTCAAAGGAACTGCTGGAAGATTTTCGCATTTGTATGATCTTTGATGAAATTATTCGAGTTTCTTTTACCATCTACTGTCAAACATGTATTTGAGTATGAGAACAAACGTGACCAACAAGGAAACTAGTTCTTGTACCACTTCACTAGCACTAGTATTGGAGATGTTTAGTACACCTATGGCTAAATGCAGTGACTTTGCAGCAATACGAGGAGAATCAGTGCTTTACCTTCTCATAATAGCTTGATCAACCACAGCTTTAAATATGACCAGTTCATGGTTCAATGCAGAAAAGGGACCTCCAGAGCAGTCTCCTGCAAAGAACACAATCTGTAACAAGGCAAGTTTACCACTTAATCAACAGAAGGATAGCTGATTGTTTAGGATTACCATGCATAGGAATAAGGAAAGGCGCAAGTAGATAGAAGGATGAATGCTCCTAAAAAGATAGTTTTCCTTCGTTATTGGAAGATTTTCCGTTTCATGTCGATGAGTTTCTCTGTAGTTCCTGGTCTTATCAATTTCTCCGCAGTGGTGTATGACTGTATCTTATCACTTGCTACCTTCTCAATAAAGCCCTTTACTCTTTCATAAAAAGAGGAGAGTTTTCCGTTCCCTCAGTACCTTTACTCTTCATTCTACTGCAGATCTCTGCAATCCCTTTAGGTTGCCCACAGTAGAATTTGTTCTAATAATATTTCAGACAAGTATTATTATCGATCCGGCATCTGGCGTTCTCGAACTGCATAGACAAATCCTTTTGTTTTATCATCCAAATCTGTCGTTAGCGCGACTTTTTCCCAAACATGATAAATTAAGCACAACCTATTTAATTACCGATTTTTCTGTCATTTTTAAAGTGCGGCCCTTGACCTTCCTTCTCATGATGCTTTGATATTCTGAGATGGGAAAGGTGCTGCATAAACAGATTCAGATGCAACCTCAACTGCCCAAAACAGAAAAGGGGTAACATCACTTCCTTATTCCGACCTCTGGGAGGAGGTTCCTGTAAACCAGATAAGAAAAGGAAAAACGTTTCCTAACTACTTTCAGCTCCAATGAAATGTATTCTGCTCTTTAGCATTTGGATATGTTCAATGGTGTGGTTGGAGTTGCGTTAAACATATTCACAAATGTGTGCATGCGTGTGCGTAGTGTGCGTGTGTAAAGTGTATTTGTGCACGCATGCGAGTAACTAGGCAACCGCTTCTCGTGGGACAAGATCTATATCTTCATTAGTGGAGCAATTTAGCATATCTATGAAACAGATACTGACCTTACAGCAATACCATGAGGATACCTCTTAATCAGTAGAAATGCGCAGCACCTGCCTTACATTGAGTTGCTCTACACCATAAATAGATAAGATGTTCGTATTGGAAAGAAATTAAGTCAATAGAATGCTCTTTGGATTTATCTTCCGAGCTGTAAAAAGACAGAATTTTCAAGCACCAAAATCATGCAAATATACGAGATGGTAGATGGTTTTCTGCGTAGGCAGAGATCTCCATCAATTATATGCAGTATATAAGCTAGCAGGAACTCTTCCAGTTTGAATAGAGAAGGTAGTTGATGAACTTTCTCATTGGAACATGGAAGCATTCTCCACCACAGTCTGTTTGTTACTAGCGCACTTATTGCTTTAATCTCTTCTAAAATAACCAAGTGAGTCAGATGGAGAAACAATTCCCAGTTTTTGTATCCTAAAGAGCAAGGGAAAAGGTATCAGGAAGTCACAAGGACATGATTCGTTCTTGAAGCTTGCCAGCCTCTCACAATGGAACTAATTTTCTAATGATTGTTAACTGGAAGGGTCTAGGATAAAAGCAAGCTCAATATACACGTATTTGTGCAAGAAAGTTTCAAGGTTAAAGCTTCAGAACATAACCTACAGATTCATCCCAAAAGTACTGGAAGCAAAACATAACATATGAATTGGAGCCTAATGAGGGTATACCCCAAGCAAATCTCAAAGGCAATCTTAGTGTCGAAGAGTCTTGGTCTTGGCTTTGGTAGGCCACAGAAGATGTATTGCATGAGAAATATGCAAAGCATCGATTCCTTTGCCCGAATTTGGTTAATTGAAGAAAAGTAAAATTAGATCGACCTTAACATACCTGCTTAAACAGCTTCATGTTTACCTTAAAGAATGAAAAAATAGACTTTGTTTATCTAAAAGACAGCAATCCACCAGCCATAAACATTTGCCTGATACAATTGATTGTGACTACTAGAAATCTTGTACTTGATCTAGTGATGGATGTGGCTAATATATGAAAATCTCCCTTTGTTGGGTTCAATGGTTGTTGATAGAAACTTGGAATGATTCCATATGTCAATTTCTCTTTCCTTTAATCTTAATCAAGGAGGCATGTTGCAAGGGCTGTGGTTCATGATTGGCCTCTCATATCTAAAAAAATTATTAGCAACTATAGTTTTGCTAAGATCCTGTGACATGTTTTTGCAAGCTTCAGCTCATCCCTTTCCACTGCTTCTCACAGTTGGCAGCGACAACTCAAGTACATATGATTTTAGCAATGAACCTTCGCATTTAGCACTAGATCACACTAAATGACGTAATTATCTCGATACCTAATCACATTATCAGCAGCAGGTGTTGAGCACAAGCATCTATACAAGTAGCTCGTCCAATTGTACTCCTATATCCATATGTACGAAATGTAATATGTAGGTCGCTAATGTACATTACCACCTGCTTCATACCGTCTGACAGAATTCTTCCCTCCAAATGCAGCTAAAACCAATGATTAGTCTTTTCACTAGCTACATGATGTCTTGGTGAAGACAGATCCAATTCAACAAAAAAGCCATAAAAAGTATCTGCATTCAAATGATTAGACAATAACGGGTGTCATTTAATTGATATGACTGTTGGCCAAGTTTTAATTTTGGTTACTTCTCCAAAAACGTTGAAACTGAGCATTTCCATAAGCCATGGATCACGGAGATGAAAAGAGTACTCGTCTCCTTTTCCGAAATTTCAGTCATAGCTCGTTGTAGTGGATTATCGGTCCAAGAATTGAAAATTGCAAACATACCTTATGTCACTTGAGCTACTGTATCTGGGTTGCATCAGACATACTATTGAATCTGAATTCCCTTGCAGAATGACGGAGAAAATCGACTCAACTATGCATCGAGTTCAGACTTCCAATCAATTTACATGTTTATGAAACAGTAGGAACATCACAAGGCAGAACTCTAGTCTTTCAAAATGTTAACTGTAATTTATATGATTGAGAATAGAAGCAAGAGAGTCATAGTAGACCAGTGGCAGCATGCCCTCTAAATAGGAATGATGCATGTTCCCAAACCATCATTGACCAACTTGTACCAACCTTGCCATGCTCAGACTTCACAAACTGTAATGTAATTCTCTGTTGGACTTGTCCTTCATGCAAGCAACATCAAGATAAAAAATTGGTGCGCGTCCTATGTGCTCAGGAAAACCTCTAAATATATGCTTATAGAAAAAATACAATTAAGTGTAACAAATTAAATTACGAAGGCACTTCGGAAGGCATGTTTTTTGCATCACATCCTACTCGATACTTTGGTCTGTTAGCCTTACGATCCAAACATACCTATTGCTTTCGAGTGAATATCCAAGGACATCTCCATAGATTTACATCAAGAACTGGAGGGCTAGATAGAAGTTCAGGTATCCGATTTTTTTTCCAAGTTTGCATAGTCAAAACCTGCTCGACTAGTGAGATGCTTTGACATAGCAACTAGTTATGAACATACATTAGATTGCAAAAGTTCCCTCTGCTTCAACATAAAGATGCCAATTATTCTATTTCTTATCATTTTAACGGTTACATTCATAAGTTTTGAAGATTTTCCACCAAATTCAAATCATGATCTCTACCAAATCAGTCCGAAGTATATGTTCGCTCCTTCAAAACTACAAGAAGACATCAAGAGTGTTGATGAATAAAATCGTATATGGAAATTGGCTATTTAGTGAGGATATGTGAATTAAAAAATTGTGAGATTTAGCAGCATTGCTTTGTAAGTTGGATAATCTCAATTAGAACATCTTTGTACCATGCGCACATCTTTACGAAATAGTGGAGCTTGATTTGCTTCTGTAGTACTTACACTAAATCATGTTTCGAATACGGATGGTTCATGCGATATTGCCTTTAATATTTTCATGACATTATAATATATAGCAGGCAAGTTCATCATTTGGATTTATGTTAATAGAATCATTAGCGTGAGTTAACACCTAGTAATGGAGCGCCATCATTATTATATCATTCTGAATGATGTCAAGCGTATTTGGGAAAAGACTGGACTGGTTCTGAGGGTTCTTTAAAATTGATGAATGTTGTAATTGCAAGATAACATTAGGGATCCCAACATGTTTTGCAGTACACTAAATATTCTACTCTTATATTTTCTCCTCTCTTTCCAAATGAAAACCAGAATCTTTCCGCACTCCCGGATGTTAATTACATCAATTAAGATTAATTTATCAAGCGTTCTTCTGCCTTCTTTTTGAATAGATAATTGGCCATAGTTCTCACGACATGTTGATTCCGGTCATCGCCAGCGAAAGTTTATATAAGATTCTTCTTGTTTCTTGATGGATCAAGCTATGTGAGAACAGCTGGGTCCCTCATATTAGATGCCTCGAGCTTGATATATAACCAAAACTGTAAAAAGAAATCCGTAGTAAATATTCATCACCTTCTTCTCCTTCCCGTTGTTCTTTCTTTTTCATCATCTTCTTCTTCCGGTTAGCAGAGGCTGGGTTGGGTAGACCCCTTACCAGATGCAAATGTCAGCTGGTTATTGAATTCGTGCATTTTAGAGAAATAGTTGATGAAATGGATGTTCTCTGGTAAACAAGAAAATTTTAAGGATGATATCAGGATATTTCCATGGGAGCATTTATTGAAATACTTCCATTACAAATCGTATGAATCAAAGAAAAACATATTGATAAAGGAAGAAAATGTACAATGATACAAATACACAAAGCTGTCCAATTAAACATTATCAAATCAATGTTATACTATCAAAATACGGAAAAAATTACTGAGGCAATATCATTATCTTTTCTAACGTGGCATGCTTATGCCAGTGCGACACCGTCACCACATCATTGCATGCATGTCATGTCAGCTGAAGATTGTTAAAAAGTGTTCACATGTTACTAACATGTTCCACATCATCACCACATCAGTATGTCACACTGAAAAAATGAAAGATGCCGCCTCTTGGCTGCTACGTGTTATAATGAAATAAACCAAAGGTCACTAAAATATCAAAAGAAAACTATTGAAGTGATAATTTCTTAAACCATAGGGTACAAAAGTGAAGTTTTCCGTTGAAATAGAGGCAAGTATATATCATAGTAGAATACCTAATTCCAGTTTATAATAAGTTATTACTAATTATAATGTTGAAGCCATTTAAATGTGGTATCTTGGTGCACCTTGTTTAAATATTACATTATGTTGGTAGACGAAATGTTGAAAGGAGTTAATGAAAGATCGAATTACAGAGAAAAACATGTACCAGAGAAAAGAGAAAATATATACAACATTGCTATTGGAACACATTATGTAAATGTTAAAATTGGTAAACATTGGATCATCAGAAATGGTAATCTTAAATAGGGTCACGATTTTAACATGATAATTGATGGATAAGAACATATAACTGATGTATGTATGATAAATTATGAGGTACATCAAGCGTGACTAGAAGATACAAGTAAAATTAAAATATTATATATCAGTAACTAAGGGCACACTCTATGTTGTTGAGTGTTGGGTAATCATAAATCAATTTGTCAAAGAGATCTGACTGACAAAAATGATGTTGAAATAGATGTTCAACCTTATAAAGAGAAATTGGATCTCCGATAAAGGTTATTATAGAAGTAATGAGAGAAATGTGATTGAAAGAAACATAGGAGCATCCACAAAGTGTCCGAAGGAAACAATGAGATGTGATCCTTCCTATTTAATTTCTCATTCGCCGACATAGGTTAGCACTTAGTACTTAACAAATAGTCATCCGTTGCTATGATGCATTGTAGCGCCAATAGAGGAAGCAGTTGCACCATTAGAGATCTTGAAGATTTTTAACTATGAGGTCGTATTTTAGGCTTTCTAATATGTTCCACAACCTAAATAGGTGCGTGTAGATATGGCCTATTCGAACCCTGAATAGCGGTTCGAACCCAAACCGGACTGAGTTGCAAATCGACTGGACCCAAAATCGGCCGAATCAGATCCGAAACCGTGACCAGAACCAGCATTTCCCTGGTTTAGTTATGATTTCAAAGGTTCCACAATTGCCGGTTCTAAACCGACAGGAACCTATAGAGTAGATGTCCTTCAAATAACTGATATTGATATGCTAACAACGTTCATCGCTATAGAGAATGCTACCAGTCATCGAACTGACAAAGATAGTCAAGCGTAGGAGATTATAAAATAGACGGAAGTTAGGTATACTCCGGTTCTACTCTATCCTTTTAAAACTGTATTTTATTGTAAAACTGATAATCCTAACGATGCCACTCATCTGATTAAAAAGCTTTTATAACAATTAGTGTACTGACGAACAATCATTTAATTTTGAATGACTATGTACTTGGGGCTACTCAAACAGGCAATTCAATAGGGCTATTAAAGATTAAATAACTTTTAAAATTGCAAAGCTTTTATTTTATTTTACTTTTTTCTTTAAGAAATTATAGATTAAAACCGGGTTCAAACCTGATTTCAAACCAAAACCATTGGTTGGGTAATTGAATCTGAACCGATCCCTAGCCAGTTTGGTAATTGTTCATGGTTCCAGGCCAACCGGAACCAGCAGGTATGTGACGGTTGGAAAGATAGCATCTAGCTACAAATGGTTTTATTCAACTCTTTTTCAAAAAATAAAACCCAATGAGATCTCTGCAAGATAGATAATGTATTTATATTATGTGCTCCACAGGAAATGATACGGCCTTCCTTAGCAAAGTATAATCTAGTAAAAAGACTGGGGAGTTGACTGTAAGTCTTGTCAAACAACCTTCTATTTAGATTGTTCAGAAGGTGTTGAAAATGAAAAGAGAGCATATATTAAACTCTTCCATGCAACATCTTTAATCTATCGAAAGAATGTAAAACAATGACCTTTCATCAAGTGGCAGATCTACATTCGAAATTTAAAGAGTCAGCAAAAAATATACGTGCTTGAATCCCTCACCTAAACATTGCCGTGGGCCATTTTCTCCATTCACAACAGAACTCTAGATCAGCCACTGCCTCTCTTCAAATGTAACACATACACACAAAAGGCTTCTTCTCTCCAGGTTAATTTTCTTTATCAAATTCTTCCCCCATGTAGGCTAAGTTTTTCTTCCCACTAAGTTTAGATCTTTAATTTTGTTAGACACGCTTTCTTTGCCTAATTTTTTTTTCCTTATCAAGATTGTTGTGAAGGACACCGGTCATAGATAAATGTAAACGTGTACATGAATGAAAATTACCTGTAAACCTTATAGATGTACGTGTTCGACCTCACTTAGTGTGTAAGTGGGCTAAACTTGATGAACATTTAATGGAGAGTAAACGAGTTGCGTGTACAAAGTAAATTATATGTAAGCTCAAGATTCATATTTGTACTTGAAATATCATAATATTGACCGGTAAATTAATAGAGGTGGTAGATACTATGATTCAGAAAAAGATTCATATTTTATGTTTACACGATACAAAGTGGGTTGAAAAAAAGTAAAGTTTGAGAATATAGGTTTTAAATTATGGTAATGCCGAAGAGAAAAGGCTCGAAATGGAGTTGGTATTACTATAAATAAAGATTTAAAGGATAGTGTAGTAGTTATACAACGATATGGTGAATGGCTTATGATGGTAAAATTAGTATTAGGAGTAGAGGCTTTGAATATAGTTTGTCCTTTGCACCCTAAGTAGGATTAGAAAATAGTACAAAGAAGACTTTTTGGAAAGAGTTGGATAAGGTAATTGAAAGAATTCCACAATGAGAGATGATTTATTTAGGAGGAGACTTAAAGGAACATGTCGGTAAAGATGCATTAAGATATCAAGATATTCATAGAAACTATGGTTTTGGGGATATAAATGAGGGCAAGGAGATAGATCATGTTGTAAAGATTGCAAGATAATTAAAAGATTAAACTTAACTACTCAACATTGACTTTTAATAATAGATTTAAAGGTAAAAAAGTAGACAAAAAAGAATAGAGTGCATATACCTATTTGGACTAGATGACACATCCTCAAATGTGAGAAAATATATATATTTAGACAAAAAGTTCTTTAAGGAGAGGCTTTGAATTATATACATGCACCTTTTGATAGCTGAAATAATATAGCTATACATATTAGGAAAGTAATAAAAGATATATTAGACATATCTATGAGAGGTGTACCGGCACAAAAAGAAGCTTAGTGGTGGAGTGAAGTGGTGCAAGATAAAATTAAGGCAAAGAAGGCATGTTACAAATTGCATTATTCAAGACTAGAAAAACTTGAGAAGCTTATAAGAAACCAAAGAAAGAAGCAAAAAAATTTGTTAGTGAAGGAAAAGACAACTTTTGAGAGGATTTATATAAAAAACTTAACTTAAAAGAAGGTGAAAAAGATATTTTTAGGATAGTTAAGATAGAGATAAGAAAACTAAGGATATTACTTTTGTTAGATGCATCAAAGATGAGGATGAGAAGATTATAGTGGCGAATGATGATATAAAAAATAGATGAAAATTTTATTTCTATAAGTTTTTGAATAAAATATATATTTGTAGTTGGTTATGAGAGAGCCAAATGAGAAAAATATATAAACCGTAATTTTTGTCAGTATATTCAAAACAATGAAGTCAAAGAATCTCTTAAATATAGGAAGGTTGGTAAATATATAGTACCATACAAGATTTGTATAGAAGTATAAAAAATCCTAAGAGAGATGGGGCTCACTTCGCTCATAAAGGTAAAAGGTAAATATTATAGACTATCAATTAGACCTGCTATATTTTATGATTCTGAGTTTTGAGTAGTAAATCATCAACATGTGCAAAAGATGTCTATAGGGAAAATGAAGATGAGATGGATGAGTGGTCACACAAAGAAACACTATACATAATGAGATTATTAGGAACCAGTTAGGAGTAGTATCAATAGAGGATAAAATGAGAGAAAATCATTTAAGATGGATTGGATATGTAGAAAGATGAACAAAAGACACTCCTTCAAGAAGATATAAAAAATTATATTGTGAAAATATTAAAAGAGGAAGAGGACGATCACAAAAGTGTTGGAGAAAAACTATAAAGAATGATCTAATTTATATTGAGTTAACTGCTAGCATGGCACATGATAGGGCTATATGGAAACAAAGAATCTAGGTAGCGGACCCATCTAGAATGGGAAAAGGCTTAGTAGGTGTTGTTGTTGTTGAAGCTAAAGATTCTTGGTTCTTATATTATCTATTGGGGTATCAACCATATAAGACTATGTCATATATCTATGTTATATATATGTAAAGACGATGCAACCATTGGAAGAAATTTACTTAAAGAACGTAGTTATTTAATATAGTTTGTGTATATAAATGCTACTTGTGAGGTTGAATAGTAGAAATTGATATTTTGTTTATTCTGCAAAGGGGATCAATTGACACTTAAAACTGAAAGGAAGGACTCACTGACTTAGTAGTGTTACCAAAAGCTTTCAGCCCGAACGAGCATAGAACAAGCAAGACCCAACTATGCCTATAGTGGTGGAATCGTCTACTACTACCTCAACTATATAGTAGCCGAATCATAACTGTGGTTGATTGATTTGGATGAAAGTGCTCCTACTATTGTGATACACACCGGCATGCACTCCGATTAGGATATATAGTAGCCTAATCCTAAACCCTCACTCTTCGCTCTTAACCTTAAGTGATACACACCGACATGCACATAATCACAAAATCGCATTATTATTATTATTTCTTAAAGGTTCGAATGGTAAAACATACATCCCGATGGGTGTGAACCCCACTTGGGATACGATAAACGAAGTGGAACAGGCATTGAGAGAGAATAAGGATATACAAGGAACTACGATCTAAACGAAAACCCTAAATCCAACAGTTAGAACCAAGACTGTAACGAAAGTGGAAGAAAACTGTAAATTTCTATGTATATGTCCTTGGTGCTCTTTTGGCTTTCCTTTATTTATAGAGTGACGAAGACTATTTCAAAACAACCTCTTTGCCTCCCAGTTGTTTCTAATTTTGAAAGTGTTTCCCCACTTTAACACCTCAATCACTTATTTTTGTCACCTGAATGGATCGATCATGTGCTGATTGTGTGTTTTCCACCGATACTTCAGCCATTCCCAAGTTCCATGGGTTCATTCTTCATGGCTCTCGAATGGTTATGATTTTTGGCATTAGTACAAGCATGTATACAAACTTCAGATCAAAAGGAAACTTCTTAGAGCTAGTACTTTTTCATAAAAAGTTGCCATTTTCTTTTTCAAAATCTACCTACACCCGTCCTTGGGTAGGAGCTTTTCAGCTTTACGGGGAATTTTTTGGCTACTGTGGATAAATTTCTGACCTAGTAGACACTTTTTGATAATTAAGGATCATACCTTTCAGCTATTAGAGAATTATCTGAACTCTCTAGGATAATATTTTAGGTATACCAAGCTGATTTATGACATTTGATGAAAAATCCCCTCTACATGATCAATTCACAATAGTCAGTATCAGCCTTCATATACATTAAATAATATGTAAATACATTAGGCATTTGTTTTTTGTCTGAGTACAATGATCATGATGGCCATCCATAGGATCTTTAAAATAAGATATCTATTTCTAAAATAAAGGAGGAAAATTAACTATTATCACACACACTAAAAGAAAATCCAGAATCTGTGACATCACCAAGGAAGTTGAGGGAGGGAAGTCGAAATTGGACAGTGCAGCCCTCCTCAGTGAAAGCCACATCCAAGGTTCTATGGTTTCTGGGTTTTGCTGGGAGGTTGAGGCCACCACCAAATTAAGTCACAGGTTATAGATTAGGCTGTAGTGACACACAGAGAGACATAGATATAAATGCATACATATACATATATATATATATATAATACACACACCCACAAACAGACACACAATATATATGTATTTATATACATATACTGATATTCCAGTGGTATTGTCTCCATTTAAAAGGAAAGGTGTTCATCATTGAACGAACTACTTTGAATCAATGCATTGAAACATTAATATATTTCGGTTTGGTTGTCACATTAGGGCTGGTTCATGTACAAAATAAATTTGGATGAACTTAGGGTTTGGTGGGTTTTAAATAGGTGAAGTACAAACCAGACTCTGGTGTTATCGGCTTGTCTATAGTTTTTCATAGGATAACTAGGTTCACGCACACAGAAGCTGTAGATTTAATGGGTCGGAATTGAGGCACAACAAATTAATAACGAACTTCAGTCTGTTTGTTGAGATTGGTCAATCATTTCACTCTTAACAATATTTTTCAGGAAGAGAAAATAAATTATGAGGGACTAAACTACATTATGACAGTATGGCGTATCATATTGCAATAGATCCTAATATACTACTTTGTCATGCATAGACATTTACTTTCAGCCATCATCCTATAAGAAGGATCTCTAGTACAGATTCATTTTTCAGTGAATGGATGAATTATTAATCTGAAGATTAAGATTATCATATTGTTGCTTTTTGTTTAGATTCATCCATAGGAAGGGTGTAAGTTTGTTGAACTATTCATCTTTTGTTATGTCTTTTCTTCACTTGATTGCAGTGCTTCAAATTGCTGAGTGGAAAGTCAAGGATTTCATTTTATGTTGGAATTAATCTCGTAGGCATGTTGAGCCGTTACCAGCGTGGCATATGCTCCTCTTTGATCTCAGTGCAGTGTAAAGTTGCCTCGCCCGCCCCGCATACACGCTCCTAAGAAAAAGAAGACAACGAAACTACCAAGTCTCGTAAAGTCAAGATCCTAAGGAATGGGTAAACATTCGGTCCCACACGGCATTCTAAGAAATTTCTGTATGGAAAATATGAGATCAAAAAACGAACACATATGGAAGGTGAAAAGTCTTTGCAAGATTACAGTGTAGTTTCACCACAAAAGAAATGAAAATTGCAATGGTATGAGATCTTTCCAAACCTCACTCGAAAATTTTCTAACTCGACCAAGCTAGGGTTAAATCTAAATATCAACTACAACTTATGAACTTACTAAAGTTCAGCTATAATCCTTAACAGATCACCAAGATCTAACTCAAAATATGACAAAGATCTTTATATAAGAGAACCGAGACAAAGAGAAAACTTGACACTCACCCCCAGACATAAGTGTATGAATGTGTGCATACATGTACAAGCGTGTATGTTTGAACGCAAGCACAGGCATACATGTATATATATCTATATATTATGTATGTGTCAGTTCTCTTGCCATTAATCAAGAGAAGTGCTTACATGCTGGAGAAAGGGCCGCCAAATAGAAATCAGCGCTTGATTTTTCAACTTGCAGGTTCATGTAGTTCGAACTTAGCATGTTTCCACTCAGCCAAGGAGCGTAATGAAACGAACGGGCTCGCTTCAGTGAGATAAGCTACGCCATGTCGCACTCTTCTTATACGTTCAGTTATCTACTGGAGTATTCAAACTTTTTTTTTGCCTAAAGCATGCACGATATTTAGATGTGTGGCATATATGCTTCTTACAAGGAAACTTGTTATATGGGTGTGCATTTCTTTATATGGTGAAGACGTCCAGAATTTAATAAGATCCTTATTTTATACTTTAGATTCAATAAAATGCTTCTTCCAACGAAAAATATTGTATAATCCTTCAAGTTTTTGACGTTCAAGACGTAAGCTCATGCATGATCAGGCAGACGTTCGTCTCACCTGCAACTACTTTCTAAATGATCTCCCCTTGTCTGAAAAGAGCAAATGAGGCGAACAACGAATTAAGCTATGCCATGAGGAAGCGTAGCTCAGGTCAATATACCGCCCAAATTGCAGTTATCGACGTACCATGTCGGAAAGCTCGGAGCTGCTCTCTCTCCCCATCATGCATCCATGTGTATCTTTGCGGTATGGAAACTACTCAGCCGCTCGGTTGTTTTCTTGGTAAAAAGGAGAGAGAATCGTAAATAAAAGAGATAGAAAAACCAGATTCGATAGCCTACCAAGAGAAGCGCTTCTACATCCGCAAGAGGCAAGAGCGCATCATACACAACCTTTTACATATATATATATATATATATATATATATATATATATATATATATATATATATATATATATATTTATTTATTTATTTATATATATATATATATATATATATATATATATATATATATATATTTGTGTGTATGTGACAAAGAGGAACAATGGTTTACGGTTGAGAAGAAAGGATACATGGCTTGAAACCCTCAAAAGAAAGATAAGTCAAGTTTTTTTTATGTGAAGAGAGTAGCACATGAATGCTGAGCATCCAGATGAATATTATGAGAAGATACGATCAATATTCAGGAACTATATTAACAGACTAAGATGGTAAGGTCTTGTAAGAATATAGAACTTGTGAGATATCAAGCATATCACATTTATTACAACACTACTCAATAGCATAAATAACCAAATTATTATGCTCAAAGAAATAATTTGTGTATGGAATATCAAATAGGGATAATGGCGTACCAAAAGCAAATGGATTTGAGAGACTGGTATTATGAGTCCATGCATCCCAGCTTCGCCCTTTCGCCAAGGCACATACCACCTTGATGAATTTCGGAGCCTGAAAGCTTATTTGAAAAGAATTAAAGCCGTAGATCAGTCAGATACCGTCCGAGTGAATGAAGGCCGCATTCATGAATGACAAGCAGAATTAAAAGCCGACACGGATTAGACACGAGAGAAAAAGTGGAAAGCGGCGATGAGCTCATTGCAAAAAAGGCGTGATAATAGGCGGCGAAAATCTCCGTTCATTTCGTACGTGATGCATTAAATGGGAGAGCAGTTTTTGTACAGACAGCTACCATTTAAAGCTGCTAAACAGAACAATTTTACTCTCTTTCTCTGTCTCAATGGTTTGTGTGCGGTTGCATACGCGCGTGAGAGCATTGGATGAAGGTTCAGCCGTTCTATCATTTTAATTTAAGACACGTACATATATGTGTTGCGTATATTCTGTGCATTATGAACACGTACTCCTTTGTCTGCGAACTGTCTGAATCGAAGAATCGTACAAGTAAACAAATATATGTGTGTGTGAGCTACGTATGGACCAGATCTAGATTTAGATAATTCCCCTTAAGGTCATGGTTGTGTATCTAGATCTGAGCAGCAATGAGGCGGTGGTGTATCCGATAGTTCACACACAAGGTGCAGATTTCAGCATAGCTCTTGCCTCTTGTGTGTGTCTACGTAAATTAACATATCATCGCCTACTAGCAATATGCATGTTGATTGCAAAAGATGGAGGATTCTGTCTGAACTTACTTGTAGCTGACTCCACCCTTCGTGTATGTTTGTGTCTAGCTGTCACGTGCCTTTGTGTGTATGTGTGTGAGTGTCAAGCTCTTCTGTGCCTTTGTATGTGTACGTAAATTAACATATCATCGCCTACTAGCAACATGTATGTTTATTGCAAAAGATGGAGAATACTAAGAACTTGTATAGCTAACTCCACCTATAGTTTATGTGTGTGTGTGTCCATTCTTGTGTTGTCTACGTAAATCAACTTATCATCGCCTAGTAGCAACATGTTGATTGCAAGAGATGGAGAATACTGTCTAAGAACTTATTTAGCTGACTCTACCTATCGTGCATGAGAAAGGTTAGAATTGGTTATGTTGGATTAGATCTGAAACCAACCCATATGAAAACTGATGAACATGAATCCATAAGCAAAACAAGATATCAACATATGTGGATCCGTGATTCTGGCGTGCAGCTCTGTATCCAAATCCGTAGTGCTAGCTTTTGAAATTTGATTTAAATCTCATCCAGATCAGTCTGATCCTGTAAGCATATATAGATAATTGGCCATACAACTTTGGCTCCAAACCACCGGCATCCATAACCCCACTAGGACCTGCCCAATCCAATTCAAGCAGAGTCTGCCCACAAGGACCCGCCTAATGAAATTCGTTTTCTCAGTACTGGTTTAATTCTCCATTCGCAAGACTTGAACTCAAGACCTTGCTTAATGAGAACAAGTTCTGAACCACTTGAATCAACTAATTCAGCGTCGGTAAGACTGGCTACTTTTCAACCCGATCTTTCGTGGAAACTTGGAATCAGTGGGATTTAGTTATTACCTATTCTTACTGTTTGGCATTCGGAAACAAGTTGTTTAACAGCCAGAAGTGCTTTAGAGACCAATTCTGGTTGTCCATGTAACGACTAACAGTCGGAATAATAGCGAGATCATATAGAGTTATAAATTTTGATTGTTTCGTTTAATAGAGAATAACTTAAATAAAACAGCCCAAATATATGTCGCTCACTCAAGAATACTTTCTTCCTTCCTTTCTCTCTCTCGCCTTCACTCTCGAATGTATTTCTTGTTTTCTCATGTTCTCTCTCTCACTTTATGGAATTGATCTGGTCGATCAATTTTCTCTCCCGTTGTTGCTCCAATATGTCGTTTTCACCGGTACCGATAGAGTTGCTCACTCTATCTTTCATTGGTAGATTTACACTAGATATATCCTTTTACTTTGATTTAATGATTTAATGTATAATCTTTGATTTTTTTTATTGAATGATTTTATTTCATCATTATGCCATGCTTGAACTGTTTTATGTGTGTATTTTTTATATATTTCCTACTTTCGATCTTTGTTATTGATGTATTCATTTTTTTTCCTTTTATGAATTCTTTCATGTGCGTGTATGTTTTTTGGATTTCATAGCTTTGTTTGATTAGATTTCATGATGAATATGTTTGGCTCAATACTTTTGCTAAATTCGGTCCATGGATTTTTCATGTTGCCTTGACCGACTATTGTTTATATTGTAATACTTTTATGCTAAATATAAAAAAGTGATTTTCCTGTTAAAGGATATATATCTCATAGCAAATTTTCTTTGATTCAATTTTTTTTGGATTGTTATCCATAATAATTGCTAATAAAGTGTATATGATATCTTACACGATTTTCCTTTTGTAGTTACAAAATTAGTTGCAAAAATGGAGCAAAGTTTCTTATATCATAGTCTTGATTATTTTTTATTGTATCAATAAAATCTTGATTTAATATTTTCACATACTCAATTTCTTGTGATTGTGCCAATATAATAGGTAAATATCATGAATGTCCATTATTTATTAGATAGAAGTTAGATTTATAGGACTACAACTAGGAGTCAATATATCCATGATAATGGTTATCATGCGAGAGTGAGCATTTTTGTTTATTATGGCGTGACAATGTTATAACGAGAGGTTTTGAAAATAGATAGTTCTTTCATAATGAGCAACAATTTCCTATCTTTAGCACATCTCCGATATCATTTTTGACTAGAATATTAGGAAGAACTATGTGTATAATAATAGACGACCTAAAATATATATTTGTTCATTCAATAATTTATTTTTTTGTGAATAAGTTACTTATATCTAATTAATTATAATTTTTCAATAAATGTTATTATAGGAAGAAACACACGTACGCATGAAGATTGATCAAGTAATTGCTTATATAGAATACTACATAGATAAATTGACTCTAGAGTTTTTAGATGAAAAAACTGGAAGGACTTGTGTAAGTATTATTTTAATTTCTTCTTATACATAACGTTTTCACTTTTTTAATTTATGATATGCATTTATATTATTCTTGAATACAACAAAGTGTTTGATGAATATGAAAAATATTCACCGTGAATCAAGTTCATTACCTATTGCTACCTCTTTTACGAAAGAAATAGAACGTGTTCGCGGTAAGCATCATAAAGAGTAAGAGAGAGGTTTGAGTATTGATGCACCTATGAGGACAAGTAGAACTAGTTCAGAAAGGAGCATGAAATTTGTTTAGTCCTTGTCCCCAAAATTCATTGATAATATGAAAAACTAGGTAAGTTTTTATTGTTTAATGATTTTTACTAATGATCTTACTATTGAAACAATTAACTTTGAAGTGTGATTGATATGGATTTCAAGAATTGAGAATCACATCGAGGATTTGGTTAATCTTATAATACATACATTTGGTTCATAACAAACAAAGGTATTGAAAACATGTTTTATATATTTATTGTTTATGTTATTTTTAACTTAGTTATTTATTTGTTCTTTTGATTTTCTATTTTCAACAACTACATAATCATAGAGAGCTTCGAGACCAATAGGTTGAATCATTAGAGTCTTAGCAATTGTCTTTGTAATGTGAATATGTAAATTTAGTTTCCTTCTTTAAACCTTTAAACAAAGTAATGCAGTATTGTTATTTTTTAATTATGTGATTTTGTTCCTATTGTTATGTGTTATACCTGATTTATCGATTGTTATTTATGATGCAAATCTAGGCTATACAAATCATTGTGTAAATTTTGAAATTTTGATCAAAACAACCAAAAATGTAAGGTATTCTTTCAGAATATTAAGTAAAACAGTCAAAATAACAACATTTTGAGTGTTGTTGAGATTGATTTTAGAATAACATATTTCGATTGTTTAGGCTAGTTACATATGTTGCCAACAGTTGGAATAGTTCATATTCTGATTGTTATCATAAACAGATTAATAATCAGTTTCTGACTATTGAAACAGTCAGAGTATGTCTCCCAACAGGCGGATTAAACTATATTCCTACTATTACTTCGACAACCATATTCCAATTGTTATCGGTTAAAGTCGGTTTCTTCCAACAGCCAGAATTTAATCGATGACCGTTGGAATTGTGTATTCTGGCTTCCTTTAATGGTCGGAATAAGTTAAACGACAACATTTGGAATTGGATCGTATTGTAGAGGTGTTTGGATATGGTTTGACCAAATCCAACTAGTCGGGTAATAGGATAGCTAGATCAAGAGTCAGATAAAGCATGAAATGAATGTGTGAAAAGGTTTCGAGAATCAGTTTTATAAGGGTTAAAAATGAATCACTTATTTTGGTTCTTTGACTCCATATCACGTGAAACTTTATTTTGGGTCTATTAAAGTAAACTTTCTTTTTTACAAGTCAAAACCTAATCCTATGGGGTCGAACTCCCCACCACCAGGAACGGCACTATAGCGCCTCATGGTTGAGCTAACACTCTCGGTGCTGTGAAAGTAAACTTTAATGAGAGAGACTGTGTTTGGCTTGTCTAGCTCTTGCTCGTAATTCATCGCATTTTATCTTCAATATTTACGTTATAACTTTCTCTTATAAGAAGGCTCGGCTCGGCTCGGCTCGACTTTAACAAGCTTAAGAAACGTTTAGTAAGCCAAACCACAAGGAAACCCAACTCACCTGGTTTTGGCAGCTCCGTCTCAACATATTCGATATAGTGACACGATACGTAGAGTCTCGGGCACCGGTCGCAGAGGGTCGAGACAATTGAAGAAAGTGATGGCGACGCCCGTGTGTTTAGCTTCTCGCATCTGCCCGACGTCTTGTCAGGCGTAATTCTCCCTTGATTTCCGCCCTCGATGAGGCGAGTTTTGGCGACTCGCACAAATTCCAGTCCCCCGTCACACACTAGCCTTTCTAATGATGAGGTTATTCGTATGCATGGCTGCTGCATGCCTTTGTATACGTCAACTCCACCTCTCTTCATATCGTGACCCCTTTGAGAATGGTGAAGTGAATGGCTGCCACTGCTAAAGAGAGAGTGTGTGTGTGATTGAATCTTATCTCCATTTATCTTCTTTCATCATTGTTTTTCAATGATATAAATTTTTTATAATTTTTTAAATTATACTTATATCTTCCAAAAACAATACTCCAATATAAGTGAACACCTTTAATAGTAGCATAATCTACTTTATATATATAATATACCTGGTATATTGTAGCATACTTAAGTGTTAACATATTTAAACATATCTTTGTTAGTTTTTTACTAATACATGGTTGATATTTGAGTTTACAAAAAACACTGTAAAAGTATGCCTACAGTTTGGTTAAACTTAGATCTTAATCATTCGTATCTTCGAAAATAGAAGGTTGGATTTGTTTGGATGTACTAAGGCTAGACATGACTGGTTTAGAACCGGCTTAGTGGTTCAAATGAGAGCCAAACTGAAACCGCCAGTAACCAGAACTGGCTAAACCGGATCCGGAACCATAATTGGAATCATGGGGACGGTTTGGTTTTGGTTCTGTTTTTCAAAAACCGGCCCGAAACCGAACCGACAGTTTCAAACCAGCTCTCGCTTAATAATATATATTTTACAGTCTAAAATCACAAATTGAGTTGCCACCTAATGGTAGACGATGACCTATCATTGAGTTAGGTGGAGAGTTTCTGACCGTTGTCAAAACCGCTCCGAAACTGGCAGTTTTAGAAACCGGATCCAGAACCCCGGTTCCGGTTCCATGTTTCAGACAAAACCCGGAGCCGAACATGTCTACCATCAAAGTGTGTTAACAACCTAGGTTCTGAGCATAGTGTACTGGGCGCCACATCTCTCTCTCTCTCTCCGTGTGTGTGATCACCCTCGGTGACGTCTCTCATCGTACCTCGAACGACCGGAGCTTCTTCTCTGTCGATGCTCCTATCGCCGAACCTCTTTCTATGCCACCCTCCCAAGCCCACTCAGATTACCATCCGTCAAGTGATTGGAGCGCTCTGTACGCTTAGTACTCTAGTAGGTTAGCCTCAACTGAGGCGGAGCAACCAACCTTCTCACAACAAGAGAAAGTGGGAAGTGCCGCATAGTACAATCTCTATGTATACTGTGTAGTATGAAGTCAAGTCGAACACGTAAAAAGATGTGAAATATGTGACTCAAGTTTGCAGGAACATATACATTTCGTTTTCATTTTGACGACTCAATTTGCAACTGATTCCTGATTGTTTTTGGTGCCTCAAGTTGCAGCAAACGGAAGCAATTCCTGATTGTGAAGAATGACAATCAAGCTACAGCAACGAGTCATGAAAACTTTCTTGTCTTGCTTTTCCAATCTTTTAATCTTGGTTTCCCATCATTTCCCTTACCTAACAAGCCTAATAGACCAAATCCACATAATGCCAGTACTTTGGATTGAATATTGGAAAAACGGATGCTATTGTTTGGAAAAAACATAAGAGTACATGCATAAATAACCAATATGCAACAATCATGAACATCCCCAAATCAATAACGGTCACAAGATCCAAAGTATATCATAAATAAACCTATGAAAAATCCAAGCAAACAGTAATAAAAAAGGAGAACTTATATGCACGAGTTGTCCTTGCAGACTTGTCTTAGATAAATTAGAATCCTGCTATAGAGTATGTACATATACCTTCACTATTTCTCCAAGATAAAATACCCACACAAATAGAACCACGTACATTGCTTCGAGTCGTTCTCAACCACACCTCAATCTTCTCAACTAGAGAGGAAGAGGAGTCGGGTGCAGTAATTACTTAAGCAGAGAGAAACCGCAAAGAACTGGTGCAGGAGGTGGAAGACTGCAAAACACATTAGTATGGATTAGGGAGCCTTAATCACTTATTTACGGACAATGTGATGGATCACGGATCCCGAATTCGATCTAACCATCGTACCTTTATGTCCCGTAACCGTTCTCGCTCATAAATTCATTTGACAGTTAGATCAAAACTTTTTCATAAAAAAAGATAGAACGAACACTATTCGCAAACCCAAATTCACTCCCAACGTGCCGTATAGCATGTCCTCCTCAAGCTCTTTGAATGAAGGTTCATGAGCTATCACCTATTTAAAAAGACATGTGGGTTTGTTCTCCTCTTGAATATGAAATTAAATTGTCTCATGGTCTTCACATGCACAAGTCCCTCACGTGTGACTTTTACACTTATTTTCACGTATATCAATGATACATCAATTGAATATTGAGAGATATCAAACATGAGCTAAATATTATTAATGCACATGGGTTTAATTAATCCAACCTTAATTAACATTAATTTCAATAGATATATACCTTTTCTTCCTCGAAACAAGCTAATTTCTACCCTTCTATTTTGTATCTTCTAGTCGGATCTCTCTACAGGTTGTTGCAAACAGTTGGTTGTTTTCATGAAGAACATCGTCTTGAGTTTAATTTTATTTTACGGCAGGGCGTGCTTGATAGAAGCTCAAACTTCAGTGATGTTGTCCCTAATTCAGTTTTATACCTTATCAGTAGATTGTAAGCGGCAGTGGATTTTATTTCTTGTAAGCAATCCATTTAGCCACTAATGTAGGAATAACAAAAATTGTAAGATAAAAAGGATGAGAAATTACAATAACCTTGGTGGTTGTTCATCAGTCCGAGTTAATGAAAAGAGAAATAACAATTCAAAGGAAAGTACAGAAAATACAACAATAAACCTACAAAAAAAAGTAGATGCCAAGAACAAGAGTCGCTAAAATTTCATCGTGTACAACCAAGAGTCACCAAAATTTGTTGAAGAAAATCGTTCCTCTACTTTCTTGATATAAATCATGCCTTTGGCCCCTTGAGATGTCGCATAAGCAACACATTTTTACCAACAATAGAACATTGTGAATTACGATAATAATGAAAAGTTGTGATCATAATAAAGACTAGAGAAAGATCGTTGAACTCTGGCAATATTAGTAAGGTTGTGGCCATTTTCGGCAACCCAGCACAAAAACGGCTGGACTGGCCATCCAGTCATTATCTGTGATTACGGTTAGGGAAAGAATGATCGAATGGCTATAAAATAGAAACTGTTGGACCGTTACCAAAATACACGGTAACTGTCCAGTTAAAGGGGCTCCTGAAGAGGAAAGCCCAGCGGGACAAACCAGGAAGGTAGGAGCATGCACTGCTCTATAAATAAAGAGCAGCGCACATAGTCAAAGATAATCAAAACATCAGAAACCCTCCCAGGTAAAACCCACTACGTGGAAACCTTAAAACCAAAAACTACATACCTTTGATCTTTCGCTACAGGTGTACCTAGAAAGCTATACAAGCACGAAGCAGGAGGTCGACGACAGAAAACCAAAAGGTCGACAGAAGCTAGAATCGAGAAACAAGACAAAAGAATCGCCACATCTAGTATCAGGGTCTCGTTCTTGACCCTGCAAACAAGTACGCAATTAGTATTACAAAAAAAAGTGAAAGAAAAGAGAATTTCCTGTTTTTGAGAGCTTTGTCTCAGTCGTGACAAGGCATAGAGTAAACCCTACCTTAGTCAAGACAAGGTAGATATCGGCCTTAACAAAAAAAAAAAAAAAGAAGCACATGGGTGGCCAAAGGAAAAGGACACCCACAACACGGTTGCGACAAAGGCCGTGGGTGGCCAAAGACAAAGAATACCCGAAGGAGAACAACCGCGAGTAGCCAAAGGCTAGAAGGCGGAACATCGACCGCCCCTGAGGGTCACAGGCTAGAAGGTGAAACACGGGCTGCCCTAGAGGGTCACAAGGCGGAACGTCGGCCGCCCCTCTCTCTCTCTCTCTCTCTCTCTCTCTATGGCTTTACACACTCACTCTCTCCTCCGAGCTTTTAAAACGCCTAGAAATTGCCCCCGGGAAAACTGCCTTAGGCAGCGAACTAAAAAGTTTGTTCTGCCCTAGTTGATTTTCAAATTTTACAAAACTGCCATCGAACAAAATTACAAAAATATCCAAAAAATTTTGGGTAAGAAGAATGTTTTGCCCTTATTAAGTGAAAAGTCGATTTTACCCTCCAACAGTAATTATGAAATACTGAGCTATTATTTTATATTACTACCCTTCTTGGTTCAGGTTATTACAGTACTTCCATAGTGTCAAAAAACATATTTGTCCGTATCTTTTTTAGAAAATTCTAAATTCGGACTGAGGGGCAAAATTATAGATTTACCCCTGATCAGTTACGAATTTCACAGAAATACCATAAGTAATTTTATGGGTCTATCTTTGGGCGTTTCAAAAAATTACAAAAGCAAAATAATAGTTAAAATTATAGTTTTACCCCTAGTATTTTTGAAAAATTATTAAAGGTAGAATTTTTTAAAAAAAATTACAAATTTATCCCAAGTTGTTTATATATTAGAAATGAGTTATTTTCAGCTCATTTTTATGATATTTTGCATCGTTTAATAAGATTCCTAGTATGTGTGTTTTGTTGCTTATTTAATGTTTTCTTTTTAGACCATGTAATTATTATAATTGTCAAACACATAAAAATGAACTTAAGAATTATTGTGTCAGAACTTACAAAAACTGAAAAGTTAAATAGTCTGAACTTCCAAACATGGAAGAGAAGAATCCCGCTTGCTCTAACACTTGAAGGTGTTGAGTATGTATTAAAGTAAACTGTGCGTCCACCACCACCAGATGCAACTGAGTAGCAGATAGAAATGTATAAAACATTTATAAAGGATGATACAATAGCAATAAATGTTATGTTGACATACATAGAGGATGACTTAATAAGGGTCTTCGAAGAATACGAGACCGCAAAAGAGCTGCTCAATTTCATAACAGCCAAATATGACACAACTGTCAAACTATATGTATAATTGCTACTATAAAAATACAATTTCTTCAAAATAAAAGAAAGAGACAACGTAATAGAACATGTAAACCAAATGTTGGTAATGACTAAGGACCTAGCTGTGGCAAAGTTAGTCATCCCAAAACCAATGTAGATATCAACTATCCTAAAAAGTCTTCCCCCGTCATGGAACATGGTCACCACTACCCTCATATTAGGGTCATAAATTAACCTTTGAGAATTGCCTCTCAAACTAGCAATAGAACAAGAACATATGAGTAAAAATATGAAAGAAAAATTATTAGTTGTAGAAGATGAGATAAGGTATAACTCTAAACCCAACCAAAAGAGAAATAAACCAAACAAAAAGTTTGACAAGAATAACAAAAAGGGTGATCAATTTTTTAAGAAAACATAGGAAACCGCTTCTCGGGTCAAGTGTTTTAGCTGTGAAAAGATTGGACAATACAATAGGGATTGCCGCAACAGGAAAAGTGGAGGAAACAACTCACAACGCGGACAATCAGAGAAGCAGGACATAATCTGCGTAATATCAGAATGTCTCTATATGGATCGCCTGGTGACTAGTTGGTAGATCGATTCTTGGGCTACTAGACATATCTCGAAGACCAATGAGGGGACAATTGATATAAATGAATACAAACTAGGAGAACATCGAGTGTACATGAAAAAAATACTTTCTTAGATGTTTTGGGTATTGGGTCCTTTAGAATCTTTGTACAAGGCAAACCGATTGTACTGACTGATGTATTGATTTTGCCATCAATAAGGCACAATCTTGTTTCGGTCCTTGACTTAGTAAAGAAAGGTCTTGAGGTCTAGTTTATTTCTTGCAAGGTGACTGTGAGGAAACATAGGAGAATATTATTCTCTAGGGTATTTGATGTAGAACATGGACTGTTCAAATTGAATGATAATGAAAATGAAAATCCTTCTGCTTATATTGATTGTGCCTTTAACGTTGATGTGAATGTATGGCATAAACGCCTAGGGTATATAAGTTTGGAGAAGTTGAGGAAATTATCCAACTTTGACTTACTGCCTAGATTTAAGGAAAATACTTTCAACAAGTGTGAAGTTTGTATACAAGGAAAAATGACAAGGAAAGTTTTTCCCAAAGAGTCAACAAGGGTAACGACCCTTTTGGAGGTCATTCACACAGATTTATGTGGACCATTAAGAGTAAGATAACATTGTAGAAAGGTTTATTTTGTAACCTTTATCGATGATTACACAAGATATACGGATTTATATCTCTTGGCACATAAAATTGAGGCACTAGAAGCTTTTAAAAAATATGACTAGGAAATTGAAAATCAACTGGGACATTCAATCAAAGTCTTAAGATTATATAGAGGTAATGGATATATCTCTATAGAATTTTTTAAATTCTGTAAAGACTTTAGTATAGCAAAGCAAAATACAATGCCTAGGACACCTAAACAGAATGATATAGTTGAAAGATATAACAGAACCTTACTGAATATAACAAGATCAATATTGATTGATGCCTCTCTACAAAGGATATTTTGGGGAGAAGCAGTAAGTACAACGGTATACATACTAAATAGAGTATCATGTAAAGTTGTATTCACTACACCATATGAGATGTGGATTGAAAGAAAACTCAACCTAGGTCATCTCATGAGTTGGAGATCTATTGCACATGTAAAGATCCTTGATCAATGTAGAGATAAGCTAGACAATAGGTCATTGAGATGTATAATCATCGGATATCTTAAAGGTTCAAAGAGATCATTTTTATCATAAGGATCATGGATTGATAGAAAGCAGAGATGTTGAATTCTTAGAAAATACTAAGAATGATATCATAGAAAAATAATGATGAATATACTGATGATCTAGATCAATCATCAATTGAACCCATAGAAGATCTTTCTAAAACAACTGAAACTTTAAGTTGACATAAAAGGCCTAGGGACACTCCATCTTGCTTAGAGGATTATCACACTTATCTTACAAGAGAAGTGTGTAATTCAGTGGATTTAGATGAGTTGACTGATAACTTGACTTATCAGCAATCTATGAACTCATCGTAAGTAATAGACTAGGGGAAAGCCATGGATGAGAAAATTGAATCCATTGAGAAAAACCAAGTCTTGGAATTGGCTTATTTGGCAAAAGGAAGGAAAGCTATAGGCTGTAAATGGGTTCTGAAAAAGAAATATAAGGTCGATAGTTCAATCGATAAGTTTAAACCGAGGTTGGTTGAAAAGGGTTTTTCGTAAAAATAGGGAATAGATTCTGCTGAGACATATTCTCCAGTTGTGAAATTTGCATGCATAAGGATAATCCTAGCAATATCTACATATTATGATTTGGACTCACATCAGTTAGATGTAAAGATAATTTTTCTAAACAAAGATTTAGATGAAATCATGTACATGCAGCAACCCGAAGGATTTATAGTTGAAAGCCAAGAAGATAAAGTATATTGGTTGAGAAAATCCCTATATGGCCTGAAACAATCACCTCGCCAATGGTATTTGACTTTTCAAAATACCATTATAGAACTTGGGTTTGTGGCTAATGAACTTGATCACTGTGTATATGTTTGGAACAGTGGGAGCCACTTTGTCATCTTATCATTATATGTAGATGACATATTGTTGACTGGAAATGACAATGAGATGATTGTCAAAGTCATGGTTAAACTCAAGGTTCGAAATGAAGGATATAAGGGAAGCATCCTATATCTCTTATGCCTAAGTTAGGAGAGATATATTGATTATATCCTCAAGAAGTTCAAAATGGGTGAATCCAAGTCTGTTGTTACACCCGTTGCAAAAGAGGTTAAACTTAGTTAGGCTGATTGTCCCAATGAAGAAGACGATAAGCCTAATGTTCCTTATGCACAAGTTGTGGGTAGCTTGATGTATACTATGATATGTACAAGACCTGATATCAGCTTTGCTATTGGTCTTGTGAGTAGATATCAAAGTAATCCTGGATGACAACATTGGATAGTTGTAAAAAGGATTTTAAGATATCTGAAAGGAATAAGAGACTTGAAATTGTGTTTTCAAGAAGATGAACTGAAAGTGGTAGGATACTCAGATGTTAACTTTGCCAGGAGCAAAGATGACAACAAATCTACCTTGGGACAAATATTCTTATTTGGAGGTGTTGTTGTTTCTTGAGCATGTAAGAAATAAGGTTGTGTAGCATTGCATATACAGAAAGCTGAGTATGTAGCTTGTTGTATAGCTGCAACCAGTGTTGTCTGGATAAGCCGCTTCATATATGAATTGAAGTTGGAAATAACCGACGAGCCTATTATCATTTACTATGACAACAACGCAGCAATTACTCTTATCAAGAGTGAAGCTGATAGCTCTAAAAGCAAGCATATAATGGTTAAATACCACTATGTTTATGATATGGTTATGAGAAAGGAAATATCCATCTCATACATGCCTACAAATGATATGTTGGCATACCCCTTGACTAAAGGCATAATAGAGGAGCTTTTCTCAAAACATGGGTTTGAAATATGTTTGATTGTTGTATAGGTAAATAACCACATAACGGGTAGTGATTGCAATAGCAATCATGAAATGACATTACTAGGAAAACCTTGCAAAAATAGGAGAAAACCAGTATGTCAGTACACTTGGCTCGAATGGCCAAGTGAGAGATGTAAGGTTGTGGCCATTCTCGGCAACCCAGCACAGAAATGGCTGGACTAGCAATCCAACCATTATCTGTGGTCACAATTATGGAAAGAATGGTCGTAACGGCCATAAAATCGAAACCGTCGGACCATTACCAAAATACATGGTAACTATCCGATTAAAGGGGCTCCTGAAGAGGAAAGCCCAAAGGGACAAAACAAGAAGGCAGGAGCATGCACTGCTCTATAAATACAGAGCAGTGCACATAGTCAAAGATAACCAAAACATCGGAAACCTTCCCAAGCAAAACCAGCTGCATAGAAACCTCAAAATAAAAAACCACATACCTTTGATCTTTCGCTGCAGGCATACTTGGAAAGATATACAAGCAAGAAACATAAGGTCGACAACAGAAAACCAAGAGGTCGACAAAAGCCAAAATTCGACAACAAGACAAAAGAATCGCCACAGTATTACCCACAAGGATCTGTCGCATCGCAGAGAGAGAGATGTGGGTACATGCATGCCCTATTCAGGGAGTGTCAGGTCTTTATTTTCATCCGTCATTTGAGGGATCGGACGACCGGCGTCAACCACTGTCAAGCACCGAACATGCCTAGCAGTTCTCTCTCTCCCTATATATGTATATATATATTATAGAGAGAGGGAGGGAGTTTTACTTCTTTTTTTTAAACAAGTCCAAATGCGCCCTCAGTATCAAACTCTCCACCAAACCACAATGGGGGGAGCGTCCTATTGTTGAGCTACCAATCAGTTGGGGGCGAAACTAGGTACTTTATTGGAAGTTGGGAGTTATTGATGAAATGGGAGGAATCTCGGATTATCAAAGCGAAAATAAGTTTGTATGCTATGAAAAGGTTGGAGGAGGTGATTAACATTTCGGGACCAAATCAAAAGCTACAACGATCTCCTTGAGATAAAGAAAAGTGAGAATGTTCTATAATCGTATTGGACATGAAAGGGGTCAATGTAACTCTCATGTTCAAGATTCAACCAAAGGTACTGAGAACTCGGGCACGAGCTCCACGAAAGACAATTCGCAATCAACCAAATCAAAAGTCAGCACAAACAAAAAGGTGAAATCTCTAAGAAATACCGAAAACTATGAGTGTGAAATAACAGACTTGAAGAAGCATCTCACCATATAGTGTTGATAATAGTATCAAGCCCCAAAGTAAAGAGGAAATCTTGCAAGTGAATTAGAAATTCAAAAAAGGACATGCATAGAACGAACCGAAATCAATGCAAATGTGATGGAGAGTGTCAGCCAAGAAGTGACCCCAAGTGATAAATGGACATCATGGGATGTAATTGTCACAGTTTGGAGAAACCCCTAACAATCCATAATTTGAAAGGATTATGCGAAATTCATTCCCCAAAAGTGATTTTCCTGGCCGAAACAAAAGGAAATGACACTTTAGTCAAACAACTGCTTAATCAGTGGGATATGACTGTGTATTCACAATCGAACCTAGAGGAGTTGCTGAGGGTTTATGTCGTATCGAAAGATGATATTGCAATAAATATCATAAAGTGTGACCACTACTATGTAACTTTCTCAAATTTTGATATGATGACCAAGGAATATTGGCAAATGATAGGGTTTCACCTCAACAACATCGAATCTGCAAGACACACAATTTGATAACCTTACTTCGTTGATCATAGAGCTTGGTCCTAAATATTGTGATGGGCAATTTCAACTCTATCTTAAGATAAGATTGAGGGTAAAGAAAAGTCACACTAACATTAATAGTTTTCAAAATTTTGTAAATGATAACTTCCTTACCAATCTGGGCTACATTGGAAATAGTATACCTTATCTAACCGATGCTTCATAGGTACCCTTATTAAAGAAAGGCTGGATCGAGGATTAGCCTCCTTACCTTGGCGTGAATAATATCCGGACAATATTCTCCATCACCTATAAGACTTAGGGTTTGTTCATAGGATTAACTTTCATACAAAGCTTCTTTTGCTGTGGTAAATTCTTGAAAAGTTTCAATAGCACCTTAATTTGCCTAATTGCAAAGTTTCCATTGAAGTCCTCAATGAAGGAATTGAAACTTATTAGCCTATGCACAGTGGTATATAAAATCATTGCCAAAATCCTTCTCTACCACTTCAAAAAATTCATGAACAAGCTCATCAGCACCAATTATAGTGGTTTCATTGAAGGTAGACTGATTTCAATCAATATCTTAGTCGCCCATGAATTTATGCATCACCTAAAGAACAAAAGATAAGGGCGATCATATGAAATCACAGTTAAATTAGACATGAGTAAGGCTTATGATCAAGTGGTAATTTCTTTGGTTTATGATGGAGAAAATGGGGGGTTGCAACAAATGGATCGCATGGATCAAAGAATATGCCACTTCAGTCTCGTTCTCAATACTCATAGATGGACAAACTCATGGATATTTTAAACGTGAGAGAAGGCTTCGCTAAGGGGACTCCTTATCCCTCCTACTTTTTCTGATATGCACAGAAGGCTTGTCTTTCTTTATAGAGCAGAAGCCAATAAAGAATTGGAAGCTATCAAACTAAATAGAGGGGGCTCAATCGTATTACACTTGTTATTTACAATGTAATCCTCTTTGGTAAAGTGTCACCATGAAATTGTGCAAATATCACCAAAGTGTTGAAACTATGAGAACATTAGCGGTCAACAAGTAAATCTAGCGAAATCCATAGTCTATTTCAATTGTAATACTCCCTCTCATTTGTGAATGCACCTTGCTTCAATACTCTCTAAAACTTATGAGGGCATCCATGATAAATATTTAGGTCTCCTATCTATTTTTCACTAATCCAAAAAAGATACCTTTAGATTCATCAAAGAGAAGGTGGGTGGAAGGATGCAACCATAGAAAAGAAACTTATTATCTATGATAAGTAGAGAGATCTTGGTGAAATCAGTAGGTACAACTATTCCACTTTATTCAATGACGTGTTTCAAACTACCAGACCAGCTCATTGATGATCTCCACCGGATGTTAACAAGATATTAGTGGGGCAGCAACAAGGAGAGAAGGGTCCCCAATAGATTGTTGGGACATCCTATGTCGAAGCAAAAGGGAGGGTGGACTAGGAATGAAAGACCTGTTGCTGGAAAGAGTAAAGGTAATGACTTTGTGATGTGGAAAACGTACATGGATTCATGGCCAAAAAAAACCCTCTTGAACAAGGCTAGAAAATCTAAACCTATGTTGCTGATCTGTGGAAATCAACACGTTGAGAAGAATCAATAAAGAAGAATGAGTTCACAGAGATGTGTAGAAGCCATGAGTGATAGGGAACCTCAACATACATTCAGCACCGAGACTGCAATGGCGAACTTGATGACAAACTTCTCAAGATCAGACAACTAATGGGAAGATTATCAGAATGATGGTTTCCCTTAAATATAAGAAAAAATCAGACATATCCTTATTTGACTAAGAAAGAAAACCCAAATGTAATACGGGCTGCTCCAAACATGCTAACAAGTTACAGTGAGTCTCCAACTTAAGAAAGCAAACTCGTTCAAGAAACAAAAAAGATGTCATTCTTAAATGTAATTTTACTTTCTTATGTATTTTTGTTTTTTAGATTCTTTTTTTCCTTGAAATATGGATGATAAAGGGGGTTTAACTTTTGTTTAACACTGTTGAACTACAAAACATGGGCCCATTGCATGAAAAACTACCTATATTTAAAAAAATTATGAGCTATATAAGTGGTTCAAATGTAGAACCTTCCATTAATACCCCACTTTGAGTAAAAAGAAGAACATGAAGGGGCTCATAGAATAATCATATGGGTGCTCATAAATAATGTAAGTGAGCATACTAGTGACACTTTCGCTGATTTTACACACGCTAGAGAAGCATGATAATACTTTAAAAAATTCAATATTCAAAGTAATGTTGCTCATATAATGGTATTAAGAGACAAATTAGTCTCACTTAGACAAGGAGAAAAAGGGGTAAAATGAATTCTTTGGTAAATATTCTAATATTGGAATCAATTATATGACTATAAAAAGAAATGTATACTATGTCTTAGTGAGTGACAATTTGAGGATAATGAGGATTTTGTATATCAATTCCTAAGAAGCCTCTAGAAAGAATTTGAAGGGATAAGATCATCCCTTATTCATCGAAAACCTTTTCCTATAAAAGAAAGACCTCACCGATCTTCAAATAGTGGAAATAAGAATGAATAAAGCAATACTTCAAAAAGACACCGCCCTAGCTATATCTAGACTCATAACAAACTTGAAAGCATATAGGCCTTCTCACTTCAAAAGCGACTAGTCATATAAGGCCAAATTATATAAGGTGGCCTTAGTAGAAGAGCAAGCCTCCTCCTCTATTCTTGTTCTTCAAGAAAAAGTGAAGATACTTGAAACCAAAATGAAGGAGAAAGTAATGGTCGGTACAGTTTGATCTTCTTGAACAAAAAAAAACTCAAGGTATGACTTCTTGGCTTCTTGATTCGGGTGCTTCCTTTCATATGACTTGTAATGAAAAAATTTAAATGCATGTGTTAGAAATCCCCTATCGTATGTTTATACTGTGGATAAAACAAAATTAAAGGTGATAAAATTGGTGACTTGCAAAATAAAAAATTTAAAAATTTCCAAAATTAATATTATTCCAAAACTAAATTTAAACTTGCTTTCGGTATCTCAAATTTCAGATAATAATTGTGTTATAACTTTTCTTCCATAGGATGCATTATACAAGATTGTCTTTCCAAGAAGGTGATTGGGCGTGGCCATAAAGAGGGTGGACTTTATGTCATGGACTATTTACATTGCATAGGATAGTAAATGTTTTGTTTAATGATGTCCTTTTGTGGAACAAGAGATTAGAACATCTTAATATTCAAAAATTGTATCAATGCCCTCTTACAATAAAGACTATAGAAAATTTCTCTTATAAAGATTGTGTTCTTTGAAAAATGAAACCATCATTTTTTAAACAAAACATATGTTACCATGAAACCATTTGAAATTGTACATTCATATGGATGGAGACCTGCACCCTTTTTATCTAAAGGTAGAATTTCGTTCTATGTCATCTTCATAGATGACTTTACTAGGTATACATTATTCATGAGTGTATCTTTTGAAAGCAAAATTCGATGTTTTTCAAAATTTTGTAAGAAAACAATTTAACTTTGAAATCAAGACCTTTAGAACTTACTTAGAAGGGGAGTTTATGTCTAAAGAATTCAAAAACTAACTTGACAAGTTTGGAATTCTTCATCAAACTTCTTCCACTAAGACTCCTCAACAAAATGAGATTTCTGAACAAAAACATCGTCGTATTCTAGAAATGACTAGAACCTTCTTCAGTTTTACAAAACATATCTCTTATAGAAAAACTCTTTAAAATTCCTCCGAACTATTTTAGACTAAAAACTTTTGGATGTAGATATTTTGTTTATACTAATAAAGATTACAAGTTATCTTCTCGTGTTATTGAATGTGTATTTTTAGGATATGAGATAAATAAGAAATGATATAGGTGTTATGATTTTAAAAATGATAAGCTCTATGTATCAAAAGATGCGAAATTTTTTGAAAATGAATATGTATTTAAAAGTATAGATGATGTCAAATCTATGGATGACTTCCTTTTTGAATGATATTTTAGGAGATGATATGATCAATACATAAAATGATCTAGATGTACACACATTTGTAAGATATCCTATCATTCCTTTTGAATAATCTTACTCTAGGAGAACTTCTAACATCACACCATCTATGCCTAGAAGATCCGGTTGTGACTCTAGACCTCCAGTACAGTTTGTCTCCTATGATAGTTTCTCACCTAGACATAGAGTTCTTTTGACCACCATTTTAGCCATAAAGGAACCTAGATCTTTTAAAGAAGCTTAATCATCACAAGCCTAGATTCACGCTATGAATGAAGTTATATGCTCTATACAGAACCCAAACTTAAGATATTGTTGCTAAACCACAAAACAAGAAAGTTATACGTTGTAAGTAGATCTATAAGATTAAGACTAATGGTGATGGTTCTCTAAATTGTTATAAAGCTCGATTAGTTGTCAAAGATTATTCAAAAAAATATGGAACTGGTTATGAAAAAACCTTTGCTTCTGTTGCTAGGATGATAATCATGAGAACACTTATAGTTGTTTGTATTATTAAGAATTAGAATATTTATCAATTAGATGTTAAGAATGTATTTTTGAATGGTTGGTTGAAGGAAGAGGTATATATGGAACCTCCTCCTCATCTTGATATTCCTAGTGATAAAGTTTTACGTCTAAAAAGAGTTTTGTATGGTCTTAAACAAGACCCCAAAGCTTGATTTGATAAAATGATTGAATTCATGACATTGCATAGTTTTACAACTTGTTATACTGACACAACTTTATTTATAAAAAAGTCTTCTACAAGTATTATTATAATATTACTCTACATAAATGATATGATTATTATAGGTAATGATGATTTTGAGATTAGACAAATCAAGCAAGAACTTGGTAAGATGTTTGAGATGAAAGACATTAGACAAGTTTCCTATTTTTGGGGTATTGAGGTAACTAGTAATGTTCAAGGTTTCTTTTTATCATAAACTAAATTTGTTAATGATATTATTCTTAGGTCGGGACTTATATATAACAAAGTTGTTGATACATCAGAGGTGATCAATAAAAAAATGTGACTTATTGATGAAAAGTCGTTGAGTGATACTACTCTTTGTCAACAGATGATTGGGGCATTCACTTATCTCACTATCACCAGTCCTGATATTGCTCATACATTTCACACTTTAAGTTAGTTATAACATACACCCATATTTGTATATATGAGTGTAGTCATGAAGATTGTTTGATATATTCGACAAACTGTGACTAAATGAGTATTTCTATCATCTTCATCTTTATTTCAATTAAATACATATACTCATGCTGATTGGGGTGATGGTGTAAATGACACACTCTAATACGTGCTATTGCATTTTTCTTGGTAACTCCCTTATATTCTGGAAACGCAAGAAACAACAAAACATGTCCCTTTCTTCCAGTGAAGCTGAGTAGTGTGCAATGGCCAACACAACTAGTTAATTGACTTGGTTAAGATGCTTACTATAGGACTTGGGAGTGATATTGAAAACCACTCCAATCATGTATTGCGATAATAAGAGTGTTATATATATAGCCAACAACAACACATTTCATAAATGTACCAAACATATTGAGATGGACTGTCATTATGTCCGTGAAAAGCATCTCCAAGGAAATTTGGTACTACAATTTGTTTGAATAGAATACTAACTTTGAAATGTCTTTACCAAGTCACTACCAGCCCCACAATTACAGTTTTTGGTTAGCAAACTTTCGGTAATTGTACCATCATTTTGAGGAGGAGTGTTAAATATAATTTTACTTTCTTATGTACTTTTATTCTTTTTTATATATAATTAAATTATATATTTAATTATATATATGACAAGACCCGAAGGCACCAGGGCCATTCGTGTCCTGTCCCTTGGCCATAGGGACATTGGCTCTAGGCCACAATGGCTAGTGCCAACCCCAACAGCTAGTCCAGCTAGCCATTGGGAGTTGGCTAATCCTCTATTCATGCTCTCTTCCCCTCTCTCATCTCACTACTCACTCAAATCTCCTCTATAAATTTACTCTTGTACATCAACACTTTAATGCTTTTGTGTGGCAATTTAATAATATTGATTTTCATTATTTTTAGTGCCTTTGATGTACTTATGTGATTATAGCCTTTTCAAGGCTTTATGTTTGACGAATTGTAGTGATATTTGTTCATCAATCTTCCACTGCTATATTGAAGCAACGACTTCATTACAGTCATACTTAGAGGAAATAGGATAAAATTATTTCCAACTTCCAGTTTTTAGTAAGAGCATGGAAATTCTAATATTGTTTGTGATTATGACTCACAATAATCAAAGACCAACATAGTGGGTCAGGGAGGAAAGAGAATGAACAAGGCAAAAGTACTCTTGAGAAAATGAACAAATATTTGATTACAGACAATAGCAAACGGGAATAAGTCAATAGTCACATTAAGGCCTTTGTTGGAATTCGTCGAGAAGTGCAGCAGAAGATCGAACATGAGAGAATTGTGAGAAACCGTGAAGGAAAAATGGTGGAGATCGGAAAAGGGGGCAAGTCCTCCAATAGAGGTCACCCCCCCTCTTTCTCTCTATCTATTACTCAAACCCTTAACGTATTATAAGCTGAACTAGTCCTTACATAGTGGATTGTTAAACATAAAAAGACCAAAATGCCCTTAGTAATAAAGGATAATTATAATAATACCTAAAACATCAAAAATACTAAAATAACACTAAAACATCAGATATAGCAGATTCTTCAACACCCCCTCAAGTTGGGAGTGAAATACTTCCAACTCTAAACTTGCCAAAAAACTAGTTCTTTCTTCACCATACTTACAACAATAATCTCTATGAGGTTTCTTTAAATCAACTTGAACAATTAAGAACATACTTGAGTAGTGCATGACCCTTCCATGAGTGTTGGTTGCTCTTTCTCTCCTTCTCTATGAGATGACTAGGCAAGAACACTTCAAAAGTTATGTACTCCTACTCTTGAGAAAGCTTATTTTTTATGGTGGAAAATACTATCTCCACCATACACACTTCAATTAGCTTTTCCTACGTCCCTTTAGATGGTGGTTCATATCGTTATGTTGGTTGGGTATCTTCTCTCTACCATATACTTTTATAGGATTTTTCTACTCTCCTTCACATGATATCTACATCCAATTTTTTTAGCCAGTAACATTTTATACCAACAAATTCATCTTTCTTCTTCTATGATTTAATTTGTTAAGCATATGTGGTGATAAATTGTTTTTCTATACTCTATCTTCTCTTTCTTTACTCACTTCTGTTGTTAAGTGTTGTCTCTTTTCCTTGAAATACTCTTTGTAATCCTCTTTCTCTGCAACCTAATCACGTAGCTTCTCCACTTCATGAGCCATAGAGATCAAATCCTGTTTCTTTGAGACATTCGATCGAACAAATGACGTGCAGTGTTAACATCCCCCTTGGACATTTCATCAAATACTTGACATGCATGTTTGTGTCCCTCTTTCGGCAAAATAGAAATAGTTGAGAGAGGGAGTAAGGCTTAATAAAGAACATATATTACCTATATGTGATGTTGCATGTTGTAGATCTTGTACTTAGCAACAACTTCAATACTATCCTAACCCATTTCATGGTATTCCATCCAGACATTGCCACAGCATGAAACATTTGAATGCGCTCACCAGTTCTTAGCAACACCTTTAAAGTTCCTCCTCTCGACCTCGAAAGAAGGTACCTCTGCCACATTCTTTCCAAAAGCAACTATCCTTCCATAGTGCACCTTGGGTTTTGATTTGTTGCTCTTACTACCATTAGTTACATCACCATTTTTCAATTTTTTGGGATTGCAGTTGTAGCCATCTTTAGTTGACCAGTTCATGTCACCCCAAATGGTTTCACCACCTTTGGTATCATTGACATCGTTGAGTCCCATGTACCGGTCATCCTTATGACATGTTGCAAGGTTTGTAAACCAAGCATCTCTGAATCTAGCACACCGGGTGAAATTGCCCTTATGACAACTACATCCTTGGCCTTTGTGCTCTTCGCTCACTGCCTACCTCCACTATCGATTTTGTGTGTGTACGCATGCTCTTCCCTGACTATGATACTATGTTGGGATTTGCAGAAAAGCGCAACGGATGATCAAACATGAGAAAAATGTAAAACCGAGTGTTGTTCGACACGTATCGTATCGTGTATCGCTTTGGTCCACGTTATGATACATTGTATCGTATTGTAGTGTATGATAATTTAATACTAAAAAATTAGTAAAAATCTAAAAAAATAAGAAAAAACCAGAAAAAATATGATAATTACAAAGAATACCTATAATACAAAATTTTAGTACATATTCATAATTCACCATTCAACAATTGAAAAAGAATTATATATTTTGAAGCAAAAAATAAAATATGTTTATATTTACATATTGTAGTCAGGATCATCAACTAAATAATCTTAATCTTCTCCTTACTGATATTGTTTCCTCTCCTTACAAATTAATCCATACAATATTTTCTTCGATTAGAAGTGTATTTTCTTCGTTATCTTCCATAATCCACTCCTCTAATATATCAAAATTATCCAAACTTATTTGATCAAATTGGTTTTCTTCTCTATTTAACTTTTTTAATTGCTTACAATAAAGAAAGATAAGTAATTACTAAATAAGATTAACAATTGAAGTCAAACAAAATCTTGAATTGAATCTTTAAGTATTAACTAATACAAGATTACTTTTCTTGGAGTTGCATATTACAGTGGATGAAAACTAAGTCATTGAGCCGCTTATGTTCAAACCTATTTAGCTTTTTTGGTAGATATGTTCAAAGACACTCTAATTCCTTTCACAACCCGTTGCACTAGTGGTTTGTCTCAAAACTCTTAATATCTAAGGTTTGGGCAATCATTTCCAAACCTATTATACCAAACATGTGTAGAAAAAGACAAACATCAGGGACTTAATTTAAAATAAATATAAGATTTAAGAAACTTAAATATAAAGATAAATAATTTACCTAAGTGCATATTAGTGCGGTTGCGGATTGCTATAGGTAAACCCATCAAGTGAAAAGCATTATCATAGATCTCCATTTCTCGATGTATAGCATATGCTCTACTCTCATCAATAACTAATTTGTCTATACAATCAATGATGCCTCGATTAACCTCGCAATCCCTTTTAAAGCTTGTTGAGTACCTAAATATTGGGTTTAGGTAATATGTTGTTACATGAATAGACTGATGCAATTGTTTGTTCTATCTATTATCTATAATGTTCCATACGGGCACATAAATTATCTTTCTTCCATTGAAATTACTTATAATGACTTCTTTTACCCTATCAATGGCTTCATAAAGATAACCCATAGATTGTTTCTTCTCGCTATCAATTAATCTCAAAACCTTTACTAAAGAATATGTAATCCTCAATAGTCTAACACATGCATTCCAAAATGTATTCGTGAAGATTCTCTCTAAAATCTCATTTAACTTTGTATTTCTAAAATCCTCAATAGTCTAACATTGACAAACACTTAGCATATAAGGTACTTTTAAGTTTTGTATTTTTAGTAATTGGTATAATAATTATTGTTTTGACTTAGTTTATGTACCTTCGCTTTTTATTGATTGATGTACTAAAAAAACATAGTGTAGTTAGTTTATACTTGACATTAAGATTATTATTATTTCATTTGATATTCTTGTTAACTCAAGCTATTGCCAATTGATATTTTCATCAAAAGTGTTAATAGTATTATAATATTTTAAATAACATTACTATATCACAAAATCAATTAATCAAGAACATGACAAACTTTTAAATAATAATATCTAAAAATCAAAGTAAATAAGCAAAACTTATACAAGCATGTGTCTCACCCCAAAAAAATCTTGGGTTTGCCACTACTATCAGTCAGTGGTGTCCGACTCTAGCTAGGCAATACTATACATCATTTTTCATGCAGGTAAATAAATAATTATATATACTAATAGTGTTTCTAACTTTATATTTTGCTTTGATTATAATTCTAACTTTTCTTATAATTACTTTCTTTTACTAGTGCCTTACCATAGTATATGACACACAAACACCAACTTTGGTGTATTCATAGTGCATGCCATGATCATTGTCGAGTGACCCTACATTAATAAAGTTGTTAGAGACATATGACCAATGCCATCAACGAGCACACCAATTGACCATATATGAGAATGATGGTGAGGATGCTTGATATTTTATGATGAGACTTGTATTTTAGATGCTCTTTTATATTATTCATTATATTATATGTAAATAGCATTTGTAATGAAAGAAATTTTGTTTTGTCACTTTTTACCCTCAACGTAGACAATTATAATGAGATCATGCTTTCATTTAAATTGAAAAATAATTACATATACAAACTACGAATAACATCTACTCATCATCCTCAATGTCATTTACAATATAATCTCATGATCCTCTAATTTGTATATACATCTCAATATGTTCATGAAATGGTTGATTCCAATTGTCAATACTTTCATACCGATATCGTTATCAAGACGAAAAGATAGGAGATATCGAAGAGCCATCAACCATGTGCATATAGAAAAAGTAGTAGCAGAAGAAAGGATTAATCACAAGTTAGATATACTAAATGCCTAAATAATATAATCACATTTAAAGATATATTAGTTATCACTAGAAAATACCGTGCAACATGATGATAACACATGTACCATACATTCCTCACAACTGACTGTTCAGTATCTGATACTAATCGCAGAAATGTTGTTGACCCCCTCATAAAGAGATGTATCAATGCTATGTTCCATCAAGTAGCAATTACCGAACTTATGTCTAGCATGAACATCCAATAATCACGAATATATGACCCATCTATAATGTTTGCAATATGGCAAATAGCAACATCAACAACACTATCTTCCATAAAAACTCATGTATATATGTCATGCTCATTTGTCACTTGCTTCAAGCACTCTCTACAATTTTCACACTACCGGTCCTCCACTTATCCTAAAAGTGCATCAATGACTCGATACTTATAATTTTCATCTTTAATAACATTCATCCAAGTATTTATAAATATACCCATAAAGTATGATATCATCATTTCATATAATGATTCAAAGTATAATTGAATCAAAATGTTCTTTTCAATAGTTGAAAGAGAATCACAACTCCCTAAAGAGGAATGACCTATCACAAGAGAGACCTCATGCCTTCGACCATGTGTATGTCCATGATTTCCTATGAGAGAGACATTCCTCTCCACATACTCCCAAGCTAATAAATCTCTCTTTGTATATCTATTACATGATCTTTCTTTACGACGACGAATAAGTGGCTCCTATAAGGGATGTACTTATGACAACTATTCATCCAACATCTTAACAAATTTGTCATGTTATTTATGATTCCTTATTTTCCTCCAAACAAACTTCATCAAAGATGTTTTTGCATCCTTTTCTACATGATCAACAACATATGACATGTTTTTTATGTCTAACTTCCTCCAAAATGGATCAACTGTTGATGGATGTATCAATTCACATGAACACATGACAACTCATGTAAACATCGTAATATACAATGACATATTTTAAGGTTTAAACATACTATCTCTACATGATTTCCTTACAATCAAGTCAAGGGTGCATCGTCGTGTCAATGTAGTTGTCTCTAAATTCATAGTGATGGTTCGTGATTGTTCAAATGACTTCTTTAATTCTATAATTTGCAACTCTATCAACAAATATAGTTATCTTCAAATTGTACTAATTCTCTCAATTGAGTTATTGATGAATCCTTTCAACCTTACGTGTGTACTTTTCATCCTGATAACCATTAATAAATAATAATTATAACTTTTAAAAATAGTAGATGATATATGTATTGGTAACCAATTTCACATACATATTAGTTATATGAGCATTATAATGAATCACCCTATCTATCCATGCCGAGACAATGCTCTCCTTATATGGGTTCAACTGCTACTCTTTAACATAAGAGAGTAAAGTAAAAGATTTTTTTTACTTCAATTCTATTAACTACACAGCCTCTTTCTAACTACTTTCATTTGATGAATGAATGACCTTCCTCCAACTTACACTAAATTCACTTGTTATCTCTTTATTTCTTGTTAATTTTATAATAAATGCTTTAATATTTTTTGCTATATGTCATCTACATAAAAGTTTGTTACATCCACAAATATTATTTTAAAAGCATTCATCAATGCCATATCATGGTCACTACGGATAACACGTGAAAAGTTGTTTGGAGTGAATAACTTCTCACATACCTCAACACCCAAATATAATTCTCTTTCTTTTTTACACTAATAAAAGTGAATGTTACGTAGCTCATTTTACATCCCCTTGTTCAATCAACTCAAGGTTCCTACTTTTCTAAGGTAAGTAGATGAGGAGACCCGTCGAGTAATTACCAGTTAGGTCAGCTTGAAGATTAATTGGTTGGATTGGATCCAAGTCCAGCCCAACTGAATCCTAAGGTCTGTTTTTCATGCTACTTGAAGTTCTGAAAGAGGACGCCGGGACATTGATAATTAATTAAGTGTATGGTTGACAGTTCTAGACGAGACACGAAAACCCGAGTCGGACACAAAAAGGCGGTATTCTTGCCCACCCAAAGTGAGATAAGAAAACTAGCTTGTGTTTGAGTTTGCCTGATCTTAACACAAAGACGGAACATGGTACAAAAACTAATAAGGTTACCACCCAAACGACCTGCAGTAAAAAAAAAGTCTTGCTCATGTTGACCCATTGTTCTTTTTTGGTTACAATGGAGAGGCTAAAGCCTCACACACATGCATGCATGCATGCACCATCTGCATCGTAGGTAGGGGTGTTCAAGAAACCACTGGAACAGACAGTTTAGATGTCAAGTGTTTTGGTTCTGTTTGAACAGGAAAAAGACTAGTTTGTAAGGTTCATGGTTCAAATATTGCAACTGAAGCATAAGAGCGAACCAAACAAGTATAGAGGTTAAAAAACTCACATGATATATAGAGAGATTGGATCTTGCCCACTGTTGACTCTACTCACTCATGTTTGATCACTGTTTTCTTAGGATATAAGTATAATAATATAATTTTTATGTTTTTCAAATTCTTATATTTTTTAAATTAAACTCGTGCTACTGAAAAACAATAAGTTGGCATGAGGGGTTATGTCAGAGGTGGGTCATATATATATAATTTGCTCTAGATAAGTAGAACCATGATTTAGAATCAAACCAAACTGAAACCATAAGTTACTTTTGATTCAGTTTTGGCGAGGACATGTTTTGTTTTGATTCTCCAAAAACTAAAAACCTAAAATAACGGTTTGATTCGAGTTTGAAGCTAGAACTGGATCACCCCTAGTCATGGGAGTCAGAACCCGGCCACCCCTCATTGAATGCTAAATGGCACTTGCTTCTCTGACTAGCATCTCGGAGATTTCTCCAAACGGAAATCTCAGACGGCGGAAGGAAGTTCCTGGAAAAGAAAACTTAGCTTGTTCTTTTTCAGTAAATGGTCTTCTCACAGTTTATCCCAAACTAGGAATATCCATCTTTCTTGTTTCTGAAATCATTGGACAATAGTGAAAAAAAAATGTGCATCAGAGAAAAATAGAAAGTTTACAGATCAAGATCAAGAAAAGCTATCGTATTACTCCACATCATTGGCTGTTTTGAGTTGATGTTCTAGGCTGGATCCAATTGCAGAGATTATTACATTGGCTTTGAAGATGACACATTGTCTTCAAGCAATTATGTTGAGGAAAGAGACATCAACCAGGAATCGTATGGGCACCCGCTTGTGCCAACCCCCCTTTCTACTTGAATAAGGAACTGCGAATAACTTTACGGTACTGTCCTGCATATTTTTTTTATAATGGAAAGGTTGAAGCAAGATTCATGCCTCTGGTTCCGAACTCGTGACCTTCAACTTGTGAGTCGTCTTGGCCAGGTGAACTACTGCTCATTGAGCAGTACTGGCCTCATAAGTGGATTTATTATTTTGTGTACCCTCTTATTCCGAGGAAGAAAGTAATTATTTTGTGGCGCATATGCCGAAAATCAAAATCTTGGCTTATCTACAAAAATGCATTCTTGGATACTGTTGTCACTGAAATGAGACACCTTGAAATGGCAGCAGGAGATCCTGATGGAGTGTGGGGTGAGTCAGAGGACACTAACCTCATGCCTCAATACGTACTAACTAATTAGAATGTGCATCCCTCAACAAAGTATAACGGAAATTGCTTATCGAGCAGTTTATGAATGAAGAGCAACAAATTCAGTAACAAAAAATTATATGAACATCTGAACTTGTTCCTTCTTGATAAAGAAACCATGTACTTGTTTGTTGAGTTCTTTGATCTGTGCTGGTTGAGTTGAAAGCCATGTATTGGAAGGATAAACATCCTCAATTTGTACCTTATTCCACTTGCACTTGTTTATTAATCAATAAAAAGATTAGGAGTTAATTAAATATAATAAATGCAAATAATTACAGTTACCTTTAGACAAGCCCAACAGTTTCATAGTCGATGGGCACCTAGAGTGTTAGCTCAACTTGTAGGGCGTATTGAAGCCTGTGTTGTTGCTAGGGAGTTCGACTTCCAAGGGGGTGCATGGACAGTGTGTGTTAGGCTGCAACCTCCTCTTGTATTAAAAAAAAAAATCATAGTCGATGGTAGAAGATTCATCTTGCAATGCACAACAACAAAATCTCAAAGTGCAGAGAGTTTTGTTAGCCTGTTGTGAGTTGAGAGGATTTACGTACGCCTAATAATTTCCTTACATACACACTCAGCCTGCCACACGATGCATATAACTCACCAAAGTAATCAAGACTAACTCACTCACCACCGGTTAAGGATAAGAGAGTGAGAGAGATTTGAAGCAAATGTTGAAAAACAACCGAATGAAAATTCCTTAGACCTGATCCTATTTATACTTAGGACAACCTCCTGAGCTAGGTTTAAGGCATATTAAATTGTTATAAAGACTCTCCTAGGAAATAGACAATCACCTAGTAAAATGTTGATATAGGCTCAGCCATCTATGAACTTGCTATAAAGACTTTCCTAAGAAATAGACAATCACCTAATAAAATGCTCATATATGCTGTACCATCTATGAGCTTGCTATAATTGTTGTATTGGTAATTGCTAAGGTCATTAAATGAACATTAAATTTGAATTGTCTATCCCCAAAATGAGCCAACTGTCAAATTTGATTTTAAGAGATGTTGAGAATCTCTTAGCTGGCTTAAATGTGACTTTACTCTTGAGTGACCTCTGCTGGAGTAAACAAATAGCCTTGAGTTTGCTAAAGTCATTAATGCTTCATTCACCCAGCAATGTTTTGGGTTCGAACTGGGTTGTGTTGTTGGTTCTACTTCGGGCACGAGTAAGAAGTCCCTAATAACAATCGGTAAGTCCTTCTGACCAGGGTAGATCATTAATGCCTGGTCCTTCATCACCTAGGGTGGGTTTTTATGTCCTGTTACTTCATGTTCTTATCAAAATCTGGCTAACCCCAACACAAGCCGACTTCTTTCGTGTTACTTGAGGGCCCTTGCTATGCTAAACTAAGATGTTATATTTCTCTTGCACCATCCTCTTGGTGAAGAGGATGGTTGGATTAGGGTGGTAAATTGGGTGTTTTAGGTTGTGTTTGTGTCGTGTTGTTTCTGGGTCCCCAAACACAACCGAACTGTCATTTTAGGTGAGTTTGGATGGTGTCTCTATTTGGATCATGTGTTTCCGCCTTCTGTATCAAGTGTTATAATGGGAAGAAGTAGAACTTCTTGTGTTGGGTCATGCTGATATCGTGTCACTTTGTGTTCATGTAAAAACAAATTAAACGGCATAAGAACCCGTCTTTTATTTCTTGGTACATTGGATGGACACAAGCACAGGCTTTTCAGGTTATATAAATGTCGGGTTTTCTAGGTAATGTCTGCCATTGCTATCGCTAGGTTTGATCCAGTAAAATAGCTGACGAACCAAACAGGATAACACTTCGCATTTAGATTATTAAGTTATATCCTCAAAATTTCAAGCAACATTCTGTTTAGACGTTTTCATTGTAAAATTGAAACCTTTGACCTTGACCACATACCTAGTTACAGGATTGACGTAGTTTTCTAACATATACACAATATGATAACCATGTGTGTGTGTGTGTGTGAGAGAGAGAGAGAGAGAGAGAGAAAGAGAGAGAGAGAGACGGAGACAGAGAGAGCACCGACTTATGTAGATAAGACCCACTTAACTTACAATTGTTTCACCTCTGCATAATTGAATATGAATGGATCTGTAGTTACATACAGGAAATTATGCACATGCACCAGTAAGATTCTTGTCTAACACGCCGCATGTGATCAATCATGGATACAAAACTCTCTCTCCCTCTCTCTCTCTCTTTCTCATACACACACACTCATCAAACATGCTTGGTAACGAAACAAAGCCCACATACATAAAACACGCGCGCAATCAACGATCCTCGGGGGAGCCTCTTACATGGACACAAAGCAATAGGAGACCGGGTGAGTTGGTTATGCAAGCCAGTCGACTGATGTGAAGTGAAAAGAGGGCTACAACTAGGGACGTAATTAAATGGATTTGGATAAGATTTGGTTTCACGAAATCCACTATTGAGTGTAAGACCAAAACCGAACCAAAAAAGAAACTAATCAGATCCGGATTTTGGACATCCTTGGATAACCTGAAATGCTTTTACAGATCACGTCGTAATTGTATTTCCACGATGGATCAGATATCAGATATATCCGATCCATCAACATCCCAAACTACAACCTAACAAGCTTAAAGGTCCCACAGTCAGACTTGGAAACCCACTCGAGGCAATTGCTGCCTAAGTCGAGAAAGGTCTCTTGCCTGTCATGTACATATTATTCTTGCCTACAATTTAGTGCACTTGAGATCCTTTTTCTTTGTGAAAAGAGCAGTCCGATTGATGACTACGGGTTCCGGGTTGAACAACAGTCTGAGTCTCACCCTGAGACGTCTCGTGGTGGTTGGTCTACCACCAGCCCTAGCTTTAGCATCACGCGGGTAGGAGCAAGAAATATCAAACCACCTGATCGGTACCCTAAATCAAAATGCCCATTGCACATGGTCTTGTAAAGACATGATCGGAAAAGATTAACCATTATCGTCAAATCAAATCGCTCTCAGTGATTCCTATATGAGAATAAGGTTTTAGATTAAACATCAAACGAAATAATGTTAGGAACACAGCAGTGTGGTTTGGATATTTAGAGAGTTGTCACTTGGAGCTGCAGAAAAAATGTACGAGAAATTGGATGAGAACACTTCAAAAGAGGGAGAGGAAGGCCTCTAAAGTGTTGGAAGAGGACCCAAGACGTCTCTTGCTTATTTGAAGTTGAATGCTAATATAATAGAAGATCGAGCTCAATGACGATTAAATCTTATGTAGCACACCCACATAAACCTCATTTTTCTTTGAGAATCTATGATTCACCAGCAACAACAAGAATTGAAACAACTACAATGGCCACTGGAACCACAGGTACTTTCTTATATTTTTCTGTTGGGTTCATTGACTGATATATGGAGGTTTCTTCTTTTCTATGGACAACTCCAAGAAACCCTCTTCCCAGGGTCTGAATAAGTCAGCATAACTCCAAAGCTAAGATATACTCGGGTCAACTTGTGCTGGGAGGGTACCCATCAATCCCTCACAATGCCGATGTAACAATTAGGATTCCATGGATTGGCTACTGAACAAGTCCTCCAATCATGCCAATGCTATGAAACCCATCTTCTCATGTGAATACATCAAAATAAATTTAACCACAAGGAATTGTCTCAGTGGCAAGAAAACAAAATATAGCTCAAGAGACTCTTCACACTGCTGAATCTAATTCAGAAAAACTCAGCTTTTACATCATTATATCACGTTAATCTATATCGACAACAATTGTACAAGATCGGTGATAATGTCTCTCAACTAGAGGAGGAAAGGGAACGATCAAGATTATATACTCAAAGCATGATATAAATGAAACTCGTAGAAGATAATAAGTTTACCCGATTCTTTTGGTTGATATCATAAGTGACGTCATAGCAGCCTTCATCATACTGTGGAAGTTGACATTATATCATCCACATATGTAACTTGGTTGTATTGACTTCTGCTGTCTACAAATGGCTCCGAGTCCAGAGATTTACAAGCTTCAGGCAAAACCCCTTTGTACGATTTGCAAATATACCGTATGACATCTCTATAGTCCTGTAACCAGATTCAAATTATAAGCATGATATAGGTGGAAATAACATATCAGACAAAGACAAAAGCAAAGTTTGAGGAATGGTAGACATGAGGATAAAATATTTCATTTGACTGAAGCTGAAAGTCAGAATATAAGATTCAAAAGCACTACAGTGATTCAGGCTTTAAAGAGCATTTTTGTTAAAACATGTAATAGGACCAGGAACAATGGGGCCCCTGTTAGTGTGCTGGAACCAGGCCACAAGGGCCAGGACTGTCAGGGCCATCGCTGCCTTGGCAGTCCAACGGCTAGTACTGTCTCCCAACTAGTCATTGGGGACAGACAGCCAGCCCAACGGCTGGCTGTTCACTTCTCTATGTACTCCAGTATTCCTGCTCTCTCTCTCTTAAACTACTCTCTATAAAAGCACATTAGTGTTATGTAATAAGTAGGGCTTAGAAGGCCACTGTAAAAGAAAAATTTTGTGTTTTCTTTCAGTTGTGTTGTGTCTCCCATTTGTGGACTGAATTGTGAAGTGTTAGAGACATTTCGTGGAGACCATCAAGGAGAAAACTTAACCATCCAACATCGACTTTTAGTTATGGATTTACAAATAAAAAAATGGACAAAGAAGAAAAGAGTACATCGAGCTATTTGGACTAAATGGTGGAACCTCAAAAGCGAGAAAGAAGATATATTTAAACAGAAAGTCCTTCAAGGAGATGTTTGGAATTATGTTGGTACACCTTATGATATGTGGAATAATATGGCTACACATATTAAGAAAGTGGTGAAAGATGTGTTAGGTATATCTAAGGGAGGTGTACCGGTACAAAAAGAAGCTTGGTGGTGGAGTGAAGGAGTGCAAAATAAAATAACATAAAGAGAGCATGTTACAAATTACATTATGCTAAGAAAACTAGTGAAACTTTAGAGGCTTATAAGAAAGAAAAAAGACCGTCAGTGAAGCAAAAGCTAAAATTTGGGAGAAATTATAGAAAAACCTCAACTCAAAAGAGGGTGAAAGAGATATTTTTAGGATAGCTAGGGTTAGAGATAAGAAAGCTAAAGATCTTAATTATGTTAGATGCATCAAAGACGAGGATGAACAAATTCTAGTGGCAAATGATGATATAAGAAATAGATGAAAAAACTATTTTTATAAGCTTTTTAATGAAAATAAAGATGTTAGTATTAGCTTACGAGAGTTAGCCAAATCAGAAAAGTATATATACCACAATTTCTACCGACGTATTCAAAAGAATGAATTCAAAGAGGCTCTTAAACATAAGAACGGTGGTAAATCGGTAGGACCAGACAATATTGCTATAGAAGTTTGAGAAATACTAGGAGAAATAGGAATCAATTGGCTCACAAGACTATTGAATGAAATATGGAGAAACCAAAAGATGTTCAAGGAATGGAGAGCGAGTATACTTATACCCATATATAAGAATAAGAGAGACATTCAGAATTGTGTGAATTATTGAGGTATCAAGTTAATGAGCCATACTATGAAATTGTGGGAAAGAATTATCGAACGTAGGTTAAGACAAGTATAAAGTATAATAGAGAACCAATTTGGACTCATGCCAAGCAGATCTACTGTTGAAGCGATTTATCTTTTGAGATATGTTATGGAACATTTTAGAGCAAAAAAGAAAGACCTTCACATGATATTTATTGATCTAGAAAAACTTATGATAGGGTATCGAGCGATGTTCTTTAGAGAACCTTGGAAAAAAGAGGTATCCCATTGACATACATTAACCTTATAAGAGACATGTATGATGGTGCAAAAAATGTGTGAGGACTCATGAAGGAATGACAGACTTCTTTGAAGTTAATATTGCGTTACATCGAGGATTAACTTTAAGTCCATATTTATAATGGTGATTGATGAGTTAACAAAACATATTCAACATGAAGTACCTTGGTGTATGTTATTTGCACATGACATTTATTAGTGGAGGAATCTAAGGAAAAAGTTAATAGAAAATTGGAACTATGGAGAGAAACATTAGAAAGCAAAGGCCTTCGACTTAGTAGAACAAAAACAGAATATATGGAATGTAAGTTTGATCATTTGGTTACTTCAGAGGACATAGAAATTAAAATTGGCACACACTGCATCTTCCAAAAGGAAAGTTTTAAATACCTAGGGTCAATTTTTTAGAGTGATGGAAGAATTGATGGAGATGTTACGCATAGAATTAATGTTGGTTGGTTAAAATGGAGAGGAGCATGAGGTATTCTTTGTGATAAGAAGATATCATTAAAGTTAAAAGGTAAATATTATAGAGTAGCAATTAGACCTGCCATGTTTTATGGTTCTAAGTGTTGGGCAGTTAAAAAAGATGTTTGTGACCGAAATGAAGATGTTGAGATAGATGTGAGATTATTAGAAACAAATTAGGAGTGGCACCAATAGAGGATAAAATGAGAGAATATTGTTTAAGATGGTTTGGACATATAGAAAGAAGATGGTTCAACAAAATGAATGAGTTTATGTCTAACCACAGGTTCGCTGCATGCTAAACTGAAACTGCATTGTTTATAAGGAAGTGTGTTACAGGTATTATGATACTTCTAGTGTATGTGGATGATATGTTATCACCCGAGACGATGATCAGGGTATCAAGGGTATGAAAACGGCTCTTGGAAAAGAGTTTGAGATAAAAGACCTTAGCATGTTGCGTTACTTCATGGGGATAGAGGTAATTCGGGACAACAAAGGTACGTTATTATCTCAAACCAAGTTTGCTACAAAAATTGTTTGCAAATCAAGAATCATGATAACAGGACAGTTAAAACACCAGAGGTGTTTGAATCAAAATTGAGACTCACAGATAGAGAAGCATTCGTAAACCCTACTCCTTATAAGCAAACGATTGGGGTCTTGACCTACTTGATAATCACTCGTCCTGACATCTCACATATAGTTCACACTGTAAGTTAATTTCAACATGCTTTAACAACAACTCATATAAGGGTTGTAATGAGAATTGTTAGATATGTCAAAAATACAATTAATAGGGGAGTTTTCCTTTCTTCTTCTGCTTCTTTAAATCTAACTACTTATATTGATGCAGATTGGGGAGGTGATGTCAATGACAGACACTCTACTATAGGGTTTTGTGTGTTTTGTGTTTTTAGGTGATTCTCTCATTTCGTGGAAATACAAGAAACAAAAAAAGGTGTCGCTCTCATCTATAGAGGTTGAATAAAGAGCAATGGAAACTACCACTGTAGAATTGATGTGGCTTACCCAACTCCTGAGAGATCTACACATCAATCTTAAAGATGCATCTCAGATACATTGTGACAATAAGAGTGTAATGTATATTGCCCAAAACAATACATTTCACGAGCGCACGAAACATATAGAGATGAACCGCCACTATGTTCGTGAAGAGTATCTATAAGGACACTTCAACTTGAAGTACATGCAAACATAGTACCAACTTGAAGACATCTTCACTAAGTCACTTTCAGCGCATCGATTTCAAGGACTATCTATCAGTTGTTCAACTGTCTAGTAGACTATAAGTTGTTCCACTATCAGTTTGAAGAGGGGTGTTAAAACTTGTAATAGGACCAAGGCCAATAGGGCCCCTGTTAGTGTGCTGGGACCATGCCACAAGGGCCAAGACTGTCAAGGTCATTGGTCACTCCGACTACTAAAACTAGCCATTGGACAGTCTTCTGCCTCCCAACCAGTGGTTGGGGACAGACAGCCAGCCCAACGGCTGGCTGTTCACTGCTCTATGTACTCCTGTATTGCTGCACTGCTCTATGTACTCCTGTATTGCTGCTCTCTCTCAAATGACTCTCTATAAAAGCGCATTAGTGATGTGTAATAAGTAAAGGCAGTAGGGCTTAGAAGGCCACTGTGAAAGAATAAAACTACGTTTTTTTCAGTTGTGCTGTGTTTCTCATTTGTGGACTGAATTGTGAAGAAGTGGTAGAGACACTTTGTGGGGACCATCAAGGTTATTGTGAAGCTATTCAAGCATGGATTGTATTATAATTTTGTCCTTGTGCACAATTTTCCAGTTCAAAGTGCAGAAATTGAATTTAGTGCAGAAAGGTTTTTGGTTTGGTGGATATGAAGCGCTCAAACTTCTACTCTTTCTAAAAGCCATATTGGGTGTTTCCTTGATGCTTATTCATTCGTTTGGATAAGATCTCTGCAATGGAATCCAGAACGCAACTTTATTTCGCCTAGCTTGTCAACTGAGCTGTCTTAAAAAGGGCTTTGAGAAGGCAAATCCAACCTGGCTAGGCTTTGTCCATCCATGTCTAGTGTCTTCTCACTCTCATGTCTGCATCTTTCGTGGTCACTTCTGTAAAGATTTTATGGGTGGGGCATTACCGCTGTTGTCTCCATGTCTCATTCCTATCCTACTCACCCTTTCTGAAGAGACAGATGCCGATTATCCGACAAGCACTTTGGATAGATAGCAACAAAAGCTCAGACATCTACATCACAGTTTTAAGTTTGTTCAGAAAAGATGCAACTTATATCCCTGTTGAGATTTTCATCCTTGTATTCAAGCCCTAATAATTCAAGTAACTGATGTCCTTCCTACGGCATGTATGTGGAAAGAAGGATAGCACATATTTGGCTCCAAATATTTCACATTCATAACACTATTCAGCGGTCATTAGGGGGTCTTACCGGGTCAGGTTGCGTGTCCAGTGAGAAAAAGAACAAATCACCATTAGCTACCTGGTCACAACAGCAAGATCCAACAAATATATGGAGCTGGGCATGGCTTATAAACAAGTATAGGAAATCCAGATATGACCCAAGGTGCAACTAAGATGCATAAATTTTCAACCTGAAAGCATACAAGGAGTCTTATTTTTTGTGGATTACAGTTTTTCTGATAGGACCCAGGATGGCTTTTCCTCATAGTGGAGACTATAGGACACATATCTGGGTATTGTAGTAGCATTGCGAAGCGGGATGTGAACCTGGTGTAGCTCCATAAACAACCCTTACCGGACAAGTACTTATGCTGAGTAAAGGCTAAGTACCACACCTCACGCTTGCAAAAGGTATTGATAAGCGTTATTCACATTTCAAGGGGTGGCTCCATGAAATTGAGCTCCTCAAAGAAAGCATTAACCTTATTTGAGAGACGGCTGATGAAAATGTTAGGGAACTTCAACCTTCTTTGACAGCAGTCTAAACCCAAACCCGGGATGGAATCTAAAGAATTTAAAATAAGAAAATACACAATTTAACAGGAAGAAAGGTTTTCACTTCTTCAACCTCCTCACTGTTGTAAAAGATCCACAAGTTTTTCCAACAGCTCGTTATCAAAAGATTTGTGATTCAATCAGTGAGGAGGTTTCATATCTTTCAAGTGATTCTTTTACATACAAAATACTACAGAAGCAAGGAATAAGGAAGATACGAGTGAGAGAAATGATGGCGGAATTGCCCCTGCAGAAAAAGAAAAGAACCCGAGTATGCACTATAACTCATGTGACTGTTTACCTTAAGTAAGAAATTAAACCACATGTAGAAAAGGGAAAGAAAATAAAGTAAGCACTAGAAAAGCACCTCATAAAGCGGGGTACCATTCACAATCACCCAGGGCACGTATCTATGTGGAGGCTTCAGGGCACTGGTTTCTGCCTGGTATTTTAGCTCAAGCTGCAAAAATCCAAAGAAATGTTGAAATTAAAGCGTGTAAAGTAAATCATATCAGGCCAAAATGCATGGGCAAAGATCCAAGGACATTAAGACAGTTTTTTATGGTAATCAGAACAGGAAAAATAAATATGCTTTTGATATTGGATTAGTAAAGTTTCTTTGTTTTCAATATGTTCATACAGAAGAATAGCAACATTATACCAAATATTCCTTGAAATTATTGAAGTAATTGGTGCCATTCTGATACTGTGCCCTAGTATATGGCACCTGATTAATGTGCCCAAGTAACTGAGCACAAGAACAAGGAACAAGGAGTCAAAAATGATAGAAGAGCAAAAACATGTAACCCCTAGAAATAACATGTTATAGTCACTTTAAAAAAGGTTCAAATGCCTACACTGACCAAGTCATGCGCGGTTTTTCATTTATCTATAAAAAAGTTTCTGTAGATTGATCCGTGTCAAAAGCCTGTGAATACAATGACACACTAAGTCTGAGTTGCAATCAAGAGGAGGCCTAGTCACACTATAGGAACCATAAGTAGCAGCAAGGCAAGATGTCCAGTTCCAACAACAGCAATAACCAATGAACAATGTGAATACCATCGCAAGGTTTCTAGCCTATAAAACAATGACTGCCAAAATACTCAAATAGCTTATGGAAGGACATCAAAGATATGTCTCTTCATGGTGCCTTGATTAGTACTGCAGAAATATTCACAAAGCAAGAAAACAATTATTCTGATTGAACAAGCAGAACATTTCCTTCATTTACGCAGTCAAAGACATGACATCAATGATCAAACATCAAGCAAAAATACATTGTTCAGCTTAGTTGTCATCTTATATGATAAAACACCATCACCACCATTAACCTTCTACATGTCATTAGCAATGGTAACTCCATTCTGTTGTCTCAACATCCATCTTTATACACTTTTTCTCTGAGAACTTTGTTAATTGTTTGTTATATTCATGATGTGCTCGGCTCTTCAATATGATAAATCCATTCTGTTGTCTCATCATCCATATTCATACACTTTTTCTCTGAGAACTTTGTTAATTGTTTGTTATATTCATGATGTGCTCCGCTCTTCAATCAAAGTGATGAAACACCACTAAACTCGATTGCTCTGGTATCGTAAGCTTATTCGTATAATCCCAGAAGGCACATACAACGATTTTTCACGAGACAATAAAATACTTTTGTGGAAGAAAAAGAGAAAATTATGAACACCTATACATTTAATTTAATTATTGATGTTTGCATCATTGGCAATTGGAGCCAGTCATTAACATATTAGGAAATCCATTTTCCTGAAACTGGATTACCAAGGCACAATCAATTTCCGCATTGCTACTCTGTTTTTGCAAACTTGATTCAGAAGGTCGTGATAAGGTGCTGGCATCTCAACTTCAATTCATCCAGGGGTGACTCATGGGTAAGGCCACTAAGGCAACCGCTTTAGGTCCCCCATATTTTAAACTCCTTATCGCATTAACTTTGTCAACCACAAATTTTGTTATTATAATTTTGAGCCCCAAATTTGAAGCCAGATATCATAACGAAATTTTGCTTTAGGCCTCAACTTGTCTTGAGCTGCTGCTGATTTCATCCAAAAAGTGTTGTAACAGTTGAACTTTATAAAGAAACCATCTTGGTTGTTCACAAATCATGCAACATTTTTGGTTTTACAGTATATGTTCCTGGAATCAGATCAGAGAAACTGAGATCTGCAGCTCCCGGCATAAGCAATATATGCCAAAAGATCTCAAAAATATTAATACTACCTCTATAAAACGTCATGTCCACATGTCCCCAGCTCTGTCATGTCAAAATGAATTACCTCTAAGGGCATAGGTGTCATAGTTAAATCTTATAATAGACATGTACGATGGTGCAAAAATTGGGCTACATCAGAGATCAACTTTAAGTCTATATTTATTTATATTGGTCTTTGATGAGCTAACAAAACATATTCAAGATGAAGTATCTTGGTGTATGTTATTTGTAGATAACATTGTATTAGTGGATGAGCAAAAAAAGTTAATAAGAAATTGAAACTATGGAGAGAAACGTTATAAAGTAAAGGCTTCCAACTTAGTAGAACAAAGACAAAATATATGGAATGTAAGTTTGATCATTTGGGTACTTCAAGATTGGCCGACATTGCATCCCTCACAAGGAAAGTTTTAAACACCTAGAGTCAAATTTTAAAAGTGATCAAAAAATTGATGGAGATGTTTCACATAGAATTAATGTCGGTTGGTTAAAATGAAGAGTGGCATCAGGTATTCTCAGTGATAAGAAGATAGCATTAAAGGTAAAAGGTAAATATTATAAAACAACAATTAGACCTACTATGTTTTATGGTTGTGAGTGTTGGGCAGTTAATCATCAACATGTACAAAAGATGTTTGTAGCAGAAATGTAGATGTTGAGATGGATGAGTAGTCACATAAGGAAAGACCGTATACATAATGAGGTTATTAGAAACCAATTGAGAGTAGTACCAATAGAAGATAAAATGAGGAAAAATCGTTTAAGATAGTTTGAACATGTAGAAAGATGACCAAAGGATACTCTCGTAAGAAGATATGAAAAATTAGAGTGTGAAAATGTTAAAAGAGGAAGAGGATGACCAAAAGTGTTGGAAAGAAACTATAAAGAATGATTTGTAATGAAGACGATGCTTCAATGTAACAACGGAAGGTTGATGAATATCACCTCAAAATATCACTCATAAAAAGCCTTAGAAAAGGCTATAATAAAGCATATGCAACAAAGGCACAATATATCAAAAAAGAATAATATTTAGCCAAAAAAGGCTTGACAAAGTATTTACAAGGCGTATTTATAGAGTACATGAGGAGTAGTAGAGGAGAAGAAGAGAAGAGAATAGAGAAGGGGAAAGAAAAGAGAAGAGAAGAGAATAGAGAAGGGGAAAGAAGAGAAGAGAAGAGAAGGGAAGGGGGGTGGCTGTCAACCAGCCCCCAACGGCTAGTGGCCCAGGATACCCTGGCCCTCACGGCCCGATTTGCCAGAGCTTGCCAGGGCCGAGCCGCTCGGGCCCATTTTCTAACATGATAACAGAACCGACCCCATCTAGTATGGGAAAAGGCTTAGTTGTTGTTGCATAGGTGTCATAGTTATACTTCTCATTGAACATGCAAGTTTGTGGGTTAGATTCATCAGACTCATGGTACTGCTCAAAGTTGCTAAAAATGGGCACTAACACGAGAAACCCTCAAAAGATTCAGATATATTTTAGCTCAAGTATGACTTGAGAAACTTTGGTGTAATATCCACATTGACATTGATATGAGTTTCCAGTGTGAGTTTCTGAACAAAACGATACATGTTTCTACGTACAGATATAAGTGAGGGACCTACAAATATAAGAAACCTATACATAGTTACTAGAAACTGGTCAAGAGCCAGTTTTTTATACTGGAACGCCTAAAACATGAAAGGCTCCACTTAGGTCCATTTGACTGGAACTACAATAGCACACATAAGCAATCGCTTATCCACTTAATGCAATAAAGTGTGTATTCGTATCAATCTTCCTGTTGCCAACTTGTTGATGGAAAATAATGACATTCAGATAACAGAATCAATCAGGGAAATTATGTTTTTGGACAATATAAGCAATGGTATTGCAGCTGAAAGAGTTCAAAGAAAATGGAGAGGAAGAAGACAAACTTTTTTCCCGTGTCCACTATTGTAACATTCTGCAATCCGCTGAATGTCTGCACTGCTCTTCGTAAAACAAGTTTCCCACTTCGTGTATTGCTGCTGTAGCACAAGGGCCTCCAAGCAGTAAATAAAACTGAAATGTTCGTGCTGCACATATTTAAGGCTAACAAGTTTAGAAACGAGAGGTGATACAAAGCTACAAAAACGTGAATAGCTGTAAGGTGTAAGCGCTATTTATATTGCAGCTCGTTAATCTCCTCTAAAACACTATAGGAAACATAAACCCGTACCACATCAGGCCAGATGTCTATGGCACATGCTTCAAGTGTATTCAGAAAGCATTCATATGGACCGTGCTGCAAAAACACAAACACCAATAAGAAAAACTTTTCTATTAGTATCTTTAGTGCAAAAACGAAATCGAGCAGAACTAAGAAAAGACCCCACATCTTATCTGAAAGAACAAAAAAGGGGAAATTAGCACCACAAAAGCAAATAATTTTCTCTCTAGTTTTTGTTCTCGGTACCAAGTCTAGGTTTAGGCGGGGAACTGCATATTCAGCTTAACCATAAATCAAGTGGCATTAGAAACCATGGAGGGAGATTATCTATCAAGATACGGTTTGCACCCCTTCCGTCCTAGAAAGAACTGGCGACATGGTGAATGATCTTAAAGATCAACTGCTCAATTCTTGACAAAAGTTTAGAGGCTTCACCGCGTTGATCAATTGTGCAACCCCTTTCTTCTAATCTCTTGTGAATGTGTGAAACACTATTATAACTCAATAATCTCAATTAGTAACTCGGAAAAAATTATGACATGCATCACACTTGGTCATACGCTAATTGTCTAAGTTCATATATGTTTATCTCGCTTTTATTTGTCTAGAAAAGACTGTTTCTGCATCATCCACTAATGGTGACAGTAATATATATGTATATATATATTAAAAGCTCCATAAGGTGATGAATCATCCAAACAATCAGAAGTGACGCCATCAAAAGACAACACAATCATACACGAAGAACTGTGACATAATATAATTTATATACTTAATTTCGCTTCATCCCGGCATAGAACCACAAAGTAAGTTCGTGGGTTGCTAAACAAACAAGAGACCTAGAATACACGGCAGGCATAAGGAATCCACACACAAAATGAATAACCCGTTGTTTGTTTGACATTGAACACATCTGATCACTTTGATAAGAAAAATTTATCAGAACCGTCAATATCGTTGACTCCAATCAAGCACGGCTTAATCTAGAATCATCAGATATTCTAACTCATAAAGCGCAGCTGAGAAAAACATTAGAAAAATGAACGCAAACGTCTGAGATCTTAATCAAATTCAGTCTCGAAATGGAGAAGATGGTTGAGCAAACCTGGCATTCAATTGTACCGTTGACTATCTTGGCGTTCCCGTAAGGAACGAGATGCAGATCAACGACATCAATGAGTCCATTAGTGAAGAACTTCTGGAGATAGTTGACAATGAAATTGGAGCAGTAAGGGCAAAGCGTCTCGTAGTATAAATCTACGGAGACACGCGATTGATCTGCCGAAACTGAGGGATGAAAAAATTCACTCCTGCCTCCTTCGGATCGTAACGGAAGGAGGACGCAGAAGATTAGACACAATTGGAGGATCAAGCGTGAAATTCCCATTACTGGCGGATCGCTACTGTTCGTCTTCCTCACTCGTTCACTCCCTCTAGCGGAGAAAGCAATGGGCCACTGGATATTTATAACGGTGGGTACAAAGAAATTCCAGACGTGGAAAAGAAGCACGGTTTGGATTCTGCCACGAGGAATGCTTCAAACGGTGCTCGTTTGGTACCCGAGAACGATGATCCATGCATGTACCCTGCTTCAACGGATCGGGCACGGTTCTAAAGTAGAAAAGCCTAGGAGCCGATTCAATTTCACAGAGCCAGTTTGGAACCAGTCCGAGTGGTTCAATGAAAATGAACCGGGCCAGAACCAGTTAAAACCAGAAATGGTCAAACCGGATATGGAACCAGATCCTGAACGGGTACCACCCATTCAGCTCCAGTTACGCCTTTTGTAAAACTAGAAGCAACAATTTCAAATTCTCAAATCCAAATTTGTGTCGATGATTGTTATGTTCTGGGCAGTTTACGCTCAATCCAAAACCAAAACTAGCCTGGTTTCTGTTTGGTTCGGTTCTTGGATCCGAGAAAACTGGAATTGGTTGATATTAGTGCCAGACTCGGATCAATGTCGAGCTTTTCGTGAGAATATCCATTCCCAAATCCTCCAAGAAAATATTTAAATCTAGAAAATTTTCTCTGGTAAAACCAAAGTTCAGGTAGCTGAAATTCAGGGGAGACTGCTTATATAAATTTTCAAAAATTTCCGACTGGTCAAGTTTGACTCCTCCAAAATTTCAAGTGAGGTAGACCACTTTACTTTGTCGATGAATAGATCGAACTCTGCTAAAGCTTATCACCTTTTCTATATATATCCTACACAAATCGGGCTTCAAACATCTCCATCCAACCATGAGGTAGATCAGCAGCTACTCCCCCATTTATGCATGATTTGTAGCTCTACCAATATAGAAATAATTATGCATCATTCGTAAGTATTAGGAAGATGCCAAGAAGGATCTCTTTGAATTTCTCGTAATTTTCTACTCTTGTTGGCGTCAATCATGCATTGGCAAGCTTATATTATAGAAACTATAACTTTGACCATAGGGATCAAGGCATAACTTCATAATAATTATGTAAAGCTTTCACATAATTTCCTTTATATTGAGTTGACATCTGCTATAGTCGTTGATTCCATCACTTGCATTTGTACGGGGAACCCTTAAAAAATGGATATGTGCAATAATTCAATGTCATGGGCGGAGAGAGGATTTTTATCCTATGAGGGCCGAGACTCTGGCAAATTGCAACAGTTTATGATGCTCATGATCAATCTTCCAATCGATTGCAAAAGCAATTTTTCTTTTGATGATCAAATAATGGCATAGTAAATTGCAAAAGACCAATTTGTTCATATAAGTATGTATATATAGAGAGAGATTCTATTGTGAGATGATGATGGGAAGAAAAGCATGCTTTGATAGCATTTTGGAAAGATGAATGTTTCCGGTTTATGGACTAGTGTTTGCATTAGAATAAAGTCGAACACTCAAATTGCACGTTATTACTAAGATTTCATACTGAAGATAGTCATCCATGCAAAAAAAGTTCAGCACCGAACGTAGAACTGAACCTATTACTCATAGAATTATAAGTTCAATGTTTGAATAAAAAGAGAATATAGTGTCATGAAGATTTTTTTGTGGTTGTAATGGAATGTGTGACCACCCTGACATATCAGATTCTATGGAAGACTAGGAAATTCAATCCCTCAAGAGGAGTATGCCAAGGAGACCCGTTTGTCCCTGCCTCTTTATAATTGCTATGGAAAAATTGGCACACTCATGGCTAGTGAAGTGAAATGTAAGAAATGTAGGTCTATTGTAATTGAAAAAAAGAGGACCAGTGATCTCTTACTTGATGTTTGGTGATGACTTTTTGTTGTTCTTGGAAGCTCCGATACATAGATTGAATTGTAATTGACTGCTTAGATATTTTAGCTTTATGTTAGGATAAAAAATGTCAATCCTACAAAACCAACACATCATTCTCGTACAATATAGTGGACAATGAAGCTAAAGAAAGCATACAAAGATGTGGATTTAATCATGTAGCAAATTTGGAAAGATATTTTGGAGCAAGATTTAAACTCCGCCCATGTAAGGGATCACCCTTGCATGGCTGATCCCAAGGATAAAGAAGGAGGGTTGCATTAGGGTTCCAATTGTCAGCGTAACACTTTGTCAGACTTATCTACCATGGATTCTACAATATGACACATGATAGAGCTATGTGAAAATAAAGAATCCATGTAGCTGACCCCATCTAGTATGAAAAAAGGCTTAGTAGTTGTTGTTTTTATATTTATGAGCAAGATTTGATTAGTGCGGAAGTGCGAGAGCCAATTTGGGCATGTTACAGATAGAGCTTCTCATGGACTAAGTGGAAGGAAAGCACAATGCTTCTCCCTAACCGGAAGGATCTCTAAAATAGGTTATTGCAATAGTCCTCTTGTATTACATGTAATCAACAACAATACTAAAGGAGAAACTTCATAGAAGCTTTATTTGGTTAGGTTTGTGGTCCATGAAAGTAAAGTGATAAGCTTTATTGTACCAGTCCTCTTGTACCACTTTACTTTGTCGATGAATAGATCGAACTCTGCTAAAGCTTTATTTGGTTAGGTTTCAAGTGAGGAAGCCTCACCTTATCATTCGATAAACTCTATGTCAACCAAAAACTGGTGGTTAGGTTTGTGGTCCATGAAATGTATGAATGATGCTTTTATCACAAAACTAGGATGAAAATTGTTAATTTGATCTAATGATTTATGGGTGAGGGTGATCAAAGGCAGTATGCAAGGAGGTTTGATGAGCGAAAATGTTTGTTATAAAGTAGTTGACTCCCTCCTGCTCAGTTTGTATGGGGTACAAATTGGAATTGAGAAATAACAAAACAATCAAGTTTTGCACAGATAACTAGATGAGTAAAATTGGATGACTTGAACAATTCCTTATAAAGAATATCGAGGACCCTAAACTACTAGGGTTGTAGGTCAAAAGACCATACGGAAACTGATGGTAAGTGAAAATGAGATGAACTTGAGGATGAGGTTGATGGAAATATTCTTGAAAAACTTAATGTGATGCTACTATTGACTGAGAATGATGGTGATGATCATCTTATCTAGAAAGCAGCCAGTAAGTTTTGAGTAGTCAGTTGTCACCTATTGAATGCTCCCACTTATCAAGCTTATGATAATGACATTATGGAAAGTTTGGAAGTAGAAAGACCCAACACACATCCAAACATTCTTGTGGCAGGTGGCACGTAACATATTACCTACTAAAGAATGACATGGCTATGAGTCGGAGGGTGATGACACTTACGAGTTTCACAACAGTAAGACTGAGGATGTGCTATATGTTCATGTGATTGTAACAGAATATCTTACTTGTGGATCAAACTAGTGAAGCCAGAGAAACTCATCAATTTTTTTACATGAACTTGCATGAATGGCTGGGGTATAACCTTACTCGAGAGCTTGCACTTAGAAATGAGTAGTGAAATAATATTTGGGGTGACTGCATGGTTAGCCTAGCAATAGGGAAACAAAATGTTGTTCGAGAAAGACTACGAAGAACCAACAAACAAGTTGGCCATTATTGACAACTTTACAAAATAAATCTCAAATGCAATACACAATACCGAATTTTTATTGAACAAAAAGCAGCAACAAAGTAATACGAAATGGTTAGCACCAAGCACATGGTGGGTCAAACATAACATAGATGGATGCTCTAAGGGAAGCTACTTGTGGAGGATTAGTAAGAGGTTAGGTAGGGTGGTGAATATATGGCTTTTCTCAATATTTGGGTGATTGCTCAACCTTCATTGTAGAGATTTGAAGCATCCTATTGTAGTTAGAAATAGTGTGTAATATTGGTCATAGGAAAGTCATTGTGGAAAGCAATGCACTACAAGCAGTGAACCTCATCAACACTAGGTAGGGATAGGAAGGTGGCAGTAGAAACCTGGCTAAAAAAATCAATTGGTGGCTTCGAAGAGTTTGACAAGTAATAGTTAAGCATATGTTAAGAGAAGAACTATTGCACATACTGGTTAGGTAAGCATAGACTACAGAATTCATGTTGTTGCTTAAAGAATGAAACATTATTGCTCAATTAATTGCACTTTACATAAAGACACCACTGGGCAAATGTTATTCAAGAATGATTTTTTTGATAAGTTTGGGCATGTGCCCCATTTATTCCAATAAAAAAACTGAGCGACCGTGAATACATAAAGATTTTAGAAATGTTGTAGAAATTAGTAAAATTGATAGAAATAAAAAGAAAATTAATATTGTTATTTTTTTTATAATTTCAAAAGATGGCACAAAAAATATTAGTCTTTTACCATAAACAAGAAAAGTTGTCAAAGTTGTGGGATTTCTTTTATTGCATGTACATGTATTGATAAGAATGTTGCTCATTGCCAAATTAGGTGACTATCTTTTGTATTATTGCATTAACTTATGGAGTAGAAATGGTTTTGAATTATAAGAAAAACATAAAAGTAGTTAAAATTGAAATGCTTGTCATGAAATAAAATGATTGAACACTTCATATTCATTATATTAGAAACATTAATCAAATTAATAACATTTATAGCCATTCTATGAAAAAAAACATTTCAAGAAGACTAATATGGAAAAGTCCTTCACGCAATGTCAAAAAATTATGAGCACAAATATTTACCTATTACTCATTTATTGCAGTAGTAAAAATAGTAGCTCCATATGATTGATAAAATCAAAACCTGCAAGTCAAAATGTAAACCTAAAACCATCTTTAAGAAAATTCTAAATCTTGAGCAAAGAAAAAGTACATGCCCTCTTCCACTCCTTTTCTTTTGTTTCCTTGCCCTTGACTTCATGGAGGAAAAAAAGTTCTTGATATCTTATTTAAGATAAATAAGTAGCTCTCACCCAATTACTAGTTGTTAGCTACCTTCAAGGAACCCACTTTGTTGGAGATCTTGGTGGACAGTGAAAATGATGCCTAGGGATCATATTGTTAGATTATCTAACTAGAGCTTTGATGAGGAAGGTTCCTTTTAGTATAGGCTATTGGAGCTTATTCAGCTAGACTAGACCAGTTGTTTTGAAAAAATTTAACTTTAATCTTCAGTTTATTTTTATTGATAATCTCCATTCATGGAGTTAAGGTTGATTCTTTGTTTATTCATATTTTGATGTCATTTTTGGAGAAAAAATTAGTTATATAATCTTTAATTAACTTGAAAAATCAACATGTCACGTAAAACTCTAGAAAGAAAGCCCAAGGGTCGACAACCAATATTTATTTATACAATGTAGTTTTTCTTTCTTTCTTAGTTTAGGGGTGCCTTTTTCTATTGTTTCATGTGATATTTCATTGTTAATAGATTATTTTTGTTTCTTTTCTTTTTAATGCATTTTATAACTTTTCGAATTCTACATTCTAGGTAGTACCTACTTCCTCGGCCCCACTCGTTCGTGACACCTCCTAAGCTTTCAAGGAACCTACCGAGATACTTGGTTGAGGATTCCCAATGACCCATGGAATTACCTAAACCTTATAAATATTCCTTTAATGATGAAAGTCTATGTCTCTAATATGCATGCACCAACTTCCACAATTTTGTAACCACAAATCATTCGAGCATGCTTTTGTGACATTTTTTAATTTAACATTTTCATCTCCTTGACTTGAAGTCTCCGTTGACATGTAAACTTCTGTTGTGATAATGTAACAAGTGAAACACGCGTTGTTCATTGATTAATGAGAATCTCCCATGGACGGAAATCACCTCTAACTCTATGGAGGTTTTAAACATTTGATTTGCTGTATTTTGTACTGATCTTGCACTCTTTATTTGTCATTTCAAAAGGCATGAATGCACTTCTGTATGAGACTTGAATGTACTGGAAATATTGTTTTAATTCATAATATAAGATGCAATATATTTTATTTTCAAAAGTCATTGATTACTGATCTTGAATGCACCTGAAATATTGTTTTGATTCATAACATCAGATGAAATACAAAGGATTTAAAACAATCTAGTTAGCTGTCAAGAATCAATGAAACTCCAAGGGTAAATATAACTTTGTAGGTAACGTTAAGGTCATAATACATCCATCTTAATGATAGGGGAAAATATTCTCTTAGGTCCAAAGGGACAAATTTGCATCTTTTCCCATCCATCCATCCATCCATACATACATACATACACACACACACACACACAACAACAACAACAACAACAACAACAACTAAGCCTTTTCCCATACTAGACGGGGTCGGCTACATGGATTCTTTGTTTCCACATATCCCTATCATGTGCCATGTTAGCAGTTAACTCCCAATAAGCTAGATCATTCTTTATTGTTTCTTTCTAACACTTTTGTGGTCATACTCTACCTCTTTTAATACTTTCCAAATTTAGTTTTTCTAACCTTCTTACAGGTTCTTCTTTCTATATGTCCAAACCATCTTAAACGATGTTCTCTCATTTTATCCTCTATTGGTGCCACTCCTAATTTGTTTCTAATAACCTCATTATGTATACGGTCTTTTCTTGTATGACCACTCATCCATCTCAACATCTTCATTTCTGTCACAGACATCTTTTGTACATGTTGATGATTAACTGCCCAACACTCAGAACCATAAAACATAGCAGGCCTAATTGCTGCTCTATAATATTTACCTTTTAATTTTAATGGTATCTTCTTATCACAAAGAATACCTGATGCTCCTCTCCATTTTAACCAACCAGCATTAATTCTATGTGTAACATCTCCATCAATTCTTCCATCACTTTGAAAAATTGACCCTAGGTATTTAAAACTTTCCTTTTGGGGAATGCAATGTGTGCCAATTTTAATTTCTATGTCCTCTGAAGTAGCCAAATGATCAAACTTACATTCCATATATTCTGTCTTTGTTCTACTAAGTCGGAAGCATTTGTTTTCTAATGTTTCTCTCCATAGTTCCAATTTTCTATTAACTTTTTCCTTAGACTCCTCCACTAATACAATGTCATCTGCAAATAACATACACCAAGGTACTTCATCTTGAATATGTTTTGTTAACTCATCCATCACCATTATAAATAAGTATGGACTTAAAGTTGATCCTTGATGTAACCCAATATTAACTTCAAAGAAGTCTGTCGTTCCTTCATGAGTCCTCACACATGTTTTTGCACCATCATATATGTCTCTTATAAGGTTAATATATGTCAATGGGATACCTCTTTTTTCCATAGTTCTCCAAAGAACCTCCCTCGGTACCCTATCATAAGCTTTTTCTAGATCAATAAATATCATGTGAAGGTCTTTCTTTTTTGCTCTAAAATGTTCCATAAGATGTCTCAAAAGGTGAATCGCTTCAATAGTAGATCTACCTGGCATAAATCCAAATTGGTTCTCTGTTGTACTTGATACTTGTCTTAACCTACGTTTGATAATTCTTTCCCATAATTTCATAGTATAACTCATTAACTTGATAGCTCGATAATTCGCACAATTTTGAATGTCTCCCTTGTTCTTATATACGGGTATAAGTGTACTTGCTCTCCATTCCTCAGTCATCTTTTGGTTTTTCCATATTTCATTAAATAGTCTTGTGAGCCAAGTGATTCCTATTTCTCCTAGTATTTTCCAAACTTCTATAGGAATATTATCTGGTCCTACCGATTTACCACTCTTCATATGTTTAAGAGGCTCTTTGACTTCATTCTTTTGAATACGTCGGTAAAAATTGTGGTTTATATACTTTTCTCACTTGGCTAAATCTCCTAAACTAATATTAACATCTTTATTTTCATTAAAAAGATTATAAAAATAGTTTTTCCATCTATTTCTTATATCATCATTTGCCACTAGAATTTTTTCATCCTCGTCTTTTATGCATCTAACATAATTAAGATCTTTAGTTTTCTTATCTCTAGCCCTAGCTATCCTAAAAATATCTCTTTCACCCTCTTTTGAGTTGAGTTTTTTATATAAGTCCTCCCAAATCTTAGTTTTTGCTTCACTAACGACCTTTTTTGCTTCCTTCTTTGCTTTCTTATAAGCTTCTAAAGTTTCACTAGTTTTTTTAGCATAATGTAATTTGTAACATGCCCTCTTTTCCTTGATTTTATTTTGTACTACTTCACTCCACCACCAAGCTTCTTTTTGTGCCGGTACACCTCTCTTAGATACCCCTAACACATCTTTCGCCACTTTCCTAATATGTATAGCCATATTGTTCCACATATCACAGGGTGTGCCAACATAATTCCAAACATCTCCTTGAAGGACTTTCTGTTTAAATATATGTTCTTTCTCGCTTTTGAGGTTCCACCATTTAGTCCGAATAGCTCGATGCACTCTTTTCTTCTTTGTTCATTTTTTTATTTGTAAATCCATAACTAAAAGTCGATGTTGGGTGGTTAAGCTTTCTCCTGGAATTACCTTACAATCTTTACAACACGCTCTATCTCTTTTTCTACAAATAAAGTAATCAATTTGTATTTGTAATAAGCCACTCTTATAAGTAATTAAATGTTCATCTCGTTTTTTGAAGATTGTATTGACTATAAAGAGATCAAATGATATAGCAAAATTTAAAATCTCCCTACCTTCCTCGTTTATATCCCCATAACCAAAGTTTCCATGAATTCCTTGATATCCTAATGCCTCTTTACCGACATGTCCATTTAAATCTCCTCCTAAACAAATCATCTCTCTTTATGGAATCTTTTGAAATACCTTATCTAACTCTTCCCAAAAAATTGTCTTTATACTATCTTTTAGTCCTACTTGGGGTGCGTAAGCGCAAACTATATTCAAAGCCTCTGCTCCTAACACTAATTTCAATGTCATGATTCGGTCACCATATCGTTGTATGTCCACTACACTCTCCTTTAAATCTTTATTTATGATAATACCAACTCTGTTTCGGGCCTTTTCTTTACCTGAGTACCATCATTTAAAACCTGTATCCTCTATCTCCTTTGCTTTTTCTCCAACCCATTTTGTCTCTTGTAAACATAGAATATGAATCTTTCTCCAAATCATAGTATCTACCACCTCCATTAGCTTACCCGATAATGTTCCGATATTCCAAGAACCAATACGAATCTTATTATCTAGGACTAGCTTCCTTACCCCCCGCATCCGTCCATAATCAAAATGCGAAGACCCTCTATGAAAAATTTTCACTACATTCGGGCGGCAATGTAGTGGGACTAACTTCTTTACCCACACCCGTCCATGATGTGGGAACCCTCTCTGCAATTGATTCACTACATTTGGGCGAAAATGTAGTGGCTCTTGCTTACTTCTTACTGCATTCGAGCTCTGCAGCACGTCGCTAGGCGGGGACGCCCTAAAGCAATGCTCATAATTTTTGTAATCCATGTTGTAGAAATCCAACGAAGTTTTACGCTGGCTGTCGGAAGCCTAACACAACCCTCCTCCTTTATCCGGGCTTGGGACCGGCAATGCAAGGGTGATCCCTTACATGGGCGGAGTTACACACACACATACACACACACACACACACACACACACACATATATATATATATATATATATATATATATATATATATATATATATAGAGAGAGAGAGAGAGAGAGAGAGAGAGAGAGAGAGAGAGAGAGAGAGAGAGAGCAAGACTTATATGCTAAAAACCATTGACGCTTAAATCTAGACAAACATTTCCACCATTTGATGAGTATGATTAGAACACATAGATTTAAAATTAGTGAATTGTACCATTGTGCATTAAATGAAAAGTATAATGGTGCAATTTGATTTTTAAATTCAAATCTCTACTATTGGTCACGACGATAGAGATGTTTGAGAAGATTTAAGCATGGATGAAATTGAACACAGACCACCCACACACACTCTCTCTCTCTCTCTCTCTATATATATATATATATATATATATATATATGTACCTATACTTGTACCAAATTTTCTGTTGAGTTTCAAGTTAAGTATAGAAATGAAAAACGATTTTTACTTCTACAATACTGTATTTTGTAGAAACATATACTTTTAGTCAATGACTTAACCAAAGTAGGAGTTTGCTTTTATACAGATAACTCTGAAGGCACGGTGAGTTTTAACATGAAAAACCAGGTTTGCCACATAGGTAATTTGGCCAAAGGTTGGTGGTCAACCCCTATGAATCGCTAGACATTACCATTGAAGCAGGCCATTTATCAAAAAAGGAAAAACTAAACTAATTATCAATACATATTTGTCAAAGTTATGGCTAATATTCTGCAACTTGTTGGCTGTCAAGTATGACCGAATAGCACAATCTGGGAATCACCAGCAAGCTAATGGCATTCCACATAATAAAGCTTAACCCCAACAAAAGGAATTATGTATGAGAGTTGTTGCCGAATGTCAGTATTAAACTACCTCACTCAATTAAAGCCTATTTAAACATCAATTGTCTTTCCTATAGTTCTGTTAAAAAGAACACAAACACAGTTAAATACTTAATATCATAACATCTTTTTTTGGCACCGAGTATCATTATGCTATTGGACACTAACTAAGGGCAGATTAGACCCTAATTACACGACTATTATGAGTATTGTGATTCATTGCTGGTTGAGAAGTTTGAAACTATGTTGCTTAAGCACGGGAAGAGCTGGGAAACATTCAGAGATTTTGGTGTCATCTAAGAGTGAGATTCATACAAAATCCAGGGCGTATACTATAAGTTCGATTTGTATGCACGAAACTAGAAGAGATATCCTAAGGAAAGAATTCTAATGAAAAACCAAGTAAGTGAACATGGGTAGAAATATCCTTTTACAATTTCAAAAACCGTCTGAACAATAGACTCAAGTCATTCAACTATGTATATGGAGTCTCATGAAAGAGTAGGGCTGGTTTTAGAATTAGCTAGAAGGAGAACCCGTCTGAAAATAGAATAAAAGCGAGGCACAAACATGGAAAGTACTGCCAGTTTGTTTGTTTTGAGCTGCATGCAGCTGCGCTGCTGCATAGGGATGCTGCAGACGGAGTGGGGGATGATAGTCTATAAATACGGGCTCTCTCTTCCCTGTAAAACCCGAGAAGTCTATGCGCTGGGTGGTGAAGGTGGCGTGGAGGTAGTGACTCCGGGAAGGGGAAGGTGACTTCGCGCCGGGAGATGGCGAAGGCTCGGAAGCAGAAGACCGATGAGCAAAAGGCGGAGAGCTCCGGCTGCGTCGTACGTCACAAGAAAATATGCTTCTCCATCGACTTGGAGAACAAGCGTCTCTACGGGTACTCTCTCTCTCTTTTTCTTCTCCGGATCGACTCTTGCAAACCCTAGCTTCCTTTTGAAGGAGAATTTTGTGAACGTGGGCGCCAATGAAGAAAGCGATCTCCTTCGAGATCGTTTATTTTTTCTTATGTCAGTGGATTCGCGAACCGGATTCATGTCGAGTTAGGGGTTCAGTGTTCCCAAAGGAACAAAAAAAAGAGAAATTAAGCGGGTTGAATAACTACCGTCTTTGTCTGAATTGCTTAACTTCAAGTTTCTGTAAGATCTCGTTTAACTCAGTCGAGGTGGGGGTGCGCTTTTGCGTTGATTTTGTTTCATGTCTTCCTGAACAGAAAGCGATGCGATAGATTGGAAAAAACGTCTTTTACACTCAAGTTGCACGCACTCGAGCTCCCAGTTCGTCATAGACAGCCATCTGGATATGCATAGAATCCCGAAGACCTTGGAATCGACTGTCTATACATCGTTTATATTGCACGTGTCAGATTTTGTAGGCCGTAAAAGCTAAGACCGTTAATTTTGAGTCCCTGCAAAATCCAATCCATTCGTCAAAATACACATATGAATTATACTAAGACTAGTTGTGCATTTGTACGTTTTCTTTTTCTGAAACGTACTTTGGGAATCTAAAATGCGGAACTAGGTGTTGTTGAGATGTTGCTAAGACTAGTAGTGCACGTGTCACACTCAAGTTCTTCCATTTGTGTTTTTATGTGAGAAACTAGGTGTACTACCTTTTTTAGTTAGTTTGCAAGTAAAATGTTGTTGAGATGTTGCTTTTGCTGTTCAAGAAAACGGATCAACATTGACATACACTACAAGCTTCACACGTTTATTAGTTTTTTCATTTTGTGGGAGATGGAACATCATTGAGATTTCCTTTTTCTGGACTTGTGATTTGCTATGTCTTATGATATTTTCTGTTTGTTCTTATTCTCTGTGTATTATGCAGGTCCTCAGTAAAGATGACCCACCTCGCAAAACTTATGTTTACAGAATGGATGTTCCAGTTAATGCAGAATCCATATCTTTAGCCGTTGCACCATTTGAGATATTGCCGGATCGTCAAAATGCTGTGATAACACATATGTGTTTACCTTCTAACTTATCAAAGCTTCGACATACAGTAGGGTTTTTCTCCAATTGTTTTAGGTACTGGCTGTATTAATTCATCTCAAACTTTTGGAGGCCTTCTAGATGGTTCAACCTAACAGTTATTTCCTTTTAATATTGGTGTAACATATTTTCTTGTGCAGCTACTATGAAGAGTATCTTTCTGATTCTTTTCCATTTGGTTCATACAAACAAGTTTTTCATTTTCACCTTTTTCTCTTTCATCCAAGACCTAGTCATATAAAGATCCCCCACCCCAATCTAGATTTTGGGAAATATGAAACTACAATCTTGAGATATTCTAGCTAGCACTCTAGCGTACTATCAGAAAAGTAATATCTATAACAAAAAGATGAAGGTAAGATGAGTGGAAGCACATATCACATTGACATCCATTTTGGCTACACGATCTAAAGTCACAATTTTCAGATATATTAATTGTTAATTTTGTTAAGAATGTACTCCTTAAATGCTTTATATATTGAAAATTGAATGGTGATTAATGAATATTTACTCAACTTATGAATTATATGAATTGTTTAGAATTATCGTGATTTTTTTTTCTAATTTTTTAGAATTATCGAACGTAGGTTAAGACAAGTATCAAGTACAACAGAGAACTAATTTGGATTCATGCCAGAAAGATATACTATTGAAGCGATTCACCTTTTGAGATGTCTTATGGAATATTTTAGAGCAAAAAAGAAAGACCTTCACATGATATTTATTGATCTAGAAAAAGCTTATGATAGGGTACCGAGGGAGGTTCTTTGGAGAACTTTGGAAAAAAGAGGTATCCCATTGAGATATATTAACCTTATAAGAGACATATATGATGGTGCAAAAACATGTGTGATGACTCGTGAAGGAACGACAGACTTCTTTGAAGTTAATATTGGGTTACATCAAGGATCAACTTTAAGTCCATATTTATTTATAATGGTGATGGATGAGTTAACAAAACATATTCAAGATGAAGTACCTTGGTGTATGTTATTTGAAGATGACATTATATTAGTGGAGGAGTCTAAGGAAAAAGTATGGAGAGAAACATTAGAAAGCAAAGGCCTCCAACTTAGTAGAACAAAGACAGAATATATGGAATGTAAGTTTGATCATTTGATTACCTTAGAGGACATAGAAATTAAAATTGGCACACATTGCATCCCCCAAAAGGAAAGTTTTAAATACCTAGGGTCAAATTTTCAAACTGATGGAAGAATTGATGGAGATGTTACGCATAGAATTAATGCTGGTTGGTTAAAATGGAGAGGAGAATTAGGTATTCTTTGTGATAAGAAGATACCATTAAAATTAAAAGGTAAATATTATAGAGCAGCAATTAGGCCTACCATGTTTTATGGTTTTGAGTGTTGGGCAGTTAATCATCAACATGTACAAAAGATGTCTGTGACAGAAATGAAGATGTTGAGATGGATGAGTGGTCATACAAGAAAAGACCGTATACATAATGAGGTTATTAGAAATAAATTAGGAGTGACACCAATAGAGGATAAAATGAGAGAATATCGTTTAAGATGGTTTGAACATATAGAAAGAAGATCAAAAGAAGAACCTGTAAGAAGGTTAGAAAAACTAAATTTGGAAAGTATTAAAAGAGGTAGAGGACGACCACAAAAGTGTTGGAAAGAAACAATAAAAAATGATCTAGCTTATTGTGATTTAATTGCTAACATGGCACATGATAGGGATATGTAGAAACAAAGAATCCATGTAGCCAACCCCGTCTAGTATGGGAAAAGGCTTAGTTGTTGTTGTTTAGTATTCAAACATGATACAATATGGTGCGATACAATACATATCATATCGTGAATCAAAACGATACACGATACGATATGAACAACACTGGAGAGAGGGAGAGAGACACAAACACAAGGGGACCAAAGAGAGAAATGATTACTAGAGGATGTCGGAGGGAGGCAGAGGCGGTGGCCGTCAATGGTAGAGGGAAAGCGCGGGTGGTAGTCATGAGAGAGCAGGCATAAGAGAGAGGGAGAAAGCAGTCGGGAGAATGAAGTTGAACAAAATGACTTAGGTTTTTATTTAATTTGGGTTGGGTCTGGATCGACCTCACCCAAATAACATGCTAATATCACTATAGCAGTATTGACGGTGCATTTAGTGCCCAAGATGGTAGCCTGTTAATGTTTGGATGCTAGTGAGCTATGAACCGCTAAAACCCTAAAACACACTATAGGTAAGAGAAAGCGAGAACCAGTGGATCATTTGTTGATACTTTGTGATTGGGTTGTGCATTTTCAGGAATTGGCCTTTAAGGTGCTTGGGATTGAGTGAGAATCAAGTAGAATGATAGAGAGGAATTTTGCGCATGGTAACTCCTCTAATAGAAGTAGTATAGTTGTTTGGGTTCCATATGCTATTTTTTGGATGGTTCAAAGAGAAAAAAATAGAAGGGTTTTTATGGGGTAGAGGACTGCTTGACCAATTTGCTGGTAATCGGTAGTCTGTTGACTTATTTTGGGGTAGGGACTTAATTTGGAAATATATTCATTTTTGTGGAGTATATAGACTCGATCAGTATCTCCTCTTGATGTATCTAGTGTACCCTCTTGGTGCTTGACAATGAAACTTATTTGTAAAAGAAAGGTATGAGCTGTAAGTTTGTGTTATATGAATGCTTATTCAAAGGGCATATTCCAAATTAGTCAACCAAATTCTTTTGTCATTTTTTCTGAAGATAACAACTTTCTAATATCTACTTTCAAGGCCTTTATCTTTTCTTCAATCTTAATGGTAGTTTCAGATTTTGTAAAGAATCCCTAATAGTAGTTTCTTTGACGCAGTTCTTATATTCATGCATACATATTCTAGACCACAATACCATATTGTGGTATATGCTTTTATTTGTATGTAGCCATCAAGTGTTAGATTCTACTAGGTACCTTCATAAAAGGTAGTACTCTTCATCATCCAATGCGCATTAGAAACTTCAAACTGGAAAGTTTGATAATCTAATAACCTATGTTATCAATAGTGGTTAGCGAGTTATTAGCGGTAGCGGGGATATAGCGGATTTAGCGGTATACTTTTATTTATGATTAAAAAACATTATATATAATAGATTATTTAATTTCTAAGAAATATTAATAAACACATAACCACTTCTTTCATAAATATGAATCAAACCAACTAACTAAATTCTAAGAAGACAAACAATAAATTTCATGTGGCATATTCATATTGAATTATTAAACTTACATTAAAAAGCAAAAACATAAATGTAATCAAATTATTCTACACAGTATGTAGAAGAATTAAAAGAAACTAATATATTTATACTTATCTACTCATGTATGGTGACTATGGTCGATGACTCTAATCTAATTTGAGCAATGAAATGAATTATACTTACCTTAAAAAAAATAGAATAATGTTAGGATGGACTAGTGGACCAATATACCAAATTACCGATTGACCAAAATATTTATAATACTTTTGAAGCAACAACTTTAGCATGCATCAAATATAACAACTAACAACTTAACAACTAATAAGTCCAAAACATAACATCCATCAAGATTGAAGTGTGATTATAGTATACAATATACACTGAATTGTTTAAGATAAACCAAAAAAACTATTATATAAGAAATTAATCATGTTCATTCATTTTTATATGTCGAAAACATAACATCCATCAGAGTATTAATGGCTTTAACAACTATTCCAGAAGCTTAGCTATCATTGATGTTGCAGAAGTCTAGGAAAGCAAAAGATCTTTACTATTTAAGACATTACTTCACACAAAACACTCCAAAAACACAATCATAAGAATAAATCGATCTTATTTTTCCACTAATTCACCAAAGAAATCAAGCTCAAAGATACACATACTCGTGCAAACAACTACAAATGCGGCCAAGAAATCAAAATAATGAGGAAGAACAATTGGAGATTTTCATTATCCAAACAGGAAACCGCAATTAAAAGCCAGATAAAGAAAATGCAGCGAAGAATCAAGACGATGGAAACTATCTGAACTGCATACAAGCATTTTCACAAAAAAAGAAAGAAAAACGACACAAATGAGTGTTAGAGAGAGAAGTTGTGCATATGTGCATGAGCATAGTTGCCCACCAAATATAGAAAGAGAAGTTGTGTATGTGTGCAGGAGCATAGTCGCCCACCACACAAAGAAAGAGAAAGAAGAGAGCGAAAGAGAGAGAAGAGACAAAGGGAGGGTGAGAATACCAACATCGGAGGCAAGGTAGAGGGCGGTGTCAGAGGTGGGGGTGGTAGTCGTCAACGTGCACGTGGTGGCGGAGAAAGCAGGAGCAAAGGCGAAAGAGAGGGGCACACACAATCGTAGGTTATATTTAGGTTTAGATTTAGTTTGGGTCGTGTCGATCCAATGGATATTGGATCGGCTCGACCTTGTTAAATGTAATAGGTACACTAGCCATTAGGGCCAGTGTCTCTTGGGGCTAGACTGGCTCAGGTTACTAGGGCCTGTGGCCATAGCTGTTGGGAGCTTCCAGCCCCCAAAAGCTAGTCAGGTTGTACTAGCTATTGGAGGCCAGCTGCCTCAAACAGCTAGTTGGTTCTCTCTCTCCCATTCAACCTCTCTCATCCGATGTTGTAAATTCTACTCTTCTCTTTAAATAGAGTTGTAACATACTTCAATAAACAAGTTGTATAGTACAACCTTTGATCTCTTGACTATTGTTGCATTCCTGACTTGTGACATCCATATTTAGATGCTTTGATATCTTGGTGACTCAAACACTTTAACATTTTGCGACTTGGCCGATTCAACATTCAATTATCAACAATTATTTACATGATATAAGAGCCTGGTTTCGAAGAATTTGAGTACATCAGGAAGCGTGCTAAGATTGCAAAGTTCGTGAAATCACTCCAAACTTGAGGTAACACTAATACATTTGTTTTTTTGCTTAAAATAGAGAGCAAAAATAAATCTTTTAGATGTATTCTTGACCCAAAATGCTATTAAAGTTGGGCAAGAATTATAAAAAAATATTTTTTGTCAAAAATTTTTTGAGATTACATTGATGGGACAATTCAAGAAGCGATTTTAGACATTAAAGATTTGGATGATAATGATGCCTTCAAGACATAAGAAAATACAAGGAAGAACTAAAAACTTGGGAAAAGATGATGCAAAAATAACTTGGATTATTTGTTAAAATGTGGATGAAAAACTTAGAAATAGAATTAGTGTTTTTGCAAGTGCTTTTGAAACTTTGGATTCTTTGAAAAGAATAAATTTAGAAGTTTAATGGAAAGAATAATAATGCTTAAACAAAAGAATTTAAGCATTAGAGACTTTTACAATGAATTTTTGAAATTATGGACTAAATTTAGAAGTTTTGATAAATTTGAAAAACTTAAAAAAATAGATGAATTTCAAGAGTTTTAGATAATAAATATTTCTTTTTGTTTATATGCGGTTTAAGGGACACATTTGAAAACATTAGATCCAACTTAATACATAGAAAACCTAGATTAAAGGGAGACTCCTTTCTGATCGATCTTGTTATGGAGTAAACAAGATTAAAGAACATCAATGTTGTAAAAGAAGCCGTTCTTGCCGCTTCCAAACTGGGAGCAAATATAAATATATAAAAGCCTCCTCATGTGAAAAACTTTGAAGGAATAAGAGAAGGGGCAAACAAAAAATCCATGAGGCCATGGCCAAACAAAGACACAATATGTCATTATTGCAAGGAAAGTGGTCATATCAAAACCACTTATCCTCTTCTTCAAAAGAAATATAGAAACGTTGTTTTTAAGGGAGGAGTTCAATATTATGTAATATTTGTAGATGACTTTACTCGCTTTACTTAGATATATCTCTTAAAACAGAAATCAGAAATATTTGAAAATTTTGTAATATTTTGCAATATGATCATAATCAATTCGATTCCAACATTAATATTTTTAGATTTGATTTTGGAGGAGAATATTTATCAAATGATTTTCAAATTTTTTTTGAAACAAATTTTTTTTGAAACTAATGGAATTTTACATAAAAAATCTTGCACTAAAACTCCTCAATAAAATGGTTTGGCTGAGAGAAATCATAGGCACATTAGAGAAACATGTAGAACTTTGTTAATTGCTAGTAACGTGCCTAAGTTTTTATAGGTAGAAGCTACTCTTACTGCTGTATACCTTATCCATAGAATGCCTTTAACTAAACTTGAAAATATTTCTCATTTTAAAAAATTATATAATCTCTCTCCTTATTATGAAAGACTTAGAGTTTTTGGGTGCAAATGCTTTGTCTATATTGATAAAAATGATAAATTGTCTCCTAGGGCTATTGAATGTGTTTTTCTTGGTTATGAAATTGACAAAAAATGTTATAAATGTTTTGATCCTGTTAATGATAAATTGTATGCTTCCAAAGATATAAATTTTTTTGAAAATGATTATTACTATAAGTCTAGATCTTTCAAAAATAATGAAACATATTTTTCTCAAGATTTCTTTAATTTAGAGTAAGAGAATGATATTGAATCAGAAGTTTATCATGATATTTCTCATGTGTCTATTGATTTTCAAGATGAAACTTCTGACACACAGCCCATCATAGAACCATTTCCATTATATTATACTAGATGATATAGAGGGCTTGACAACACATGTTTAGAACCTAGAATTTCAAAACCTTCTCAATGTTTTGTATCGTATGAATCTTTTGAACCTCAATGAAAAAATTTGATTTCAACTCTTCTTCAAGTAAAATAACCTAGATTTTTTTATTAAGCTAAGGGTATTTCAGAATGGGAAGCTGCTATGAGTGACGAACTTAAAGCTTTAGACAAAGCTCAAACATGAACAGTTGTACCTAAGCCTAAGAATAAAAAGGTTATTGGATGTCGATGGGTTTATAAAATTAAAACTCATAGCATTGGTAATATTGAAAGATATAAGGCTAGACTGGCAGCCAAGGGTTATGCTCAAGAGCATGGAATTGACTATGATGAAACTTTTGCTCCGATTGCGAGAATAACTACTATTAGAATTCTCATAACCCTTAGTGCTATTCAAAATTTGGATATATATCAACTTGATGTTAAAAATGCCTTTTTGAATGGATATTTAACTGAAGATGTTTATACGACTCCTTCTCCCGGATTTGACGTTGCACAGGATTATATTCCCAAACTACAAAAGGCGTTGTATGGTTTGAAGCAAGCCCCCAAGGCTTGGTTTGATCAATTTGAAAAATTTATGGATCTACATTATTTTATATCTTGTTATACTGACATTGCTTTGTTTGTACGAAAGACAGATGTAGGTATTGTGCTGCCAACAATACTTAATCTCTGTCTAAACAAATATTTTGAGCATGCTTTCATAATTAAGAATGAAAATAAAGTGTGTACAATTGTTTAGTTTTTCTAAATTTTACAGGTTTGTGTAATTTAAGGGTCTACTCCATCTAATTTAAGGGTCTACTCCATCTAGGGAAAAGGCTCGAATTTTGTTATCTGTGTAATTTAAGAGTCCACTACATGTTATGGTGTTGCAACTCATAGACATATAAACAAATACAAACCCCAAAAGGGAACAAGCGTGATAACTTTTTATGATTGCTTTATGTACAGAGCTGTAGATTGTATTATGAAATAAAAACCTACAACTTGTCAAAACTATACACTTGTGTACAATGAATACTCAAAAACTATGTAGCTAATGGTGGACACATTTTTCAAAAGTACTTGCTAAATCTTAACTGATCATAAAATGGGTGAAATGACTCCAACAAACAGATGCAAACTTGTACTGCATTCTAAAGCACCCAAGTACCTTCCGCATAGATGCAAAACATTTGTATGAAAAAGTGTGTGCAAGAAGGGCGCAAAATCATCACTTGAAAATATTATAGTTTCGATAAATGTATTTCAAAATTTGAACTTTTACCTATCAAAACATAGATTTCAGTCATCCAAATTGGATAATAGACCAGCTTTGAACTATTCAATCCAATTAAACGAGAGTTCATGCTTTACATATAAGATTATAATGCTCGTATATATCATGTTTTAATAGACACATTTTTATAGGCCTTGTATCCAATATCCTTTCTCATGAATGCTTTAAGAATCAAGCCCAAGACTATGAGAAGTGACCCTACTTCACACATACATAGGTAAACTCTATAAAAACTGCCTCATATAAGAACTTTAATATATATTTATATATGTTATAGGTCTATTAAGAGTTAAACTCGATCTATTCCTTTGCCTAGTGGGACCAAGTATCTTTTTCTTTTGATACTTATTTAGTTGGTACTTACAATCACTCTAATGAGGTACTTTAACTCATTGAACTAAGACTTGATACTATTCAAAGTGTGAGTCAAAGTTCTACAATTGGTGATCCTATAAACCAGGCCTAGACTCATCCCAATTGATGTCTTTTACATCAAATCCCTTGTCATATATTTTGTCAAAGGATGTATAAGATTTAATTCTAATCTTATATAAATAATAAAAAATATTTCACTCTTTATAAAGACTTTAATATAGCTCTATCTTAGACCAATATGTCTATTTTCTCTAATATGTTTGGCAATAAGCCTTTGATAATGTATTTTAGCTATAATAATTCATCGATATGGGTGTCATAAGCTTTATCTATATTAGAATATAATGAAATAGATTTTTTAGCCATTTTGCTTTTTTACCTGCCGAAGCTAAAGCTGCTATGATAGAATCAATTATGCATGTTTATTTCTTATAACCCTGAGAAATGGCATCCCTACTAATAGTAAATATCCAACCACTTGTAAAGGTATGATCTTTTGAGTAGCTAACCAAACTAGCATCTATTTATTTCTTTCAAAACTAACGGACTTCCAGTATAGACCAAAGTATAGTCAATTATTCTTTTCAAGTATTTTAATACTCGATGAACACTATGTCAATAGTTCTAACTTGAATTGCTCGTATATCAATTCAATTTTTTCACTATATATATGTAATATCACGTTGAATACATGTCATAGCATATATCAAACACTTAATGATTTTAGCCTACTCTAACTATGTTATAGGACATCCTTTGTTTGATACTAATTTAATATTTCTATCAAATGAAGAAGAGACATGATAGACATCAAAATAATCAAAAAATTAAAGTTTTTCCAATATAATATGACTGGGCAAGTCTTATATTATTTTCTTCTTTTGATATTTTAATACCTAGAATAACATATGCATCTTCTATGCCCTTAATGTCAAAATTTCTAGACAAAAGTTTTTTGATGTTTTCAACTTCTTTTAAATTAGTACAAAAAATAAACATATCATAAATAAATAAACAAATCAAACAACCTTTTTTATGGTGAAGTTTGCTATGAACACATTATATAATTCATTTATTTTGATACCATTTTTATATGATAACAAGAACAATGTGATCAAATACAACAAAGTCTTTGGATTGTTCCATATATACCTTCTCTTCTAATTTACTATTTGAAAATATCATTTTAACACCTATTTAGTTAATAACATATTTATATATAGATGCAAGTGCTAAAAGGACTCTAATTAGAACTATTCTAGTTATCAGTGTATATGTATCAAAATAATCAATTCATTCTTTTTGAGAAAAAATTATAACAAACATAGCCTTAAATTTGTTAATTTTTCCATTAAATTTCTTTTTCTTTTTGAAAATTCATTTACAACTAATTATTTTAGAACACAGATGTATTAATTTTCAAATTTGTTACTTATTATAATACATTTCATCTTTGATGACATCCTTCCAAAATGCCGAATAGAGAGACCCTATTCATAAGTTTGAGAATCATTTTTCCAGTTATAACAAAATAACATATGACTTATAATGAAGTCATAAGTTCCATCAACGAGGAATATGTGAAAATACGATCCAAAAATCTTTACCTTTTGCTTCATCTAGGCATCAAACTATGTGTATTGTGATTATTAGTTCTAACATTTTTAAATCATGTCTATTTTCATGAATATGTCTTGCAGATTTACTAATTGAGGTAAATCTATCTTCTTAAAAAATAACATCTCTTAGCTCTATCACCCTATTAATAGGATATGAGTCAATTGATTTAATTAAAATGAATCTATATACCTTACTATATTTAACATATCCCAAGAAGATGCATTCAATCCCTCTTTCAACCAACTTCTTTATTTTACTTTTTAGAACTTTGCCAATAGCCCTATCACCCCAAACTTTAAAAAAGTTTAAGTTAGAACTTCTTTTATTCTACTGTTTATATAGGGTAATATAATTTCTTTTATTTAGAACTCTATTTAAAATAAAACAAGTAATTAATAATGTTTCACCCCAATAACCATTTTATAAACAAGAATATGACAACATAGAATTTACCATTTCTTCTAACACTCTATTTTTCTTTCTAGTACACCATTTGTTATGAAAAATAAGCAGTTATAGTTTGATCTATGATTCCTGTAGATTCAAAATAACTATGATTATAGTGTTCTCCTTTTTTATTGGTTATCAAATACTTAATGAAAGTTTCCTATTAAAGTTCTGCTTGAGTTTTGAAAATCTTAAACTTTTTGAAAACTTAATCCTTTTTATACATCAAATATACATTACAAAATTTAGTGCAATCATCAATAAGAGTTACAAAATAACCTTTTCCTCCTATTCTTGGCCAATCATGCAAATCACAAACATTTGAATAAACTAAATCAAATTTTTGGAATTTCTTTTAATTCTTGAAAATGGGAGTCTAATGATTTTTATACACATGCACATGAATACATTGGTTTGTAAATTTTTTGAATCAAATCTAATTTAACCATGTCATTCAAATTTCTAAAGTTTTCATGACCAAACAAAAAAGCCACAAATAAAATAAGTCAATAATATAAATAGAAACAATATCTGTTTTTGAGATTCAACTTGAACATAAACTCATATAAATAACCCTTCTCAGCAAATATACCTCCCTTAGACAAAATAAATTTGTCACTATTAAATAAAATTTTAAACCCATACTTATTAAGCAAATGAACAATTTTTTTTCTTACATCCGGTACAAAAAGCATATTCTTATGAGTAAGAACTTTACCCAATGTAAATATGACTTTCTACAATGGTAGTATAAACCTTTCTTTTTCTTAAGCTTTGTGTCACAACCATTGTTTTCATGAGATTTTTTGAAATCTTGATTTCTTTTTTTAATGGTTTTAAAAACTTAGCTTTCTTCATAACATTGTCTATTAAAATCATCTTGCTTCTGGTATTCTTCTTCAAACCTAAGATGACTAGCCAATTGCTCAAAAAAATGACTTTCTTGTGTTTCAAAGTCCTTTTAGAATCTTTTCAAGAAGGATGTTTAGTTATAGTAGATGATCATACTTATCTTTGGTCGCTTGAAACTATTCAAGATCTGTTCGAACTTATGCAATTACTCTAGAATGGATCTACAATCTATCTAGACCATAAAAACCTACATATTATTGGACTCTTAGAGATGACATGATTTATTGAGTGGTCAGAATTCAAGAGATTGAATTTAAACCCTAAAAAAGAAGGTTATGATAGCATTATTATTCAAGGTGTGAT